>QNUK01000653.1:0-342788 GCA_013621035.1 Clarias magur | reverse complement strand
TATTGCTGACTGTGGCAACCATTTTGCATCACATGAGCTTTCATTTGAGAATATGAGCAGAGTTCTTTTGCCACTTGTGTTTCAGTAAGGAAAAATGTGTTTAAATTTATGAGAACGAAGGATTGTGTTTTGTGAATTGTGTCTTCATGTGAAATGTGTTTATGATATTGGAAAATGATTGCTAGATTTAGTAAATGTGTTTAGACAACTGGTCATTTGGTTTAGAGGATTGGCTTTTGTGTTTTAGCATTTGAGAAAAACTGTAACACTGTGTCTCCTGGAAATGGAAAAATATTTTCAGCAAACATTGGTGCATAGTTACTTTTTATGTCATAAACTGAACAAAGATAAAAAATAAAAACATTATTGTGGCACTCTGCAAAAGTTTGGGCACCCTACATAATCAGGACTTAGTAACACCTCCTCTGGCAGATATCGCAGCTTGCCAACGGTTTTTATATCCAGCTAAAAGTCTTTCAGTTCTTGTACTTGGGGTTTTCTCCCATTCTTCCTTGCAAAATGCTTCTAATTCTGTGGTCATCTTGCATGCACAGCTCTCACAGATCTACCCACAAATTTTCAATGATGTTTAAATCAGGGGACTTTGATGGCCATTCCAAAACCTACAGCTTGCTCTCTTGAGGTATTCTATAGTGGATTTCGAGGTATGTTTAGGATCATTGTCCTGTTGTAGAAGCCATCCTCTTTTCAGCTTCAGCTTTTTTACAGATGGTGTGATGTTTGCTTCCAGAATTTGCTGGTATTTAGTGGAATCCATTCTTCCCTCCACCTGTGCAGTGTTTCCTGTGCCACTGGCTGCAACACAACCCCAAAGCATGATAGATCCACCTCATGCTGAATAGTTGGCAAGGTGTTCTTTTCATGAAATGCTGCTCCTTTTTTTCTCCAAACATGTGATTGTGCTGATTGTGGCCAAAGAGTTCTATTTTAACTTCATCAGTCCACAGCACTTGTTTCCAAAATGCATCAGGCTTCTGTAGATGTTCTGTTGCGTACTTCTGACAGTGGATTTTATGATGGGGATGCAGGTAAGGTTTTCTTCTGCTCACTCTTCCATGAAGGTCTTGTCTGTGCAAGTGGAACGGTGCACCATCACTCCTGAGTCTGCTAAATCTTCCTGCAGGTTTTTTTGCAGTCAAATGCAGGTTTTGATTGGACTTTCTGACCAGCATACGAACAGTTCTCTCTGAGAGTTTTCTTGGTCTTCTAGATCTCATCTTGACCTCCACAGTTCCCCTGAATTGACATTAAGAGGAAATTGGCATTTACTAAAGAACAACTGTTGCCATGTATCAGATTTAAAGAGCTGATTAAGGTCTGAAAACTTGTGAAAAGATTCTGAGACTGTGGAACTCTTAGGAACTCTCACAGTGCCATAATAATGTTTTTATTTTTAATTTTTGTTGTTTAATTGTAATTGTTCAATGTATGGCATAAGAAGTAACTATGCATCAATGCTTGTGCATCTTTTCAATTAAAAGAAATCACCAAAACTCTTGTATTTATGATGGGGTGCCTAAACTTTTGCATAAGTCTGTATATCACACACACTCACATCTCTCATGCATGCAGAAACACACACACACACACACACACACACACACACACACTAACAAGTCGCGTCTCATACACACATCATACACATACTAACACGCACATCACAAATGTTAACACACAGACACATTTACTCATCACACACACACATCTCTCTGTCCCGCGCACACCGCTGTTCCCAATATTAGAAAAAAATATAACCTCAGACAAACATCAGCAGTGTTTATCATGGTTTTCACTGTGCCATTATTTATGTAGCAAAAATTAAGCCATAAACGCAGGTAAAAAATAAAATAAAATAAACATGCAGATAGGACTAAGTACTCCCTTACTGCACAGGATTTAAGGGGGTAAATTGCAGCCAGGTGCCCTTAGTTAATGGATCATCAGAACTTAATGATGCTAAATGCTATCATTATGTCAAGTATTTCTTTATCTAATAAAAACTCCTTTTTATCTACAGAAAATGCAGGCAAGTGTGGCTCTCTTCCGGATGACCTGGGGCTGTGTGGTCATTCCCGAACCTCCAGCTATGCTAGTCAGCAGTCTAAAGTGTCAGGTGGGTGCTCTGCACAGTTTTTTCTTTGTCCTGGTTGATATCTGGAGTTGACTTTTGACCTCTAATAAAATGTATATTCATTTTTATAAGGTGCACAAGACCCTCTTGTTTTCCTAAGGATTATTATTAAATTTTTTGTTCCAAACTTTTGGACTTTTCGGGGGTCTTAACATGCTCAAAAACTCCTGAAACTTGTCAGACAGGTTGGAATCTGCTGCCGTTCGGATGCCTGAGAATCTCATGGCCCCCACACGAGATTTGGCTGGATAGTTCATACACACTTTCACGTAGGCACACGAAACTCGGTACACATTTAGAGCTCAGTGAGCCGAACGCTGCCCTTGGCTCAACTCAACAGGAGGCCGGGTATTTTGGGTCGTTATACAATCGTACCTCGCCGATGTGATCTAAAGAGGATGCAAAATTGTAACTAACTAACTCACTCAACAAATATTTAGGGCCCAAACTGACATTAGCCCTGTATTGTGTGTGATGTGTGCAAGTTGTGCGGTGCAACTGGGTGGCGCTGGATTTTTCGAGGACTTGACACCCTCAAATAACACACAGGGTGTGCGGTGCCCCCAGGGTGGCGATGGCACAGGGTGCTTGGGCCCGTCATCATTGCTTGCAACTATATTTATACATTAGATCCATTGCTCCCTGTAGCACAAGTTGGTGAAGTAGCAGAAATAAATCAACCTCTTTCCTGAAAACTACCAAAAAGTGCAGAATTCATTTGGTTATGTTTATTTCACGTATTAAGTTTAAAAATACTAGCTACAGATTGTTCTTTGTAAATGTGTTTTGCAGTGTGTACCTTTTAAAAAAAAAAAAAGGAAAGAAAAGTGTGGGTTGTAGAAGTGGCGTACACTTTGCTCTTCATATTTATGTCTCTTGCTACTATTTTCTCTTTATTTTTTTAATAAAAAAAAATAACAGCTCTAATATGATTCCCTAAAAGAGTGAAGCATATTTTACTGCAAAACTACAGCCTGTGGACAAATGTATATTAGGGTAAGCCTTATTATGTACTTTAAGATAAACATATTTACCTTATCTGTCAGGTTAGCAGCCTAGATCATCCACTCATTCTATCCAGCTTTCTTCATTATTTCCCCCCCATATCTTTCCTGATTAAATCATCTTTCCAGATGGTGCTACAAACAATTGGAATTATTTTTTTTTATTTGTGGCAATTTGTAATCATAAGCAGCACCTATTATACATAGCTGGCTGCAACTTAACCTCTTAAATCTTGTAGAAGCAGTAAGGGGGTATTCAGTATTCCCCATATTTTTTTTCTTTATGGCTTCAATTTTATTAAACAAACAGTGGCGTGGTGAAAAACGGTATATGCTGTTGTTTGTCTTAGGTTGACTTTGACTAATCCTAAGACCCACTATAATGAGAATTTTTATATTGTTACACAAAATGCATAGAATTAAGAGGGGGTACTAAAGTGTACACAATACTGTAGGCATGATTTAAAATGAAGAGATCTCTAAAAGATTTTCATCCTGCACTATAAAACTTTGTAAAAAAAAAATAATTTAGATACTTTTATTAATGTGGGTCTCACCAAAACCTAAACCTTAATGTGGGTCTCACTAAACCGGTTTGAGACAGATCTTCAGACATTTTAGTGATGTTTTAAATATGGCATATGTATAGTAATTTTGTATCGTGCTGTCTTTTTGAAATCTTTTAGCATTTTTTTCCTTTCTTGCTGTTCACATGGTGTCTTGCCTTTTTCTTTTTTACCCACTGGTAGAATGAGAAAATAGATTTTTATTAAATGGAAACAGGACTGAAATCACGTGACTTACTCAAGCGTTGTTACTGTGTTCTAAGGCTAGGTTCACGTTGCTGGCTGAAGTGGCCCATATCAAATTTTTTGCTCATATGTTACTCAGATCTGATTAGGCCCCAAGCACTATGACTTCAGCTCTGTGTTGTCATTTTTATGTGAGGGTCCTCTTGTTCTGCTAAGGATTATTGTAATTTTTTTTTTCACCATTCAGGGTTTTTTGGGGATCTTAACATGAAAGGTTGGAATCTGCTGCCATTAGGATTCCTTTTCATGAGATTTTGCTGCATGGCTCATAGACCCATGTACATGAAACCTGGTACACATTTAGAGCTCATTGAGCTGAACACCTTTCACATTGCATGTTCTAGGCTCACCTGAACAGGAAGTCAGTTATTTTGGGTCGTTCGCAAAATGCACCCAATGTATTTTTATATACTCCTCCTAGGGGATTTATATGATCACCACCAAACTGGGGCCGATGTGATCTCGAGACATTGCGGATCCAAAATTGTGGAGGGATTTTTGATATCTCAAACTGGTCAGCCGTGATGATGCCTCCAACTTATGCTGAAGAGTGGTTAATAACTTTGTGTGGCATTATATTGAATGACATTACATTGAGTGACATCATATTAAGTAACATCATAGTGTGATGCTTTTTTCCCAGCAGCTGTGGCTTTTTGGAGGTCTTTACATAAAATTCCCTCTCTATACACGTACACATCACAAATGTTAACACTCACACCTCTCTCTCATGCATGCACAAACAATTTCACTCACACACACACAAGCTAACACACACATCACATTGTGTGGTGTACATTGGCGGGGCTGGCTTTTTTGCAGGTCTTAACATGCTCAAAAAACACACAGGTTGTGTGGTGCACCCAGGAGGCGATGGCACAGGTTGCTTGGGCCCACTCATCGTTGCTTGCAACTATATATATTATTTTTTACATGCCATTGTGAAAAGCCCAAACCCTGTAGAATCAGATATTTTGATTTGGCCCAGTTCCATATGTGGTCCTAAATCAGATACGGATATGACTTTTTTTTGCAAAGCAACCCTAATCTCGACAGACAAATCAGAATCCATATGATATGGATCAATACAATACAACACTCATCACAATTTTGCAAAAGGAAAGATGGAGGATCAGAGTGAAGAAAGATTTCCGTAGCAGAAGAGTGAGGCATCAGTCAACGTCACACTCCTCCTTAAATCTTGCCAGTAGGATTTCAGCAGTACAGCTACATTGTTCGCTAACATTAAGTAACAAAATTAAGGTAGCAAAAGATTGTTTTTTGTTTATTCCGATTACATAAAAAGTTAACAACTTTGAAAAATCATTTAGGTTTCGTGGACATGTGCGCATGCAAGCATGTATGATTCTGATTGACCTCCGGACCTTATAGCATCACACCTAATAAACATTTAGGGTGATGTTGAGGAAAGCAAAATTAGAAGCTAAAAGTTAAATAGCGCATATTGCAAATACCCCATGTTTGAAATTATCTCAAAAATAAAGGCTGAATGGCTACAGGTGAACTGATTGTAGTGGCAAAGGAAAGCTAACAATTTAAAAGCAAACTAAAGACAAGCCAAAGCAGTGGCTGTATAATAACGCCCAGACTAATGATAGATACATATTAAACAAATATTATGAACAGTCTAATGAAAAAAGACAAGTTTTGATCAGTAAACAGGATATGGGCTACTTTTTGCCTGTAGTATGAACATGGCCTAAATGCTTTACAGGTAAAACATGTCTCATTTTTCAACAAACAATGTTTAAGCATATGGTTTGTAAATGTGTGTGTGTATGTGATCTCTCTCTCTCTCTCTCTGTCTCTCTCTCTCTCTCTCTCTCTCCAGGCTATAGCACAGGACACTCTCGCTCTTCCAGTCTATCTGAGTTCACCCATAAGAGGAACACATCAGTTGGTAGCACATCCACAGGCATTGCTAGTATTCCTGAGCCCAGTGAGGAAAGTCTGAGCTCCACAGTACCAGCTGCTTCTGCACCTGTAGCCTGTAGCACCCAGTCAACAATCCCTGGTACACCAGACCGGACCAGCAGGTCAGGCAATGATATAGCTACATGAAATAGTTACACTGTGCTGTATGGGAATTAAACATCCGATTTACATTGTCTGGTATTCAGGAAGATGTTCACAAGAAGGAAACTGAGGCACAGATGAATGAGCCAGACTTACCTAAACTAGACAGTCAAAGACAACTGAACATTGCCTGGTCTTTTGTGTGTGCGTGCTCGCATGTGTGAGAATTATTTCAAGTAAGAATTATTTAAGTTTGTATGAAACGTGAATGTGTATGAATCAAAATGGTCAGATAGTCCCTTAGTCCCTGATGAGCAAGCCGAAGGGGACAGTGGAAAGGAAAAACTCCCTAAGATGGCAATAGGAAGAAACCTTGAGAGGAACCGGACTCAACAGGAAACCCATCCTCATTTGAGTGAAACAGAAAGCAGGAATTGATCTGTATTTCGTACTATGTAATTAGGTGGCAGCCACTTCAGTATAACAGTTGATGTTAATTGATGTTAATATGGAGTCCAGTTAGTTATTGGAGGCTCAGGTAGAATTGTAGGAAATTCCAGTCCTGAACTATCGAGCGACTGCAGTCAAGTCAAGTCCTCAGAGAAACTGCTGTCAACATCAGCCAAGGCCAGAACCGTCTTCATGGTAGAGTGAAACCGTCCCCAGACACCACACGCATCCCAAAGAGTCACACGGGGCATCCATGTGACGAGATCTCCAACCAGAAGCGGGGCACCAGGACAAGTCAGACAGGTCCAGAGGGCAGAGGGGGTCCAGATCACTGGCAGCTCAGGAACAACATGTGTAGCTCAACAGAGAGAGGGGGGGGGGGGAGAGCAGACGAGGAGAAATAAGAGTTAGGTATGGTTACAGTCACATAATGTATAAGGTGAATGTATATTTAGTGTAGAGTGCAAGCAGGGACTTAGGTATGCTGTTATAGTTAATCCTACCGAAAAGGGAGAGCCAGAAGGAAACACGGACATGAGGGCTCCCTGAGATGTAAAGCAACCAATCACCTCAACGTCAACAAACCTGAGTGATCAATGAGAGTGGGGAAGACAGCATCTAAACATACCAGTTCACCAGAATACTTTATGTCCATGAGTCCCACAGATCTGCTCCTTTACCTAAGACTGATCTACAGTATTTACAAAAATGCATTAACAGCATTAACTGAATAAAAACTGCTTTGTCACTTGAATGTCATTTTAAAATCTGTGTTCCCTTCCTAAGTCATATAAAGCCCCGTCTCCTGTTGGCGGTAAAGTCGTAGTCAATTGTGTTTCTTCCCTGAAGGCACCCGATGAAGCAGGACTCAATGGAGTCTCAGCTGAAGCGTGTGGATGCCACCAGGGTTAATGCTGATGATGTTGTGGAGAAAATCCTGCAGAGCCAAGACTTCACTCCTAGCATGTTTGACTCTAGTGCTGAGGGTAACCATAGGAACTTCTATCTCTGTTTTTTGCTGCATGTCTCATGCTGAAGTGACGCTTCAACATTTCATGCTGTGTTTCAGAGGAGGGTCTTCGATTATTTGTGGGTCCTGGAGGAAGCACAGCACTTGGCAGCCATCATCTACCTGCCAGGTAAAGTATAGAAATCTGTAGTTAAGTGTTTCAAATATCAGCAGAAAAACTTTAATGTGAACAGACTCCAATGTAAGACACAATCACATTAGGAGATTTCTCTAAGCTTAAATGAAGATAAACCAGTGATGAGTTTTTAAACTATCCCCCTTGCTTACTGCATTTACATATACATTTAGGCATTTGGCAGAGCGACTTACAAAAGTGCTTTGTAGTTTCCATCACTGGATAGATCCTTACACTGGGGTACTAAGTAAGTAATATCAGTCAAACATTGTTGATTTGTTGTTGTTTTTTTTTATTAGCTGTAATAGTACTGAAGAAACATGTCTTAAGTTGTCATTTAAACAAAGTTTCAAGTCGTGCACTCTTTCAGCCCCCTTGCCAATTTTTTCCTCTCTCTCTCTCTCTTCTCCACCCTTCACTTCTGAGCCGCTGGTTTGAATACCAGAGTGTCTCTTGAGTTGTAAAAAAAAAAAAAAAAAATCTGTTCGTTGAGACAGACTAAACTTTATTGCCCAGTTAAATAATAAAGTTTTTAGGAAAAGGAAAATTTTATCTCTGGGAATTGTTGCTTTTTTGCCTTGGTTTCATGCTTTGGGTCGTTATCGTGTTGACAGGTGAAATTTTTCAATATCTTCAACTGTCTAGCGAAGGACTGCAGTTTTTGTGTCAGAATAGATTAGTATTTGGATTTGAGCAGAGCACCAGTCCCCGCGGAAGAAAAGCAGTTCCATAACACGATGCTGCCACCACCATGCTTCACCATAGTGTTTTTCATTCAGTAATCTCTCTTGTTTTTTGATAAGTTTATCTTGTGGAATTCTGCCTGAAAGATTTTACCTTGATCTCACGACACTAACATTTTGTCACTTGTATTGGGCTGGGTGTATATATGTTTTGAATACATTTAGCGTATGCCATTGCTCAGACATGTGAAGAATGAAAGTGATTGCTGTTCAATTTCAATTCAGTTTTTTGTATGGCGCTTTTAACAATGGTCATCTTCGCAAAGCAGCGTTACAGAATCAAAAAGAAAATTTGGGAAATATGTTGTAATGTGTAGGGAAATGTGTATGAAGCAAAATGATTGGATAGTCCGTGATGACCAAGCAGAGTGCGACGGTGGCAAGGAAAAACTCTGAGATGGCAGTAGGAAGAAACCTTCAGAGGAAGCAGACTCAACAAGGAACCCATCCTAATTTGGGGATAATGGATAGCAGGGATTAATCTGCAGGCATACTGTGTGTTAAGAGGCTGGATATTCAATATTCCAGGAGATGTGTTTAAGTTGATATGGAGTTCACTTTCATTACTGGAGGCACAGATACAATACTGTTTGTAGTAATTTCAGGCCTGAGCTATTGAGTGATTGTAGTCACAAGACATCAGAGAACATCTGTCTGCATCACCCGAGGCCAGGACCGTCTTCATGCTCAGGTAGAACCATCCCCAGTCACTACATGCATCCCAAGCAGACCATACAGGCCTCCATGCAACGAGATCATCAACCAGAAGCGGGGCACCAGAAGGAGTCAGACAGGTCCGGAGGGCAAACAAGGACAGGATCACTGGCAGCTCAGAAGTGCCATGTGTAACGAAAAAGAGAGAGAGAGCCAGACAGAGAGAAGAGAACAAGAAATAACAGTTAGGTATGGTCGCACTCATATAATGTATAAGGTGAATATATATTTAGTGCATAGTGCAAGCAGGGACTCCAGCAGGACTAACTATGACAGCATACTGTGACTAAAAGGGAGAGCCCAAAGGAAACATAGACATGAGGGCTCCCTGAGATGTAAAGGCAACCAATCACTCCACCGTCAACAAACCTGTATGATCAATGAGAGTGGGAAAACAGCATCAAAAAACCAGCTCACCATAATACCTTACGTCGATGAGTCTCCCAGATCTGCTCCTTTACCCAAGGCAAATGTATTCACAAAATGACTTAAAAACTGAGACTAAGGTCTGAACATTAATTGGAAGGCTGTTCCATAATTGTGGGGCTTTGTAAGAAAAAGATCTGCTCCCTGCTGTAGTTTTCATAATACATGGTATTGACGAGCAGCCTGCATCTTTTGATCGAAGTAGGTGTGTCCAGTACTCATCAGAGATTTCTGCAGCTGTCCTTTAATCCTTTACTGCTGAGAGGTTACTGCAAAATATACCCCCCCACACCCCCGCCCCCGCCCCATATAATGTTTCTATTTGTTTTTTAACTGGGATTTGTCGAGAAGTGTTTTATCTTGATTTAATCTTTTAATACCTTAAAAACCTAAAATTTTATCAGGCGTGTGTACACATTTTATATCCACTGTCAATGTCAGTGGATTATGCAACAGGAAGTGTAATCTTTCACCAGGAGTTATTGAACATGTTGAAATGCAATGCTTTTACACATTCAGGACATTACATTAGTGTTTCCTTTTCCTGTGCTGTTACAGGGTTGGTGCTGGTGCCTATGAACAAGTGGTAATCAAGCGCTAGGACTGTCAGGTGCGATGGTGTCATGAACCACCAAATACAGGAGAGCGTGAGGGCTCTCCAACCTCCCTTCTTTCCAGCAGTGTGATTTACCCATCCATTCACTGCTGATGGAGCCAGAGGATTTTTAAAAAGCAGTCTCTGCCATTGTTTAGGCATGGGCTTCTCCGAGTCCTGAGGTAACTCAACCTCATTTCCATCCCTATTCTCTCGACTTTCCTCTTTGACTCTTAGACTATAAAACATTTAATAAAAGAGAAAAACTGGTCGACCATGAAGCAGTAAATAATCCTTGCTGTGTTTTGCTTGGATCACAGTTCTGTTCCAGTGTTTTGTCACCTGTGTGGTGAGGATTTTAGCTCTTCATTTGATCTCATGTATTCAGATGTGTGGGTTCACATATATAAAGTTTTGCTTATTGAAATTAGTCATGCATCAGCATCTCTGAAAGAGAGAGAGGGAAAGTGTGTGCGCATGTGCGTGTGTGCGTGCGTGCGTGCGTGCGTGCATGGGGTGGGGACTGCAGATTCAGTACCTGTGAAGATTACATCACCATGTATGTCTTCCTTTGGCTGATTTCATTATGCTGAGGGGAAACTGAACTGACAGGTGACACTGGGGAGGAAAGTGAATTACTGGCACTCACTAAGCAAAGTGTCACCTTTACATTTAAATACATTAGTAATAACTTCTGATAGCACTTATGTATAGTACGGTAAAATAGTATAATAGTTTAAATAGTTGTCAGTCCCAGGACGCTGTATTCTGTAAGATATTATATTGTCTTTTTAGTTTGTCAGACATGATTTTCTTGTTCTGTGTGCAGTCTGAGTCTAAATTTTAAGTCTCAAATACGCTCTTCAGCACTGCACATACTGTACAGGGCCAGCTGCTCAGAAACTGCCATCAACAATAAACTTTACTGTGTAATAAAGCAAGTTGACTTTTCGGTCATAATCGCACTACCTACATGTTAGTCCTTCTTTTTTTATCAAGCAGGGGTGTGATTGAGAGATGAGGGGCAGGAACTGACTTTTTTTTTAAATAATAAACTATAGCTGTTGCATCTGTAAAAGCAGTTGTTGTAGGTTGACTTTGAGGTGCTACAGAAATGTGACCCTCTTTACTTGTACGCTACAAAATGTATACAGATGTCTAACAAGTTTCTGCATATTTGATGTATTGTTAAAGTAGTATTGATTACTTCTAAACAAAAAATTTTTTTTGTTTTCTGTCAATTAGTGTGACCTTGTCCGCACGTTTGTAGGAGAGTATGGGTTCCATATGGGTTTTTGTGACAGTAAAAAATCAATATTGTTTACAAAGTAGGTCCACTCTTTCTTGTGTGATACATAATATATGCAGCATAATATTTTGGTCACTCTTTACTGTATCTAAATTCTGGGCCTGGGGTATAACCATTAACTACCAAGAAACAAAACAAATCATCTCTAAATATTTCTGTATATAAATGCCTGTAATAAGTATTTATATTGCTTCAGACGTAATGTAACGTCAGTGCCATTGCATCAGAAGCCTGGCAAAATGGACAGATATTACGCCAGCGCCGTCTCAGCAGGACAGCGTTTCATGTATTATACCTTTAAAGTGTATAATATCAGAGTTCCTAAACATCTGAGATGTACGTCCCTCATGTAATAAATACCATGATGTTTGTTTTTTGTGAAGCTTTTGTTTCTGGTGTCTGTTGTGACAGTGATGGGGCTTTTTACTGTTCTTTGTTGCTTTTGTGACATTCATCTCCTTTTATAAGTGATGTTGATTACATATACCACACACTGTTAAATAAATGCAGTACATCTCAAAAACCTGACAGAAGTTTATCTGTAAATATTCTTGACCACAGGACACATACGTGCAATAAAAATGTAAAATATGTAACCAAGATAAATCCTGCAAGATTTTTTTCTTCCCGAAACCCTCTCTAAAAACCTATAATGGTGCATATCGTAGGATTACAAATTTACAAGATGTTAAATTTAGGTTCCAACAAAATAGTATATAAACTGAAAAGTTATGTACATTTGGTTTTACATTTTGAGGTAAAGGTTATAAGGACATCAAGTCTGGTAACCCAGGTGTCTGAGACCTTTTGTCTTCATGTACTTCCTGACCATTGGGTAGGGTCCCAAGGTAAATGTGAATGCTAATCTCAAGGCCAGGCTGTGCCTTTGTCTCTATGACAATGTGAAGGTCTGGGCGATACTGTCAGGCTGATTAGATTAGCACCTATGCATTTGAAAGACACTGTTATGCTGTTGAGATCAGGGCTGGGGAACTTCCGTTACCAGGGTGATTCCTGTACTACACTATGCTTTGTTTAGATGGTCTCCACCTCTTTGTATATCCCTTGTAAAGTATAAACTCTCCAGAGCTGAGTCTTAAAGATTTGGATGACTACAGCGACGCACAGCGCATTCTCAATAAATAGTAACTTCTGCTTGAAAGATATCCCAACGTCTCCTGGTCTATGATTCAACAAAGGAAAAAAGTTCCCAACAGTATGAAGACACAATAAACAAGGATATTACTCAGTGATCACAATTCCCACAGGGAAGCCTGGTGATGTGTACACACTGGTTCATCCAAGTGATTGTGACGTAAATGTGTCGGATGCTACTGTGTGGAAATGTGGAAAAGAGAGATCGAACATAATTTTTTTTTTTTTTATTACAAAAACCTTCTATTGTAATAGGGGTGTGTAAACTGTTAAAATCTGCTGCATTAGTTTTTCCTCTCACTTCATGACAGACTGTTAATGGCCATGATGTTCCTGCACAGTCACATCATTACTGAAACAAAGAACATGAATCAACAATTTTAAGATAAAGAAACATACTCAGCAGAACAGAAGTGAGTGAGTGTTGTCAGGGCAGCTGAGAGACTGTGCACAGTAACAGCTTTGCCTGTGCGGAACTGAACATGACAGGGTGAGTGCAAATCTCTATAAAGAAATAGTTAAAGTTCACTTTCCCAGTCCTCCTCTAGACCTTCACTCACAGACCTCAAGACACAGACTGCCTTCCCACCCTCATCCATTTCCTCCTCTTTCTCCTCCCCATCATCATCAGGCAGCATTATAGTGTCTCTGTCAGCATCTAGCTGCACTTGCAAGTCCTCCAGTAGTGTATCTCTTAGCTGCTGAATGCTCCTGCACAGAGACTGCACTGTGGAACCAGCCCATACACGCAGAAGTGGCACACACACCCAACGTCCTCGTCTATACACCTCCTCTTCCTCCCTTGCCCCCCCACAGGAGTTGAAGTCACACTGCTCAGCTTCCAGCCAGTCCTTCTTCAGCTGCTCTGCTCTGTATAGGACTTCATTCACTACAGTTCTCTGGAAGATATTGTTGTCGCAGAGACTTGGGTAAACCACTTTGTACAGCTAAGAGGAATGAACATGGGATAAAAGATTACAAGCAGGACAGCATGTCAGACACTTAGACACTCCCTCTGAAATAGGTGTTTGGCCCTTACCAGTTTATATACTATAGGCTCCTGCTCAAAGTTGTTCATTTGTGCATTTAAATCAACAACTCTGTGGAAAACTCCAATCTGAGAGCAGAATCCAACATCCCTGATCTCACCAGGAGCCTCTCCTACCCCTGTGAACGCTACTGAGTAAGCATATTTCCTGCAAACTCCATCAGCCCTAAAATAATGAGAACATTATTATTATTGGCAGGGCTTTCCAATAGAGCCAAGAGGGTATAAGATAAAAAATAAATAAATAAATAAAAACACTGTAAAAATTTGTAGCTCCATATCACAGTTTTAAGTAGAAAAAAAGATTTTACTGTGATATTATTTCTACTTAAATGTAAAATTCCTCAGCTACTTTCAGGAAGTAAGTCTGTCCTGCAAACAGTGGATGTGAGGCAGGAATACACCCTTGAACAGGATGCCAGGGCAGATCAACATACGCACATTCACAACCAATTAAAATCAATATAAAGTACCTTCTGAAAGCAAGTGCAAGTTAAGTGGATGTTAAAACACTGCTGGGATTAGCTTGTTTTGGAAAGTTATAATTAGTTATAACTGTGAAATGATCCAATGATGACTACACTATATTGAGATAGGGTTAAATGTACGACCCCAAAGCAATGTTGTAAATATGACTTTTAGCATTTAGTTTTACTTCTAAACTGAACTGAAGTTTATCCTTGGAACACTTGTAATGCTGATGCTAGTTTTTACTGCAGCTAAAGCAGTTCCCTGAGCAGGACATCACGGCAGTGCTGAGTGCTAGCCACTGGTCTACCACACAGCCTACTGCTGTATGCACAATTATTTCTTTGTCAAACAAGCAGCAAAACAAAATAACTCAATGTCAAAATACTAGACCACTATAATTTACCAAACCAGTAAATCAGAAAGGCTGCAACAGAAAAAAAAAAATCAATGTATTGTCCCAGATCTATTCTAAGAAATACTGTAGGATGTAATGCAGTTTGGCGACTGTGGGAACAGAGTAAGTGAAAAACTGCAAATAAGTGTTGATATTCTATTGTTTTAGGTTGTGTTTTTAAATTTGTGTTGGGATCATTCACTCAGAATTATCATAACATATTTGTATTAAATCCCCACTAACTTTCAAAAACTATATTGTCCCAATGTTGTTTTAGGTGGCTAATTACACAACAACATCCTACGACATCGGAGTTTCTCCTGGGTTCAGACTACTGCTAGTAATACAAACGGTACTGCTGCAATGCCTCAGGACTACAACTGACACAGAGTTTTATATTCAAACCCTAATCAATCAAAGGAATTCATTTTAAAACTGGAAAGAATTTCCTGGTAACACAACTGCACTCATGCTTTAGAGACACTCATTTTCAATCTGAGTCCTAGAAAATGGCTGTGTCATTAGGGAAGGAAAAACTCTATATATGTGATGACATAAATGTACTGCATGACCTGGTTGTCAGCTGACTTTATATTAATGCCATATAACGTTCCTGAGCCTAGACCTGACCAGCTGAAACAACCCAAGATAATGCAACAGTGTCTACAGTGGCCACTATGCATGGTGGGTGCATCACTTCATGCGCTTCACTTCTTACCCTGACGCACATTCTCTAGAATAGACCACATGACCATTTTTCAAGATTTTCTCCTCTGAAGACTACATTTGTTGTCGAAAAGAGCATGCCAACGCAAAAACCAGAAGATTTACAAGATGACAAAAGAAAATCGGATCGAAATCATGCAGGATCATTGGGTATAGCCAATAATTTATTAACAACTAGACAAAAAGCAGGTCTTGCCAAGGATAATAAAAGCAGAATCATTGTGAGAACCGTGAAGAAAAACCCCAAAACAAAAGAGATCATCAACATTACCGACATCACCAACAATCTAGACAGAGCAGCGGTTAAGGGATGATCCCTTTAAGGAAGACATTGAGAGTATTCATTTGTTTACAATAAATCACAACATCGATGCTGAATGAAAGCTTACCAAAGTTGGAACTGTGCTCTGGTCCACTCAAACTTGTGGTCATTGTGTCTAAAGCCGGTTAGTCCTGGTATCAAAGGATTGAATTCTGCATTTGGCATGCTTATTATCACAGCACGTGGTTCCATGTATTCAAACAAAATCTCTGAAAACCTCTCCACTTCCCAAAGGTGAAGATGCTCCATGCTTTAAGACAAAAAAAAAATACACTGAGGAAATCTATAATTAAATTAAATGCCATTTGACTCACAGTCAAAATAACACAGTTAATAACTTACAGTCAGTAATTTAAGCACATGGAGTAAATCTGAACACACTCACACTTCAATGCAGGTGATCAGATCATAGCCCTTGGTGCACGGTTCTGCTTCTGTGATGGAGCCTTGATAAAGTATGATTGTAAGTGGCCTGGAATTTGGCTGCAAGTATTCAGTCATTAGGGGAGCCAGTGTGTACCTAATACACATGCACAGACACACACAAACACCTTCACCTGCTGTAGTAGTAGGGTGTAGTATTTTTTTTTTAAACATGGGCTTTCACTTTATTAAAAGCTAACTGCAGAAGAAGAAATGGTTAAATGAGTAAAAATTAGCTCACACGACTGAAGGGCTGTAAATAAACAGTTATTAATTAAATACCCAAAACAATAAGTAAATGCTCACTTTCCATTTTAATAGGAACATCTGCACATTCATGCACTTATTTAATCATTTGGCAGCAGTACATTGCATACAGTCCTGCAGACTGAGGTTAAGAGCTTCAGTTAATGCCAAACATCAGAATGGGGAACAGAACTGAATGTTTCCGAAACTGCTAAACTTCGGTGATTTTCACACACAACAGACACTAGAGTTTACACAGAATGGTGTTTAAACCCACACATATCTTGTGAGCAAAGGGTTGATAATTAGAGATATCAGAGGAGCTGATAGGAAGTTTAAAGTAACTTGTATAGTCTTTACAATTGCAGAAAGTCATCTCAGAGCGCACATCAATGACAAGATACAACGGGCCCTCACTCAAGCTGAAAGAAATTCAATCTGATGAACCTGTGGGCTTCTACTGTTGTAGCTCATCCACTTTTGTTTTTTTCACCATTCTGTGTATACTCTGGAGAGAGAGAAGAGTGAAAATCCCTGGAGATCAGCAGATTCTGACCACAGTGAGAAAAAAACGCCCTCCAACAACCGTGACATGATATCAGACTTTACCCTCATTCTGATGTTTGATGTGAACATTAACTGAAGCTATTGATGTATAATTGCAGGGTTTTAGGTGTCATGATGCTGCCACATGGTTGTAAAACTACAGAAATGAGCCTGGGTATGTGTTTCAATAAAGTGAATGCTCATGGAGTCTTCACACATTTGCTACCTTTGAATGAACATTCGTGATAAACCATTTCCATTTCAGTTAGAAAAACAGGTTAAAAAAAATTAAGATAAAGTAATCCTTGATGGAATCGATATGATTTATATCAGTTGTACTAATCTTCACAACGATCTAAACAACAAGAGATCAAGTTAAATCTAAGTAAATTTTAATTTAATGACTTTGAAAGTGCTGGAGTCTGACTGGGAGTTTGACTAATTTGGAGAAGAAGAAAAAAAACATTTATTTCTCATCTGTGATGTCTGCCATATTGTGACGTCAGTTAAGCACTTACAGCAGACACCTGGCGAACCTACTGAAGATCCTTACACTAACAGCAGTAAAATCTAAAACATCCTAGCATCCTGCTTCATCTTACACTCTCTGTGTGTGCGCGCATGTGTGTATATGATATCTTAAGTTAAAAGTTTTCAACTATAAGAACTGCACAAGATCAGATTATAATGATGTAAAACTCAACATGTTTTGTCGGATGGTGGCGCTGTCAATGTCCACTCCTGCCAGTAATTCCACACTGTGCCGATGAAACCGGAGTTTTTTCAGCAGGGAACATTCAGAGCATCCTAAATCCAGCACCTACACACACACACACACAGTTTATACAGCCAGCTAGTGTTAGCGGAGTGTTAGTGTCAGGAGCAGTGGAGCTGGTTACCGATCGAGGTCTGGACATTTCAACAAACTTAATGACGAACTGGTGCCTCTGTGCGTGCAGGGGAGGAGAGAAGAAGCGGTTCATACTGTTGCTGAGGCTCACTGCTGACGATACACCGGAGCTCGTGTCGCGCACTACGGGCGTGTCCAAATTAAGCCTCGTTTCGAGGCATGTGTCGGATCCCTGAGAGTCACATGACCGATAACAAACGAGTTGCCGGAATCAAGTGACTCGTTTGGAGTCTCACTGAGGTCAATCATTGTAGAACTTGCTCTTTTAATTATATATTTACGTTTCATACATTGGATGACCAGAAACCAGTCTCAGAAAAACATGTTTGTATGGCTGTCTAGCCATAGCATCAGCAAACTTGGCTGCTCAGAATTTAATAAACCTTTGCCAGTCCTTCAGTATTTGCCTGAAGTTTAACCTGCACCATTAATGTTATCAAAAATCAAAATGTAAAGTAAAAGCGATGTTATGAACATGTGCCAGATTTTATAAGCAACTAACTCAATGTAAACAAATACCTAAACCAATAGATATTAATTATAAAAGCTAAACTTAATATTTTTTACTCTTGAAATTATTGTCTTTACTGCTGAAATGACAACGCTGAAGTGGTATAAGTAAATTTTAACACACTGAATTAATTTAAAGACTAAACTTAATTTTTTTTTTATCTGTGATTCACTTTCCGATTACTGAACAGGGAGTTTATTTGGCTAACAACTAGTAATGGGAAGTTTGAATAATTTTAATGACTTGGTCCTTTGAATCTTGATCATCAAAATGAAAAAATCTTTTCGTTCATTTTGTTCTTTGATCATAAATTCAATTCAATTCAATTTTATTTATATAGCGCTTTTAACAATTGACATTGTCGCAAAGCAGCTTTACACAATAAAAAGAAGTAAGTTTTTATGCAATGTGTATGAATCAAAATGATAAGATTGTCCCTGATGAGCAAGCCGAGGGCGACGGTGGCAAGGAAAAACTCCCTGAGATGGTAATAGGAAAAAACCTTGAGAGGAACCAGACTCAACAGGGAACCCATCCTCATCTGGGTGATAACGGATAGCAGAGAATGATCAGCATAATAATGTGTACTGGAAGTTCAGTGTAACAGGAGATGTGTTAAAATTTAAATTAAAAGGAGTCCAGTTTGTTCCTGGAGGCTCAGGTAGACTGTAGGAGATTCCAGTCCTGAGCTATCGAACAACTGAAATCACAGGTCCCCAGAGCATCAATCGATGATAGGACAGTCTTCATGGAAACCATCCCCAGCCACCAAGCGCATCCAGGCAGACCACACGGGGCATCCATGCGACGAGATCTCCAACCAGAAGCAGGACTCCAGGACGGGTTAGACGGCTCCAGAGGGCAGAGGGGTCTGGATCACTGGCAACTCAGGAGCGAACATGTATAGCTCGACAGAGAGACAGAGAGAGGGAAAGGAGAGAGGGAGAGAAAGAGAGATCAGAAAAGGAGAGAACAGAAAATAAGGAGAGATGGCAGTTAGGTATGGTCACAGTCAACATGTATAAGGTGAATGTATATTAGTGCAGAGTGCAAGCAGGGACTCCGGCAGGACTAACTATAACAGCATAACTAAAAGGGAGAGCCAGAAGGAAACACAAACATAAATAAATAAAATAAATAAAATTTTACATTTTCAATATGAGCAAGCAGTTCAAAAAGATGCGGTCGGCTGGCGTCATGTGGTTTGGAGGAAACACATGATAGTCTTCGGCCCTCCCGGCTGAGTGGTAGTAGTAGCCTTGATGTAGAAGCCCCCTAGCGACGGGGAGGAATTGGACAAATTAGGAAAAAAATGCGGGGGGGGGGGGGAGTTCATTTATTTCAGTAATGCAACTTAAATGGTGAAACTAATATATAATATAGACTCATTACATGCAAAGCAAGAAGGTCCAAGCAGCTGTACGCCCCATAATCATCTCAATTATGACAAATCACAGCTTGAACTATCTTGCTTTGCATGTATTGAGTCTACTTCATAGTTTCATTAGTTTCACCTTTTAAGCTGCATTACTAAAATAAATGAACTTTTGCACGATATTCAAATTTTTCGAGTTTCACCTGTATTATTATAAACAGAATGAGCAGGTCATCTCTCATATCTTCTAGTCTGAGTCATTCATTCTTTTGAATCTATTGCACTGCAAAGCGTCTATGGGAGTCACGTGACAGAAGAACGAATGATTTTGACTAGAAGAATCATTGAGAAAGAATCGCCCAATTCTGTTTCCTGTGTACTGCACTGTATAGCTTCTATGGAAGTCACGTGACAGAAGACCGAACAACTCGGCTAGAAGGTTCATTAAGAAAGAATCGCTCAATTCTTTTTTATTATTATTATGCCAAATATACAAAAGTGTACAAACATAAATCACTCACAACATTTACAGATTAACAAAAAGCATTTCAAGTAGTTTCAGATGAGAAAGGTAAAAAGAAGGAACAGATAAGAATACTGTATAACAACAAAAGAAACCAAACAAAAGATTTTTTTAGGCCAGGAGTTAAGTCTACAACAATTTAACGTTTCAAAAGTCTCTCTTACTTTTTTATTCTTAACATTTCCTAATGTGATCCCATATTGTTTAATCTCTTTTATAAAATGATTAAAGTTTGGCTTAGCTTTAGCCCACTTTTTCAGATGAATGTGATACTTCCCAAGTAAAATAATAAGTTGTATAATAAAACAAATAGTACTTCTGGAGTTCTACAAAGAAAAAAACAACATCATACATATAATTTTTTATACGTGTTCCAAGCAAGCTAGAAACTAAATTAGAAACGTTCAGCCAAAATATTTGTGAGTATACACAGTCAAAAAAAAGATGAGTGACAGATTATTTGGCAATGCAACAAAATCCACATAAGATTTAGATTGAAACATTGTAGCAGCTCAGAGGGTAGATTCTGCGTAAAATTGTATAGGATACTTTTAATAATTAATTTTATGATCAATAAAAAACTTATTTGATATTGACCATACTTTTTTCCAGTTAATATTTTCTCACCTAGCAGACCAGAACATTATTGAGCAAGGAAAATAGATTGTTCTTAATATATTTTCTATCCGGACTTGGCTGAGGTGTTCTGCAGGAGGCGAGCCACTCACCTTCCTGAAGAAGAGAGGCGGCGACTTCCGTCCATGTGTCGATTATCAGGGGCTCAACAATATTACCATAAAAATTGTCACCCATTGCCTCTTACCAACTCTGCCCTGGATGCCCTCTCTGGCGCCACCATTTTCACGAAGTTGGACCTACGGAGCGCCTACAACTTGGTGCGCATCAGAGAGGGCGATGAGTGGAAGACGGCCTTCATCACTCCAACAGGACATTATGAAAGCCTAGTCATACCTTTCGGACTCTGCAACGCCCCTGCAGCCTTTCAGCAGTTTATTAACGACGTCCTCCGTGATATGTTAGGTCTGTGGGTTTTCGTCTATCTAGACGATATTCTCATCTACTCCCGTACCGTCGACGAACATGTCCAACACGTCAGGGCGGTCCTCAAGAGATTGCTCGCCCATCAACTGTATTGTAAGTTGGAGAAGTGCGCTTTTCACGAGCGCTCCACCACATTCCTGGGTTTTGTCATCTTGCCCCAGGGTGTGGCCATGGACCCGCAGAACCTGGAAGTTGTGCATCATTGGCCCCTACCCAAGACCCTCAAGCAACTTCAACGGTTTCTCGGGTTTGCAAATTTCTACCGTCGCTTTATCCGGGACTACAGTACGGTTGCAGCACCTTTAACCGCCCTGACACGGCCATCATCTCACCCCTT
Source organism: Clarias magur (assembly GCA_013621035.1). Classification (NCBI taxonomy): domain Eukaryota; kingdom Metazoa; phylum Chordata; class Actinopteri; order Siluriformes; family Clariidae; genus Clarias; species Clarias magur. The sequence continues at coordinate 321,352 of QNUK01000653.1, read as the reverse complement.
CATTCTCAAATCTGCCGCTATCTCCGCCTTCCAAGAATTGTGTCATCGCTTCACCACCGCACCAATTCTCCTCCATCCAGATGCAAGCAAACCATTTGTTGTGGAGGTGCAGACGTTCTCTCTCAACGAGGTCCAGACCAGAAGCTACACCCCTGTAAACCTTCTCCAGGAAGTTTGACCCCACTCAGCAGTGATACGGGGTAGGGGACTGCGAGCTGCTGGCCATAAAGTGGGCCCTGGAGGAATGGTGACACTGGCTCCAGGGGGCCATCATCTGGACCGATCATCAAAACTTGATCACCATCCGGAATCTCAAACAGCTCAATCAAAGACAGGCGTGGTGGGCTCTTTTTTTTGAGCACTACAACTTCCACCTGTAGTCTCCCATCCGGATACCACCCTAAAACTAATGGTCAGACGGAACGGACCAACCAACAGCTGGAGCACTACCTGAGATGCTTTATCACCGATCGTCAGCGCTCCTGGGCCCGCTATCTCCTCTGGGCTGAACTCTCTCATAACCTCCACGTTTCGTCCACCACCAAGTTGAGTCCGTTTGAGGTATGCCACGGTTTCCAACCTTCGCTGTTCGACCACCAAGAACCAGAGGTTGACGTACCATCGGTCCAACAGTTGGTCCGGAAGTGTCGGCGGTTATGGAACCAAGCAAGAGCAGCTATCCATCGGGCTAACTCAACATCGCCGTCGACACTCTCCGGGTCGATTGTACAATGTAGGTGACAAGGTTTGGCTATCAACGGAAAATCTACTCCTCCACACCGAATCCCGTAAACTTTCACCCAGATTCATCGGCCCTTACCGTGTTACCCTCCAGATCAACCCTGTTACCTACCGGCTCCAGCTGCCTGCGGCGCTACGAACCCATCCGGTATTCCACACCTCTCAGCTCAAACCCTTCATCAGGTCACCCATGGACGTGTAGTCTGTGTGTAGTATGTGTGTTTGTATAGTGTGTGTGTATAATGTGTGTATGTAGGATGTGTGTGTAGGATGTGTAGTGTGTGTATTTATTAGTGCTGATGTCATAAATGTGTATTTTGCAAAATGACCCAAAATATCTGCCCTCCTGTTGAGTTGATCCCAGGCCATGCATAGTGACAACTGTTCAGCTCAATGAGAAGTCCCTAATTATCATTATACAGTACATTGGAACCTTGGATTACGAACATAATTTGTTCCAGAATCTGGCCCGTATTTCAAAACCAAATTTTCTTTCACCATTATTATTATTTCAACGGAATACTGTTTGATTATTTGAATGATGCTGTTTTGTACCTGACTTAAGGTCAAGTTGTCTAATTCCATCTCCCATTGCAAGCTTCTTTGACTGGTGTGTTTTGAACAGTGCGTTAGGAAAGGAGTCACATTCCCCTCCCTTTTTGCTTCGGCAAGTGTAGGATTGTGTGTCGTCAAGATCTCTTTTTTCCGCTATCTTTCTGACTTCCAGATCCATAATTTTGGGGATAAATAAACCGCAGACCTGGCAGTAAACTACAAAAATGTATGCTAAAATCTCAGTAACACATAAGACAAGTGTGACTTATTTCCTATATTAACATAGTAAGATATACCCGAAGTTTATTTTACGCAGCCATGTAAATACACCTAGTCATGCCGCCATCTTGAATCGACCTCCAATCGCTCAATTCTGTTTCCTGTGTACTGCACTACATAGCGTCTATGAGAGTCACATGACAAAAGAACTAACGACTCGGACTAGAAGTCTTTGAGAACCGTTCAATTCTGTTTCCTGTACATAACCTACGGAGGTTTTGCGATGATTTACGCATGCACGCTCAAAACAATGAACAAATCATTCTTTGAGCCTACTCGTTCTTCTGAGTCACGTTAAAGACTCGTTCAAAAAGAACTAATCATTCATGAGCATATCTCACCTTTTGTTGAGTTGACATGACCCATGACCCATGTTCAGCTCAAGAACAATTGTGTGTGAAAATTATGTGTAGTGTGTGTTTAGGACATGTAGTCTGTGTGTATTATGAGTGTTTGTATAGTGTGTGTATAATATGTGTATGTAGGATGTGTGTGTAGGATGTGTAGTGTTTTTATTTTATTAGTGTATTTATTAGTGCTGATGTCATAAATGTGTATTTTGCAAATGACCCAAAATATCTGCCCTCCTGTTGAGTTGATCCCAGTCCATGCATAGTGACAATTGTTCAGCTCAATGAGATCTAGAAGTCCCTAATTATCATTATACATTGGATCCTTGGATTGTGAACATAATTTGTTCCAGAATCGGGCTTGTATTTCAAAACCAAATAGAATTTTCCCATAAGAAATAATGTAAACACAAATTATTCATTCCACGCCCAAAAACATTTATACATAAAAATTATTAATACACAATATAAAGTAGAAATAAAACAAATTAACCTTCACTTTACCTTAAAAAAAGTTAAAATAAATCCTGACAGATTCAGTTTCTGTTTGTGCGTGCAGGCTTTGTGTATGTGTGTGTGTATGTGTGAAGCTAAAGTAAGGAGCCCTTCCCCTCTCCATCTTCTCGTCTTACATAGGTACCTTCCTCCACTCTGTTGGAATGGAAACACTGTTTTATCTGAAAGTTGAACAGGAAATCTCTCTAACGACACTCAATTGAGTGACACACTAACAGAGTCACTGCTGTAAAGTAAAAATGAAACAAATTAACCTGCATTTTACCTTTGAAAAGAATTGCGGCAGAGCAGTGTTTCTGTGTAGAGCAGAGAGTGTGCGTGTGTGTAAAGGCGAAAGGAGGAGGAGTCTGTGTGTGTGTGTGTGTGTGTGTGTGTGTGTGTGTGTGTGTGTGTGTGTGTGTTTCTGTGTGTGTGTGTGTGTGTGAAGGGGCACGGTGTCCAATGACGAGCGTGTGCACACAGACACAAAGTGCAGGCTGATACAGAGAGAGAAAATGGATCTTTAACCTCTCTAATGAGACTTGCTTTTGCTTTATACACGTGTGTTATAATAAACAGTACACGCGCGCTGTACACACACGCATACAAACACAAAATAAAATATGTTTTACACACACACATGGTGTAGAAGAAATTTTTATCTTATTTTATGTGATATACCCTACTTTTATGGAATAAAAGATACCTCAGCTTGAAATAATGGGAGGCTTGCGTGAGAAGCCAAGCATATAGGCCTCTTGGAATGTGCCTGTGTAAGAAATCTGATCTATACGTTGAGGCACCTAGAACTGGGACATTTAATGAAACCCAGATGTTGTATGTAAAATCAGCGCGGGAAAACTGGCCTCCTTTGTTTGGGATCAGTATTTAAGCAAGAAGCCGTCAGGAGTCGGGGTGCGTTCTGCAGACCTCCCGACTTTGTTGATCAACCAATAAAGTTGTAACCTTCTGAAATCAAAGCCTGAGTCTTCAATTAATTTCCACGACATTTTGGCGCTGCAAGCAGGGTTGGCAAAGGGGCAAAGGCGTGGCTGATCACCGTGGGCATCCTTGGCAGGCAGCACAAACAGGTGGCCACCTAAAAAGGTAAGCAACTTTTGCTTATATACTTAGTTTGTGTTGTTTGCTGGGATAACCCCTGGTGGTAAGGACGCTCGATAAAGACCTCTCCAACTTAAGTAATTTTTGAATGGGCTTTGTTTTCAGAAGGAAAATGCATGCATCAGCTTACTAACCGTTGAATGGTAGTATTTGAATAGTAACTGATAAAATAAGCATTGCATTGGTCTGTTTTGCTGTCAAGAGGGCTTTGATAGATGGCAGTAATAACAGACGGGTATGAGGTAGCGCATTTGAAGGTCTGTCTGTGTTGCTAAGAGGGCTTTGATAGATAGCAATGCATACCGGTAGATAGACGCTGTATTAATTTGTACTCATTGTCAAGAGGGCCTAGACGGATGGCAGTGGAGTAGGTTAATAAGGAATTGCGCCTAATTAGTAATACTGCTTGTGTGAGGATCCACAGTAGTTAATATCACTATATCCCCTTTTTATGAGGAACGTACTTAGGTATGTCAAAAGAATTGTGTAGCCACCTAAACCGTATAGTATGAGCTTGTGGCTTTTTTATGGATATTAATTTCTTATGAGGAACGTACAGTTGTACGTCAATTGTTTTGTATGCTGCTGATTAATGGATTGTATGTGGTTATAGCAGCAAATTCATATCTTTTTATGAGGAGCACTGCTTGGGTGCCATTAAGTTGTAAGCAATTGCATTGTTTGTGTTTAATTGATGTTGTACTGTCCAATACTGTCTGATATTGTCTGAGTGAATGAGAGCTCTATGTGTGTCTGAGTGGAAGTGAGAGAGAGAATCTGGCTGAGTGATACCATAAGCTCCGTGTCCAGAGGGCTGGCCTGAAACCCCTAGGGAGTTGCGGGTGCAATCCACCAGAGGGGGGGGTCGGGTGCTGCGAGACCGGAGACGTGTGTGTGAATGAGCCCTTATAGGACTAGATAAAGTAATAGATTAAGTTGACATAAAGGGACAAGTGTGTATGAGCCCTTCTAAGAAAATAGATCAATAGGTAGATAAATAAAATAAAAGGGACAAGTATGCTTGAATGAACCCTGATTAGGACCGGGGACAAAGTATGCGTGAATTAGCCCTAATTTCCAGGAAATAAGGGACATAGTATGAACGTATAAATAAAAGAAATAGTGTGGCGTGGTGAATGTATGTGGTGAATGTGTATGAACCCCATATTAATACTGTGGCATTCATCGATTGTTGCAAGATAATATTCGCTGTGTATAAAAATACTGTGCTTTGTGACAAGTACTAACAAAGAAGTGGTGGAACATTGCATATTGAAGAGTGGCTATAATTGCTAAGTTTTGTGATTATATAATATTGTACGTAGCTGCGAGTAAAATTAGTTGCTAAATAAGTGCATAAACATAAAGTAATACAGGAATATTTTGTTTTTGGTAGCAGAGGCCATAAAGCATAATGGCAGCCTCTCCGGTGGAGCTATTGGTGTTAAAGCATCCATTGTGTGGAGATCTCATAACTAAGATCTCAAGTAAATGGCAAAAGAGAACTAAAGATATGATTACGAAATGGCCAAAGGAGGGGACATTTGATTTGGCTTTGTGTAGAGAAATGGAAACTTTGGTAAAGAATTACAAGACGGCGGCTAGAGAGAAAAAGCGTGTCCAGAGAGAGTCGAAAAGGCAGCAGGAGAGAGAGGTCCTAGCTCTGTTTAAGAAAGAAGGAGAAGAGTTGGCAAGAAAGAAAAAGCAAGTGAAGAAAAAGTCCAAGAAGGCAGACAGTGAGGCACAGGATACCAGAGGGGAAGCGTTAGTTACACCTCCCCCATATGTGCGGACAGAAGGTCAATTCCCAATGCTTAAGGGAATGGTTGAAGTTTCAGGAGAAATGCAGATGGAAGGTCATGTAGATTTGGATGCAGATTATAGAGAACCGGGTGTGAAGTCAAGGAAAAGACATGAAAAGTGGTTGGAGAGAGAAGAAAGTACACCGTTAGATTGTTATAAGGAAGTAAGAGCAGATCTACAGAGAGTGAGAAAGTTGTATGGGAAGGAAGAGAAGACAGAGGGAAAGGAGGGGGTGCATGTAAGTGGAGAAAGGATAGACAGGAGCGCTGAAGCACCAGGACAGTCAACAGGTCAGATAGATGGAACATTGAGGACGGGACATAGGCCATTGTACAGTAGAGAGGATGGGGATGAGGAGGAGTTGTCATTCAATATAGGCAGTTGGAAACAGGGAAGGAACACTGGGAGACTTAGGAATTTAGCTCCACAATTCCCAATTTTGATTAAAGGTGCACGGGGACAATATGTACCATGGGCAACGCAGGATCTCGAGGGACTGGTCAACCGCCTCCCTAGCATTCACGAGGGTGCAGGGAAATGGATTAAGGTCTTAGAAGAGGAGACCTCAGGCAAGCTGTTGTCGGTTGGAGATATGAAAGCTCTTTTGGCAAAGATTTTGGGTGGAGGGAAGATGGAGGAAGTTCTCCAGGCGTCCAACATGAGTGAGGCTGTAGATACATACCATATGGATGGAACTGTCTTTGATGCCTTCCGCCCCGCCATGTGGCAGGCCTTACGTGCAGAGTATCCAACTAGAGTTGACCCAAAGGCATTACGGGGTGACCAGCTGGACGAAACAGAGAACCCAACTCTGTACATACAAAGACAGTTAAAGAAGTGGAAGCAAGAGACAGAAAGTGACCCTGAAGGGGATGCCTTGTTGTCTACGCTGTTTAGACAAAATATAGTAAATGCCATGCCTCAGCCTGTAAAAAGCAAACTGGAAGATGTGGTCGGTTTAACCTCAAAATCACACAAAGAGTTCTGCGATCACGTCTCACATGCTGTTGAACAATACAGGAAAAATGAGCAGAAGTTGAAAGCTCAAGAGAAAGAGCTACAACGGAAACTAGCTCAGTTACAGCTTGAAGAACTGACTAAGAAAAACAAGAAAAAGGTTCAAGCTACTCTGATTACAGCAGAGCAAGTGTCTGGGGGGGGCCCCAGGCAATCCTTCACCCATGATCCAGCCAACTGCAATCACAGCGCTGACAGCACCAGCAGCCCTACCCCCAAACTCACACCAGATGTCTGCACCAGTCATCAATGTTTACCCCCAGAGGCAGAAAGAGTGGAGAACTAATCAGCGCCAGAGGGGACCAAAAGACACTTATGCTAACTTTCCACCCGGCGTATGCTGGGGGTGTGGGCTGGCTGGACATAACCGATCAAGGTGCCCCACACATCCATGGCCCCAGCCCCCGAGGGGTGTGATGGGAGGGGGGTGGCAGCAGCCTCCTCGAGATCAAGTTCAAGGCCCAGTAAACCCATGGGGGGGTCCAAAGCTCGGATATTAGGGGTGCCCAGAGAATCCTATGGGGGAGAATCAGTTACCTATTTTAACAACTAATGCTGAACAAGAACCCATGCTACACATTGAGGTAGGCGGTAAAAATACACCCATGTTAGTTGATACAGGAGCGGTTTATACATGCTTAAATTTAAGTCATGCCTCACATCTCCCCTTGTCTGGGAAATTTGCCAAGACAGTAGGATTCTCGGGACAAAAACAATTGATTCCTATGACCGCTCCAGTCCGTCTACAAACTAGCAATAAAAGTGTGACTATACCTGTACTAGTTTCAAGTCAGACCCCGGTTAATTTGTTGGGCAGAGATGCATTGTGTAAATTAGGATTGCAAATATGGTGTTCCCCTGAAGGGGTGTATGTTGACATGAATGGTGTAAAAAATCAAATGGTAATGACTGAGCTGCAAGCAAATGTGTTTTGGATAGGACAGCTAGAAAGGGATGTAAGTACAGTAATTCATAAGTGGGGAAAGTTCATTCAAGCACAGATTCCTGAAGCACAATTACCTACTTCAGACTTTCACTGTACAATGGTGTATGATCCAACTAAAAATGCTGGTTTAGAACAAACATGACAGGAAGAGACAAAAGGGCACAAGGTTGAGTTAATTACACAGTACATCGTCATAGGTCGGCAAGGAGCAGCCCTCAGCATAGATGAGTGTGATTTTGTGAAAAGGTGGTTCAATGTAACTGATTCTGTTCCTCATGTAACATTGTATGTTGGAAGAGATCACAGGTCGAAGGACTTAGGACCGATGATGAAGAGAGCTAAAGAGGTCCAGTGGGAGTCAACACTAAATCCGTTAATTTTTCATTCTGCCGATAAAAATTATATCAAAGTATTGTGTGGTAATAGCTTGATTGGTGTGCCTCAGGAAGTTGTTGTTAGCCACAAGCCACAGACACACATGGTGTCAGCAACTGAAGGAGTTGAGGATGTTGAAGGTAAGCTCTATAGGGAAATGGAGAAGCAGGTCCCGCCTGAATTATGGTCTCGACATGATACGGACGTGGGCCTAATTAAATCAGCCAGCCCAATTCGAGTACAACTCAAACCAAATGTTAAACTGCCCAGGATAAGACAATATCCTTTGCGACCTGAGGCAGAAGCTGGTATAAAAGCCACTATTGAAGGCCTTGTAAAAGCGGCCGTGTTAGAAGAAACAACTAGCTGCTGTAATACTCCGATTTTCCCTGTAATTAAACCAGGCAAAAATAAATGGCGTCTCGTGCATGATTTACGGGCAATTAATAGTATAACAGAGGATTATCCAGCAGATGTTCCAAATCCACACACACTGCTAACCAATGTCCCTCCCGAAGCCAAATACTTCACGGTGATTGATCTTTGTTCCGCCTTCTTCAGTGTACCAGTCGCTGAGAAAGTAGATACTTGTTTGCATTTACGTATGCCGGTAAACAATATTCTTATCGGAGATTGCCGCAGGGGTTTCGTCACTCGCCACATATATTTAATCAAGTTTTAAAAGCTGATTTAGCAGATTTAGTGATAGAAGGAATTCTGTTACAGTACATGGATGACGCTTTGATATGCTCATCATCATTAGAGGCATGCCATAGAGATTCCATCAGGGTACTCAGTAAGCTGGCTGAAGGAGGTCATAAAGTGTCTAAAAATAAACTGCAATACTGTAAGCCTCAAGTTGAGTATTTAGGGAGGTTAATTTCACATGGAACAATAGCCATAGCGCCTACCCAGTTAGAGGGCATAAGTAAAGCACCCTTGCCACAAACAGTTAAGCAGCTGATGACCTTTTTAGGCTTAACAGGCTTCAGTGCTGACTGGATTGAGGAGTATGCAGTGAAAACAGCTCCACTGAGGGACATAATGAGAGAAGAAGGACTACAAAATCTAAATGCTGTGTTAAAATGGAGCACGGATGCACTGTTAGCATTTGAGTCGCTCAAAAAAGAGATGCAAACAGCGCCTACCTTAGGTATACCTGATTATACCAAACCATTCCATTTGTATGTGGCTAATCGAGCTGATGGATATGCCTCAGCTGTATTGATGCAGGAAACCTGCAGTGGTAGGAAAAAACAGCCCCTAGCTTACTACAGCACTAAGCTAGATAATGTAGCACAAGGTTACCCACCATGCTATCAGCAGGGGCTTGCAGCAGTACATTATGCGTATGGCAAAGCTTCCACATTGACTATGGGTTACCCAGTAACCATTTATACACATCATAAGGTTGTGGAATTGATAGAACAAGGGATATTTGTTCTAACTCAAGCTCGTCTTCTAGCATATTCTTCACTGCTCACATATCCTGACATTACGATCAAAAGATGTGACACGGTTAATCCGGCTGAATTACTTCCCTTGGCGTATGAAGGTGTGTCTCATGATTGTGTGGCAAACTCTTTGGCATTTACTAGGTTACAGCCTGATCTTGAGTCTAAGCCGATATCTGAAGCAGAAGTTACTTACTTTGTTGATGGATCTAGTTTCAGAGACCATGTGGGGAGTCATACTGGGTATTCAGTGATAAAGAAAAATGGAGAAGACTTCGAATCTGTCCTATCTCAGCACTGTGCACAACCGTGTTCGGCTCAGTTAGCTGAGTTGAAAGCCCTCACGGCCGCATGTCAGCTGGCCGAAGGTCTAGTGGCAAATATTTTTACCGATTCAGCCTATTCACATGGTGTGTGTCATCTGTTTGGAGCAGTATGGCAGCAGAGAGGGTTTAAAAAGAGTGATGGAACACCCATCCAGCATGCTGAACAGATAAACAAATTAATGTCTGCTATGATGCTACCAAAACGATTGGCTGTCATTAAATGTCAGGCTCACAAGAAAGGTAATGACTATGTCACTAAGGGTAACAACATAGCAGACTTAGAAGCGAAGCAAGCATCAAAATGTCAAGTAGCAGTGATGGGACCAGTAGTCCTCATAGAACCGCAGCCTCAGTTGGAGGATATTATTCGGATTCAACATCAAGCAGGTCCTTATGAGCACTCGATGTGGCTCCAGAGGGGAGCTCAGAAGGATGCACAGGGTGTGTGGCGGTCGCATGAAGGTTTAATCATTGCCCCCACAGCATTGTTGAATATTTTGGTTTCAGATGCTCATGGATTCGCTCATTGTGCCAGAGGAGAGATTGTAAGGAGAATTAAAACCCAAGGGTATTGGTCTCCGTATCTGCATGCTATGGTTGATGAGTTTCTAGCTTCATGTGAGATATGTGCCAAGCATAATGTCAGAAAGGGAACAGCGACACCTATTGGCCATATACCGGTGCCTGAGGGACCATTTAAGCACCTAGTGATGGATTATGTTGACATGATAAAGTATGCTCGTGGCAAAAGATACATGCTGGTAGTGATTGACCGGTTCAGTCGGTGGGTAGAAGCAATGCCATCTGCAGATGAAGGGGCAGGAACGGTTATAAAATTTCTTACAAGAGAAGTAATACCTAGATTTGGAATTCCATCAGAGATCAGTTCAGATAATGGATCAGCGTTCATTCAGAAAACTGTAAAACAGGTACTGCAGCAGTTGAGAATAAAGCAAAGATTTGGGTGTGTCTATCATCCGCAGTCCCAGGGGATGGTAGAAAGAATAAATGGTACTCTCAAGACCAAGCTTAACAAAATCTGTGCTAGTACAAAACTTAACTGGGTTGATGCTTTACCCCTTGCACTAATGAGCTATCGCATGCAAACTAACAGAAATACACACTTAACCCCGCATGAAATGCTTACGGGTCGACCCATGCCTGTCCCCTTCTGTAGAGATCCATATAAGGGCCCACCACTAGAACAATTACAAATGGAACTCAGATCGTATATGAAGAAACTAACTGCAATACATAAAGCAATCTATGTGCAGGAAAAAAGCAAGGAGAAGGAGGAGGAAAAAGATGCTCCGTGTCCCATCGCTCCAGGAGACAAGGTCTATCTACGCGTGTTCAGAAGGAAGTGGCATGAACCCAGGAGAGAAGGGCCCTACAACAGCGGTCCAAGTGGAAGGCAAAACCACGTGGTATCATTTAAACCATTGCACGAGAGTCCCTAAAGTAAGTAAGGGAGGAGGTGCAGACGAAGAGGATCCACCGCCTAGCAGTGATAACATACAAGGTCTTGCAATCTGTGTGAAAGATGGAGAAAATGAAGTGGATAACATACCTAATGATCACTATATTCCAGGTATTAAATCAAGCTGTAGTCAGCTCACCTCTACTCAGCTCCAATCAGACTTCCCAAGAATCGACTTTACAGAAGTTAAATGTTGAACACAGAGTGCCTAAAAATAAAATTGTTGGTAGAAAAACCAATGATAAACTCTTAAGCATAGCACACGGTAATGAGTGGTATAAGTGGGCGGCCTACACAGCTCAGGAAAACAAATTAACTAGTTGTTTGATTTGCACCCCATCACCATTAAGTAAATTCGTAGTAGTACCCAATCAGTATGGCTTTAGACACTGTGCAAAATTTACTCAGCAGTTTTGTCACTTGCATGTTTTTAGAAGACCACTGTGTCCAGCAGAATGTTTAGCAATCTTGAGTAGTCCAGATTACTTTAATAACTACCATACGCCCGAATGGGGGGAATGGTGCCAGCAGTTAGACGTAAGAATAGAAGCTAAAAAGATAGAATTGCCATCTGAGTATGAGATAGATTACACACTTGAGTATGAATGCTTCAACAAGACTACAGGAAATTACAGCATGGGGGAATTTCAAGGTAATTGTATAATGATGTGGCACCTAGACACTGACTCTTTTCAGCGAACTGACGTTCATAAGAAAACTATACTTCATGCAACCGTAACTTTGCGAGAGAATATCACTATAACGCATAGCTGCATGAACCAAACATTGCTGTTTCCACTAAAGTTCCGTTATGATGACCAGACAATACCCGTAGCTGATTTCTTCTGGCTCTGTGGGGGAACACAGTTGAGAGCCACGTTACCAAAGAGCTGGAATGGGATCTGTGCTAGAGTACGGATGATTCAGGAAATGTCAATAATAAATTGGGACATAGAACAACTAGCGGGGGGTAACCCAAACACTAATCATAGAGTAAAAAGGGGTTACCAGGCTGATCCTAACGTGCACATTGATTCAATAGGACAACCCAGAGGTATACCTGATGAGTTCAAAGCAAGAGATGAGGTAAAATCAGGATTTGAGTCTCTTTTCATATGGATAACACCTAATAAAAATGCCGAATGGATTAATTATATTTACTATAATCAACAAAGATTCATCAATTATACAGATAATGCATTAGCTGCCTTAGGAGAACAGGTGCATGCAACAAGCAAGATGACTTGGCAAAACCGGTTAGCATTAAATTGGTTGTTGGCTGAAAAAGGTGGTGTGTGCATCCTGTTCGGTGATCAATGTTGTACCTATATTCCTAATAATACAGCACCTGATGGGACGTTTACTGAGGCCATGAATCAACTAAAGAATCTGAGACGTGAAGTAACTGAAAATGCTGGGAGAGATAATAAAATATGGGACTGGTTAGACCTGAAACTGGGAGCGTGGGGAGCATGGTTTGCTAAATTTGGTATGTTTTTGAGTTTTGCTGTAGCAATAGGAGGATTGTTATTCTGTTGTGTACTGCCTGTATTAAAATCTTTGGTCCTTAAAGCCACTGTTCAACAAATGGAGGTATTAAAATGGCAAGATGAAAGACCTCCCTCAATCAATGATAAAGACATTTACAGCTCTGAATGTGATTCACAAGAATCAGAAGAGGGTTCTTGCACCTCGGATGAGGACGAAGAAGATGATTAATGATGAGCCATGCCTTGGGTGAAAGCACTGGCCTGGCCTCTCCCCAAAAGGTGACCCTCTACGATGCGCAAAGTATCTGGGTTGAAGAGACTTATGTTACCAGGAGGCCGTCTGGAATTCTATCCACATTTAAACTTGTATTATGTTATGCATGTTCTAGGTTAGATTATATGCTCTACCCAGTTAGTATTAACCTAAAAATCCCTGTATTAATTTCATTTTCCTGTAATGTTATGTTGTTATGTTATGAAAAGTACAAGGTCATGGAGGTCAAGTCTTTTACTCCTCCCTAGTCAAGTGTGGAAGGAGAGGTTTGGCTGACACTCCACTAGAGTGCAAATGCATCGGCTGGTCATTGATAAGAGTCCAGTGATTTAATTTAATCACCAGGTAGTGTAAGTGAGACTAACTCATGAATTTGCACTCTAGATAGAACGGTTAATGTGGGACTTATAAGTACCAGAGGGGGGAGGTGTAGAAGAAATTTTTATCTTATTTTATGTGATATACCCTACTTTTATGGAATAAAAGATACCTCAGCTTGAAATAATGGGAGGCTTGCGTGAGAAGCCAAGCATATAGGCCTCTTGGAATGTGCCTGTGTAAGAAATCTGATCTATACATTGAGGCACCTAGAACTGGGACATTTAATGAAACCCAGATGTTGTATGTAAAATCAGCGCGGGAAAACTGGCCTCCTTTGTTTGGGATCAGTATTTAAGCAAGAAGCCGTCAGGAGTCGGGGTGCGTTCTGCAGACCTCCCGACTTTGTTGATCAACCAATAAAGTTGTAACCTTCTGAAATCAAAGCCTGAGTCTTCAATTAATTTCCACGACAATGGCCACAGTGTTATAGTAAACACTGCTACTTTAACATGTAATTATTTAACATAATAATTATTTATTTTAATAATGAAATAAAATCATTTAGTCACAATATTACGCTGTATTTCTTAATATAATTTATTTGCAATAAAAAAAATCTAAACTGTATTACGTTCATTTGTGTTCGTGCATGTGGGGCACCGGACAAACGAGTGTCTATGTAGGCATGTAAATTTTTGAAAAGCATGTGACTTGAGGCTGAACTCTAATTGGATTTGTTCAAATCATCCTTGGGACACAGCACTGTGCACCCCGAACCCTCCCACTTTTTTTTTTTTTTAATATTTGGGGTCATGTGATTGGACCATTCTCAACGAGTCTTCCAGCACTTCTTATGGCAAGCGGAGTTGGTTGACTGGACGCAATGTGAGTCATGCCTTTATTTGATACTAGTAGTAATGATGCTTAATCACCTGATAAATGCCTATTTACAGGCAATTATATTAAAAGTTTAAAAATGTTTGCACCAGGCGCCACTGGTAAACAGGACATGCATGAACAGATGTTGATTATACCAGTGAGAGACGCGCACTAAGACCCAGCAGGGGAAACAATTACCCACAGTTCCACAGCGCAAGAGAGAGAAAAAACGTTGGCTCAATTGTCACTTGGCGTCAAAACAAGAAGCGCATGCGTGCTACATGATACTGGGTACTCGTAAACCAAGACTTGCTCATTTTTCAAGTCAAAATTCATTAAAAATCTTTGCTCGTCTTGTTGAACACTCGCAAACCACGTTACTTGCAATCCGAGGTTCCACTGTACTTAAAACGCACCGAAAATTCCCTAGAAATAAAGCCATTTTATCCCCTTGCGAAGCAACCTATGTAGAAGGGACACCTTAGCATTGGCCCAGTCTTTTGTTATGGGCTTGGCCAACCTGTAGGACAACTATTGCAATCACCAATAGTTGTCCCCCCCTCCCCCATTGACACTAAATAAATTATTGCTGGCCATCATTAAAGACGATGTGAAAACGTGTGTAATATGTTAAAATTAAAAAAATAATAAAAAAATTAATATATATATATACTGTTGATGTGATGTAGTAAATTTTCTAAAATGATTTAACAAATCTTGAAAGCAAAAAGCTAAATAATCTCTGAGAGCCTCTAGTGGCTGGCGTTGGTGCAACATCTGCATATTCGCACCTTTATTTATTTAATTTTTATTTTATTATTAATCTCAACATACAGGCATACCCAGCTGACCTTAGAAGTACATCAATTAATATATATATGATGTTTTATTATGTTTAAAGATTTTATCTAATATTTATTTCTATATGTTAAATCTAAATTGCTTAGCACAAGTGACTCCACAAGTAATGGCATCGCACAGATTATTTGTAGTAGTGATGGGTCGTTCTTGAACGATTCGTTCTTTTTGAACAAATCTTTAAAATTACTCAGAAGAACGAGTAGTCATGGAGAGTGGTTCGTTCATTTTCTACTGTGCGCGCATGCGCAAATAATCGCAAAACCTCCGTCGGTTATGTACAGGAAACAGAATTGAATGGTTCTCAACGAATCTTCCAAGTCCGAGTCGTTCGTTCTTTTGTCACGTGACTTCCATAGACGCTATTCAGTGCGGTACACAGGAAACAGTTGAACGTTCTACTCAATGAATCTTCCAAGTCCCGAGTCGTTCGTTCTTTTCTCACGTGACTCCCATAGACGCTATGAAGTGCAATAGATTCAAAAGAACGAACAACTCAGACTAGAGGATATGATGGCGAGCTGCTCATTCTGTTTATAATATGTTCTTAGCTGCATTGTAATATTTTCATTACTGGAACTATAACCAAAGTGTGTATGTAGACGTGTTGGGGTCTGTTTAAAGAACGAATTGAACTAAATGACTCAAAAAAAGATTCGTTCCTTTTGATTCCACTAAAATGACTTCCCATCACTAATTTGTAGCCAATCAGAGACGCAGTTAGTGCCTTCGTGTTACATTGCGCATGTATTATCGTACACTGAGGCGTTTCGGAGTAAAGAGCGCTCTCATTGGCTCAATAACGGACCAATCAGCGGGATTCTTTTTTATTTGCGCGGCCATATTTTCCTTCTCCCGCTGCGCTGATGTGTACAGAGCTGTGAGGTGCGAGTCGAGGACTTTGTAATAGAGAAGAGTCACTTGTAGTTGATGTTTTGTTGAATCATGCCTTATTACCAGACCTGGGAGGAGTTTGCTCGTGCGGCAGAAAAACTCTATCTGACGGATCCGATGAAGGTAAAGCGGAAAAAATAGCCGTGTAGCTGCATTTCACTTAGCTGTGAGGGTTAAAGCTGTGAGCATGCGCAGTGAATCTCATGCGCAGGGAGCACTAAAGCTCAGCATTTTAGCCATTATTTGTTTTGCTTTTTTAAAATAAACATATAGAGCTCAGGATTGTGCAGTATATACTGACATGGCCTTTTTTTTCAGCACAAGATAGGCAAAATGATGAACTGACTTTTATTTCATTTTAACCAATTATACAAACATGACTGAATACTTTTAAAAAGGGTAAGACCAGGGATCCGTTCTTCGTACGTCGCTTGAAACATCCGAGATGAATTGACGCATCTAAGATGAGATCATCGTGCTAATTAGGTTCTTCGAGCACACCTGTTGTTGATGATTAGTATAGCAGGATTGACGAAATGGCAAAAGAGCAGCTCTTTTTTTCCCCAATCGGAGCAAGAGCTTTTATTAAAGGGTTATGGAGAATTTCAGACTTTAATAAAGATCATTTAAAATAAAAGTAATTATTAAATACGTGAGTGCCCCGCGTTACATGTTATACATACATACATACACACACACAACACACACACAACACACACGTGTATATATCCTATTTGTGTTCATTTAAAGTTAGCTGAACAAATTTGATATTTTAAGTAATCATAAGTACTTAAGTAACAGTAACTGTCACCTCAATGTTCCACCAACTTAAATCTAAAGAGCACTGGTGGTTCAGTGGTAGGTGTTTCGCCTGCCATGCGAAAGACCCGGGTTCGATTCCCGAGCCGGATTGAATTTACTTTATTTGCAACAAGTTCGACAAACTCAAATATTGATAGTTCTGTTTACTTAAAATTGGAATCATTACTTTAAAAAATGATGTAACTGATTACCTCAAATATTTTGAGTTTTGCCATCTTAATCGGGTTTACAGTGTAAAAGTGAAGTACAAGAACAAGTATAGTAAGAAGTGTATTGTCATGCTGTGCTAAAGGATCCTGTCTATCACGCAATACACAAGGAATTTGAAAAACTCTGCGTATAATCCTGACACCTTCGGTAACCGTTTGCTCTCTCATAAACAGACAAGACATGGCTGCAACAGATTTGAGAAAATTACCTCCACTTATATAGATGCAATCGGGGGATTGTTACTTATTATTAGACACACACACGGAGATTAACACACGAATGATGACCACAGCCACACACATGTATACTGTACATATACTGTATTTATGTTTAAATACGTCCATCCATATATATGCGCGCAAGATACTTTTCTTTTCCCATGTGAGACTGTCAGTCTGTGTCAGTCATGCTCTTTAACCAATCAGGTGTGACCTCGCAATTTCAACCAATCATAACCCGCTAGCGACGTATGAAGAACGGACCCCAGGCAAGGAAATAGCACAGATACACATGATCATGTGTTTTATTGTCGCTTTCAGGTGTTTATGACCATAAAAAGGTATAGTTTTCTCATTTTGAGAGTTATAAAGTTTTGCCATATCGTTCCTATATTCCTATATATTATAAAAGTAATAACATTCTACCTACCTGACGTTTCCAAAACCTTAATACACAGTTTGATGTCTGAAGCTTCCATATAAGCAATTATTATTTTTTCAATTGTCATTCACCTATAAGTTAAGTCTTTATTTGTCGCTAATACATTACTGGACAGTGAAATTCTTTCTTCGCATATCCCATCATAACTGGGGTCAAAGCGCAGGGTCAGCCATGATACTGGGTTTCTACAGCAGATAGGGTTAAGGGCCTCTCTTAATGGCCCAACAGTGGCAACCTGGTGGGGCTGAGGCTCGAACCACCAACCTTCCGATTAGTAACTCGGTGCCTTACCCCCCTGAGCTAACCCTGATCTCTATTGAGCTTCTCATTTTGATAGACATGTTCTTTCTGTAGGTTTTTAATGTTGTACTCAACAGTTGTAAGCATGAACCAGAGTGGGAATTCTCGTTGCAGGTCCGAGTTGTGCTGAAATATCGTCACTGTGATGGAAATCTCTGTATGAAGGTCACAGATAACGCTGTGGTGAGTTGCTTTCCTCAGCAGCTCCATTCTCACACCCACGTAATGTTGCTCGTATTTTACCTCTGGGCTTTGTGTACTTTCAGTGTTTGCAGTACAAGACTGACCAGGCACAGGATGTGAAAAAGATTGAGAAGCTGCATGGAAAACTGATGAGGCTTATGGTGTCCAAGGAGTCCCACAGTGGAGCGATGGAGACAGACTAAGGGACAATGATGGACACTGGGGAAGGGATGAACTGTTTCTGCTCTTATCACTGAAGAGCCTGGAGCTGATGATTCTGTGCTCAGAGAGCTGAGAACTTTAGGAGTGAAATCTGTGTCCGTAATCACACAGGAATAATCTCAAAAGACCTGATATTTATTCTCAATTTCAGCATGGACTTCCGTTTTACTTTGTGATCAATTGTCTGTATATAACATGCTTTTGTTTTGTTTGTTTTTTTGAGTCCAACATGAGAGCAGATGTTTACCTGCACATTAATACCATGTCTTCTCTGAGCACAAAATCTCTTCTGTAATAACAGTGACCTGAAACAACTTTCTTTTTGGTGAACATCTCTTTTTAAGCATCTAAAGATCATCTATATAGATGTGTTTATGGTGCAATTTTTTTTTTTTCGATATTTTTTTAAAAGTTTAGCACAAATAAATAAATTGTTCTGAACATTGAGAGATCTCAATGCCTACATCTCATCTGCCTATATATTCTCTGACACAACGCTTTTTTTACTTTTTGTAACTTACATATTCATATTGATACAAAAATTTTGTTTTAAAGGTTTTAAAATACTTTGTCCAAACAGTGTTAGGATGGTACTGAATATATTAACACATTTACATTTCATATAAAAGTTCTGCATTGACCAAGAAAAGTGTTGACCAAATCAAAACTATTTTTAAAAATGGATATTAAAAAAAAAAGGAAATAATTTCTCTTTAAAAGCACATTTTACTGGATTTAATGTGTTCAACATAATTTTAAAGGAAATGCGTTCTATTCAAGAATATCATTATCAATTGTTTATATTTCCCGAAGACATGGCTTAAAGGGTGCAATGTTAGTGAAAATATCACTTAAAATTGTTGGATTATACACCATTTTATTTTGAATTGCTAGTAAAAGCTTTTTTTTTTTTTTTTTTGTCTTGGCAATTTATTCATCTAATATTTGAGTTGTTTCACAAATAATGGGAAACTGTAAAATTAAATCAGTAAGATGAGAATTCCCCTGTCCCACGTTTCTACATTGTTGTCTGTGTCACACAGTTTTATTTGTTCAGTTTCATATAAACGAATGACTCAGGAAACCCGAAGACTCAAAGATTAACTAATTCCTGTACAGGACCTGTAATATTCCACATCAGTGACTGAACGAATCATTAACCAGGACAACTTTTTCTTCCCGAGTCACACTTAAGATTCGAAATTATTTGAAATGTCTGAATCATTCAAGATCGACCCATCACTATACTACGGTTATTTGTGGACAAGTGGGGGGAAATGTGCTTGAGCTTTTTGGAGATCTTAATATAAAATTCCACCTATTGTACACATCACAAATGTTAACACTCGCATCTCTCTCTCTCTCCCTCACACACACACACATCTCTCTCTCACACAGACATCACACACGTTGTATGCACAAACACATTCACTCGTAACACACAGCCCGGTATGTTGTGTGAAGAGGTCTTAACATGCTCCAAAAAAAAAACAGGTTGTGTGGTGCACCTGAGAGCCTATGGCGAATTGTTGCTTGCAATTATATTTATTATTATTATATTTAAAAAATTTATAATCCGGCCACTTTTGGGGTTTTTAATATGCTCAAAAACTCACATGAAAATCAGCACACAGGATGGAATCTGTTGGACGTCTGCGAGTCTGGGCCCTGAGTGTGTCTCTTTCACAGAAGATTTTACTGCATACAGTAGAACAGACACACTTGCATGTCAAATATGCATGTCAAACTTGGTAGACATTTAGATCTCATTGAGCTAAACAATTTTAACTATGCATGTCATGGGCTCAACTCAACACAAGGTCATTTACAAAACACACATTTATGACATCAGCACACTTAAATATACACATACACTGAATGTATATTATATCTTCGTGGGTTGTGAAGCCCTAGGTCGAGATCATGAAAACTGGGCCCACTGGTGTAAATGACTGTCATAGCAATTTCACGAGTATTCAACATACAATACATGGTGTTAAAACATTTAACCAGATTTAAACAAATTTGCATGTTAAGTATTGCAAAGTATTGTAATGCCAATATTTTAAGTATTTCAAGTGTTTCAAGTGTGCTTGAAAAAGTCAACAAAATAGATATACATGAAACAAATATTTTAATTTATTTTAATTAAAGTACAAGTACTAATACTATAGCAATAAATCATGTATAGCAGAACATATAGTTACAATAGAGCGGGCCCCAGGGTTCACCACAGAACCTGTGTGTTTTTATGGGCGTTAAGAAAACAAACCGCACACACAGACACACACACTACACACTCTACACAGTTTTTTATGTGACCCCTTAATAATGAAAGTGGACTCCATATCAACTTAAACACTCAATCTCTGTTATACTGAATTTCCAGCCGCCTAACACAGTATGACTGCAGATCAATTCCCTGTTGATTGATTCTGGTTCCTCTCAAGGGTTCTTCCTATTGCCAGCTCCTTGACACCGTTGCCCTCTGGTTGCTCATCAAGGACAAGCTGTTCATTTTGATTCACTCTATACATATTTTCGTACACATTTCAAACAAATAATTCCTTTTTGGGTTTACTAATGTTGCTATTCGACATTGACCATTGTTAAATAAAACTGAAAGAATTAATAATATTAATTGTTGGTCATATAGATGGTTAAAGCTTCAATGCAAATTACTTTCCCGTAACATAATAATACTGTATGACTTAAATAATCTATGTCAATAGTTCGTACCATAATAGCAACTCATACAATAAAATATCTCTCACGTTGATCATAGCAGAAACATGCAGAAGACGGCGCTATGGCACTTTCCTCATGGCGCACAAGCTGCGCGTGTTACTGCCAAAATTATTGTTGATTTTTGGAAATGACCTGATTCATAAAAACAGCTCTAACTAGTCGGTGTGCTCTCAGCACGCATGTCGTGATTTGTTTCAGGGATCAGATTTAGATTATATTCTACAGAGACGATATGGTGATGACGACTGAAGGAAATCTGGCGCGGTCCTTGGCGGAGTCCCCCGGTGCCACCCACTATTTGTCCCCTCCAGTCCCTGCAGCCTGCCCTCCTCACTTTTCCTCAGCTGGAATAGACTGTTTCAGCGTGTTTCCCTTCATACAGCAGGCGGATCACTCACCTGTTCATATGGACGACATTAGCGGCACTGGACTGGATGATCTCTGGAGCAGCAGCGCGAAGGGGACGGAGACTAACGAAATATCGGCTCTGTAAAAAGATTTGTTCCGAGTGATAATAAAGGTTTTAGTAGGTTTTCCGCGATGGAGGCAGTGGGGTTCTGGTACCTGGTGTTCCTCTTGGCTTTCTCTGGAGCGCTTCAGGAGGAGAAAGGAGAACAAAACCAACCTCTACAAGCTGAACTTGGAGGAGTTGAGATTGAGGTTAGAAACATCACCATTAATTATTTCAAAGTTCATAATTGTTTCCCTTTTATGAATGCATTAATTGTGTGTTATTGTGTGTTGTATGCTTCTGGTGTTTTGCCCAGTGTTCAGTGTGTTATGTGCTAAGCACGCACTGCAGAGTGTTTTATCTAACTTCGTTTTTTTTAAATGTTGCTGGTGTTGTGCACTATTGAACCTGGAAGACATGTCGGTGCTCTTCTGTCTGTAGCTGCTGGCTGACCCGCACACACACCGACGCGCAGACTGTGGCTGTAAGTGTACGGTCAGAGTACCGGGCACGAGCTTGCGCGCTACGGAGCCATACACAGTGCACAGCATAGCGTCTCGCCCCGGCTGCAAGTGCACATGCGCAGCAACTCCACCGCCAGCGCAGCAACCTTGCGAGGAAGAGCTGAGAGAAAGGAAGCTGCAGCAATCTTCGAGAGAGAATGACAAGGTGCAGGAAAAAAAAGACCTGCAGAATGAATGTTACACACACTGGACACTTAATAATAACACTTAATAATGAACAGTACACCTACCATGGAGCTAAACACACACACATACACTGGCCATTTAATCGGCTACGCAGGGTTTATACTGTATGTGAACTTAGCAGGTATGCAGTTGTCACAGTTTCTTTTATTACAAAACCCTCGCTTGCATTTGTAGAAGTGAGCCAGAAACTAAACCATGCAAAAACCACAACTTTTTTTTTCATTAACAATTTGTTTAAATCAGTCAGCACATCAATGGCTCATACAGTATAACAGGATGCTAGCAATGGTTCCTTTGGGTGCTGTGGGTTGTGAGGTTGGGCCTCACAGACTTGTTTATTCCCATGTGTGGTTGATTGGATTGGGATTTAGGGAGTTTGCAGGCTGGATCTGTGGCCTTGAGCTTTTTGCCTACTGGCCCTGGTTTGCAACAGGATGTGATGCACTCTGTGTTCTGATATCTTTCTATATCAGCATATACTTTTTTGGTGATTTTGTACTGCATTGGCTTTTTGGTGGGATCAACACAGACATGCTGGCCTTTGGTCCCCATGAGCAAAAATGGGCCTTTGGTTCCCATGGTCCTGTAACCAGTTTACTAGTATATAATTGAGATGTTCTGAAGAACGAACAATGTCCTCTATGCCTTTTCTTTCCCCTCTTTTTTAAATCTCACCCCTCAGTTATCACAGCTAATGTTATGGCCTCACCACCAGAAATGAGGCACAGGACTATTTTTGCTGGGACACTAGTATTGTGATCTGCATATAACTAGTGTTGTGGTTGTGTTTACATATTGGCCTTACACACACACACATTGATTTTTCCGTAGTAATGCCATTTCACAGAGAATATAGGCTAAGAAATCATGAATGGCAAAAGATTGGCAATATTTAAGAATTGAATATCAACAAAGTACACATATTAGCAAGATTTGTGACATGGCCAATGGTGAAGCTACAGGATAAGTGTTGTGCCTAATAAAGGGTTTTCCCTCTTTTTCCAAGTCCAGTTGTAAGTAAACTGGTAACAGATGTTCCACTGTTTTTTAGGAATGTGAACAGTGTACTCAGACCTGTAGGTATGGTGTGATTACATGTTTATACCATCTTATAGATTCAGGCAGAATATGTATAGAATGTATACATGTATACAAAGTGACTGTTTGTCT
This sequence comes from Clarias magur, assembly GCA_013621035.1. Taxonomy (NCBI): domain Eukaryota; kingdom Metazoa; phylum Chordata; class Actinopteri; order Siluriformes; family Clariidae; genus Clarias; species Clarias magur. Next base: position 298,217 of record QNUK01000653.1, on the reverse strand, counting down.
ATTATTGCAAAACAGAAGGCAGGATTGAACAATTAAACCTGTGACAGTCATTTAAAAACATTTAAATCTACAGTAGGAGAGATTTTATTAAGAGGTGTGGGTAAAGAGTTGAAAGTGCACACTATGACACTTGTCCATTGGTCTAAGCAAGAACTGACTGAGAATGTAGAATATGATCATACTGACAGCAAGACAACAGTTAATTCCCATTGATGAGTGTCATGAACAGTATAGAACCATGAACAGTACAGGCCTGAATGCTTGACTGTTGTCTAGTGGCTCTGTTATGGTGTGGTAGGAATTTTCTCTAGCATGTTTAAGTCAACATATCCACTTAGATGAATAAAAAAAATCACTGCAAAACAAAAAAGTAGTTATCCTCACTATATTATTATGATGAAGCAGTATTATGATGAAGTGTTCTATCCTGATGCAATTAGTACTCACTACAATGGGTATAGCCTGCATTTGCACTGCATGAGGTCACAGAATGGACTGATAAGCATGAAAATGATCGAAATGAGAGATATGTCAAATCTGTGCTAACATGCATTAAAGCAATTCTGGCAGCCCAACATCTTATGATGCCACTTTTTTCTGTCATCCCTCAGTTTAGTGACTTGTGTATTCTAGTGTCATTGTGTTCTATAGCCTGTGTAGCCTGCATTTATATACAGTAGATGAAAATGTGCTTTCTTTCTCAAGCTTCAAGCTTTGTCTCTGTTGCGATTGATGTATTTATTCTTATAGCTTCTGGAAATAATGGACTTGCTGGAAAAATCTTTCTCCAAAGCAAATCTGTTAAAGTTGCTTAAGATGATTGCCCTCACTGAAGAGCTGCTGGAGCGGGTGGCCAAAATTGAGCGGGTAAGTTTGGAAAATTGGATATGGGGAAATTTTACCTGATTTCTATTTTCTCTGTTGTGGTTCCTTATAAATGTTTGTATGAAATATGTGATAACCAAAATTTTTCTGAATTTGGCAAGTTTTTTGAAGTGGATTTTGTCATTTTCAGTTCTCTTGGAGGGGAAAGTCGGCTGTCAACAGATTGGGTTGTTATACTTTTTACCATAGATATTTTGTAAAGGTTAGTTTTTACCCCATGATAAAACACTATAGCCTTTTTTGTGGATTACAGCTAGTGGCTTGTTATATGCTATTGTGCTTATTCAATGGTCATCTTAGACGTGGATAGACAATACCACGAATAATCTCTCTGAAGAACTGGTGCCTGGGATTCTGCTCCCTCCTTAGTGCAGTCTGGATTTAATACACCATCAGGGAGTATATGAAGCATTTCAACCCTGGTCCTACTGGGTCAGTAAGGCATCCTGATCATGATAAATCTCTTTTTATTTGAGTAGTGGCACCATCTCAGCATTATTAATCTGCTATTGTTGGGGCAACAGTGTTGAGGTGAGGTTCAGTTTCATCTCGGTTCTTCAGTTTGTCTCAACCTATAAAAAAATAATAGTTAGGGGAATTGGCTACTGATTGGATGATATGGGTGAGGGACTGTGTGCGTGTGTGTAATCTTACCCTCTCATGCACACCAGTACACTGTAAACCCAAAAAAGTTGGCAAAACAAAAAAAAAAAAGGTAATCTGAGGTAATCAGTTACATAATTTTTTTATGTAATGATGTCTCCAATTTTAAATAAAGAGATCTATCAATTTTTGAGTTTGATGTACTCTGTAGCCTAACTCACACTATAATTTTTTGTTTTGTTGCAAATTAAATAAAATGTTGTTGGTCTTCCGCCTGCACCTGGCAATAGGTCACCACAGAAGTTTGTCACAAGTTTTTACACCAGATGCCGTTCTGAACACAACCCTCCAATTTTTATCTGGGTTTGGGACAGGCACTTCATCCAGTAGCTGGGAATCGACCCTGGATCTTTTGCATGGCAGGCAAAACACCTACCACTGAGCCACCAGTGCTCTGGTACTTTAGGCTGCCCAGATTTGTACAGATTATACTTACAGCATCATGTGAAGAAAGACCAATCCACCATCTTGATCAAAACAATTCAATGTGGCCAGTTTACATGTGCATTGATGATGTCAGACACAAAATCGCTAGGCTGAAAGATTTTAAGTTGCTGGAACCTTAAGGAGACAGTTACTGTGGCTTAAAATATCAAACTTGTTCAACTAACTTGAAAAGTGTCATTTCTACAAACTCATAAATACCAAAAAGTTTTAAATACTCATAAAGGTTTATTAATTTGAACTAATTGTAATTGTTTAAGGTAACAGTAATGTTTAATTACTTTGAGCATTAGGGTTTACAGTGTACATTACCATAATAAAATTATTGTTTTATGTTTGGGATGTTATATTATTTATGTGCATAGGCTGTGTTTGCATAGAAATCATCCATCAGTCATTTCTACATTTAATGAGCAGTCGGTGAAGATTCTTAGTCATCCAGGTGAGGTTATCTGGAAGTTGAGTCATGTCAACTGGACTTCTTAGTTTAGTATAAACGTTTCACTACTCATTCAAGTAGCTTCTTCAGTCTAAGGTAAGTTGGAAAGTTCAGCGTATTTAAGTCTTTCAAGTTTAAAGGGTCTTCCCCTATCTATAACGGATTGTTATGTGAACAACGAAAAAGGTGAGAATATGAGGGACGGTGGTTACAGTGTAGAGTGGAGAGAGCTGTTAGGAAGACAATAAAGAGAGATTAGAGAGGGTCATTAAAGTGTAATGACCATAAAGAGTAAGGAGAGTCCTTAAATGTGGCTTTCTTGGTGGATGTGTGAATGGAAGGGCGGCATGGAAAAAAAGGAGGTTGTGTCGAAGACCTCCACCTCAGTTGAGAGAAGAATTTTCCACCTGCACATAAATGGCTTATTTTACCCCTCTTTCGATCAATCTATACTCTCTGTGTGTCCTTTGTCCTTCAGGTGAAGGTATACCACTGATTCTGGACCTGAGGTGTTCTTCTTTTAATGAGTAGATTCACATTAGTGTTTGCTTTGTGTGCCACCGTTCAGGTATTATTTCAGAACAAGACTTCTGAGAAGACTAAGGTAGAAAGTGTTCCGCAAGAACCAGAAATAAAACCCACATCCATACCTTCACCATGGCATGAGAACAAGAAGCAACAGAGTGAGAAAAGCAGTGAGGCCGCAGCTTATCAGCACACAGAGGTGAGCAGATCCTAACACAGTAGCACTACACAGTACACCAAGGACTGAAGAACACTGGAATCATTGTTATTATACCTGTTTATTAATTTTAACATGTATTATTAAGTATTATTGAAGTGCTCTGTCTGCACTCTTATTTAATTAAAATAAAAATGAAACCTTTTACACTTTATTAACTACTTTATTAACTATTAACTACTACTAAGTATTAACTACAAATCCCAACTCTTCCAGGGAGAGTGAAGGAGCCCAGCGTTAAATGACCTCAGTTTAGCATCAAGTTCATCTATCTAATGAGAATACTATCAAGAATTATGACAATTCGTCATCTGCTCTGAACTTCTCATGCTACATGAAGTAGTTCATGCTATAACTACGGTCTGCATTTGAACATTTAAAGCCTACTCTGAGGCATACACTCAAGTAATATAGGACATATTTTAACAGTTTTAACAAATTTTACTTGCTATATAATACTTGACATTATTCAGTATGTTTTAAAGAAACACCTTTTCCTTCTTACTTTAGTACATTTTTTGGCTGGATATTTCGTTTTAAATGAGATTATGACATAATACACTATATTTTCTACTATTTATAATTTCTCAGTGCTTTTTCCATCCCTGTATATATTTACACTTTCTTTTTAAATTTTATGAATCCTATATTCATAAAATTTATATTGTACAGGAATACAGCTGTGTCTGTGTTAAAAAAAAGTGTCAAATAGCATCTAAGACTGAATGGTGTGTGTTAGGTGCAAGGTGGCATGACCATCCTTGCAATCCAGCTACAATTCCACATGTGATATGACCTGTGATTTGGACAGAGTAAGTATGAGGAGAAGTTTGTGGGAGGACCAGAAGACGTTAAAGCTTTACAGGAACAAGATCATCATGGAAAGCATCAGCACCCAAAGTTGATTGTTAGGGGGATCAAATACTACAAATCAGAGCCAGTGGATGAGTCAGAAGCAGAAGAGAACAGTAAGTAAATACAGTTCATTGATTACATGTTATAACATAACAAATTCATGTAGAAAGATGGAATTTTCCACCAGGATAGAAGTTTATAAACATATGCTAATTTGCAATCCTCGTTGTTCTTTAGTAAAACTAAATTCATATGCAAAAATAGAATTAATAATTTTTCCTATGACCTTCTGCAAACGTGATTTGAATAAGTTGTTGGATCACGAGGAGTCACATTCGCTAATATTATCAGAGATGTACAGGATTTCTCTTGGTTTTACTAGTGCCATGTAATTTACAAACAAATAATGTGTTTGGCATTGGATTGGCATCCTGTCCAGAGTGTACCCCATCATGTGCCCAGAGTCTCCGAGGATAGGCTCTAGGCCTCTCACGACCCTGTATACAGGATAAAAAGGTATAGATGATGAGAGGATGACACTGAATAGGTCCACCATCATTATTCAGATTCAGAAACTGATCAGACATAGAAAGTTGAGACATAAAGAAGTACATGCAGTATGCAAAGTATAAGTCTATACTAGAAAAAAAAAATCATTAGTCTCGGTTGCTGAAGTTGACGTAGCTGTTGTGGTTACAAGCTGTCTTGGTCTATATGGCTCAATAGTTTCTGCCTTATGGAAGCTTTGGAAATAGATGGTTGCCCAAATGGGTTGGGTCAATGGCAATGTCCTTGGTCTAGGGTGTACAGTTGACAGGAGTGGTCAATTTTTTGCTTATTTATTGGTCTCTTTGCCTAGCAGGAGGAGCAAGGGAAGTCACACAGGGATTTAGGATTTAAGGTTGACACTAATGGGTCCTAATGATGGTTCTGTTAAAGTGAACCAATATTTGTTGAGATACATTGAGAGTCCTACAATGATGTCTGGGTGATGGTTGTTATGGTTGAAAGAATCTGATTCACACAAAATCAATTCTACTATTTTTGCACATCATCCCATAAGATACTTTTTTCATGCATATCTCTTTTTAAGTAACCAGTTACTATCTAGCTATAGGACACATTCCTTTACATTTGTACCTTAGAAGCACTTAACTAGCCAGAATTGGCTGGTAGGCATTAAATTAAATTTTATTCGTATAGCGCTTTTAACAATTGTCATCATCGCAATCAAAAGAATTATTTAGGTTTGTATGAATTGAGAATGTGTATGAATCAAAATGGTTAGATATTCCCTGATGAGCAAGCCGAGGGCGCCAGTGGCAAGGAAAAACTTCCTGAGATGGCAGTAGGAAGAAACCTTGAGAGGAACTGGACTCAACAGGAAACCCATCCTCATGGCAGGCAGTTCAGTATAACAGTTGTTAACAGATGGTAATTGATGTTAGTATGGAGTCCAGGTAGTTTTTGGAGGCTCCAACCACTAACTATCGAGCGACTGTAGCCAAGTCCGCAGAGACATGACAGTTGAGTTGCAGATGCAGGGTTTACATTTGCATTATAATCTTCGGCACTCATCATTTGCACAATTTAAATCCTCTTCTTGCACTGAGAAACATCTCATTGCAGCTATGGACGTGTTGTGTCACAGAATGCTGCCTGCTCTTGTTACCCATTTTCTCTCTAAAGTAAACATAAGATATATGTGGTATCCCTTGAGAAAAGCTGCTGTGATTTCTTTTCAATGTGTTTTCTACCATCAGAAATGGTTGGAGTGTGTGAAATAAAAGTGAAGTAAGGATCTAACAGTCAACATGCATGCCATGTGGTTGTTTAGGGATTGGAGCATTGAAAGTGAACAAAAAAATTTTGGATTAGACCCAAGTAGTGCTCATAAAGTCCATGTGGCTTCATGGTTGATCAAATAGGTGAACTGCAGTGAGTACAGATGGGGGCTTGTGTTTCTTTTCAAAACTGATGACACCAGATGCTTACATGATTTCATGATCATTAATGTCACTGATGTGCACAGCTTCTACAGGTCACAGGTATTTAGCAGCATTCTTTCAGTCTGAGCCCCAAATAAGTCTGATTATGATAGTGGCCAAGGTACTCTCAAATTTGTTTTTCTAAAGGCTTCACTTAGTGTTCAGTTTTGTTGGTAACTGGTAACTTTGTCCATTGCATATGTTTTCCATCATTTCAGCAGAAGATGATATAAAAAATGTTTTGATTCAAGTTTTAGATTTTGTAGGGGCTTCACATATTACTCAGTCTAAAATGGGAATGTTATGATGATGAATCTTAAATGGATAAGATAGTGATTTGCTCTTCAATTCTTTTCTGTAGTGGGTGAAGATGAAAGCAACAGTGGTGATGGCCCTGTAGACCTCTTTACGGAGGAAGAACTTCTTCCTATTAGTACTCCTTCATTCAGAACTTTTAGCATAGCATGGCCATTTTCAGCCAATCCCAAAACTCCATCTCATGTTGGTCCAATAATACAAAAAGCACCTAAGCCACAGCTGGAATCTGAAGAATCTGCCTCTTCTCTGCCTGGCAAGTTGAATATGTTTAAGAACTCAGAGCTCGCATTGTCAAAACCCTTCCAATCCACCGCAGAAAGCTTCACCAAGCTCAGAGACTTGCAATCTTCAGCTACCACAGAAAACTTCAGAGTCACTTTGCCCAACACACACTCCACGCCTCAAACACTCTCTGGAACAGTGGAAGAAAGAGAGAAGACAACTTTTCAGATGATGCTAAACATGAAATTAACTTCAAGTAATATAAACATGAAATCTAATTCAGCTTCTACAGAAATGACTAGAGCCATAGCAAGCACACCAGCTGCTGTCATCAGTCAGTTAGGGAACACCGTGAAGACTTTCACTGAGCAAATCCACAACATTGGAACCATTTCCAGGGACGGTTTCAGTCTGGCAAAAGAACAAAACACACTTTCAAGTGCAACACCAGCACCAGTTACTCTGAGCCCAACTACTATCAATCCAGAAACATATTCCACCAGAATCACAGATGAGGGAAGCCACTTGAAAACCAGTGCTGGGACAATAGTTACTACCGCCATCTCAGGAAAAGAAGAAACAACTGAAAGCATTCTGAGTACATCTCGTGTAACTGAGGGTGAAACAGATTCAAGCACAACTGCATCAATGACCACAAACAGACTTGTCAATAATACTACTTCATCTGTTAACCTTGGCAAAACTGACAAACACACACCCAGCATCAGTTTGATAAAAAAACAGCAAGACCCAAAACAAAAGACTATTAAAACTATGGCAGATGAGCATGTTATGCCAAAACCTCAAAGGCAGCCAGGTAAACCAAGTCTCAAATGCTTTCAATTTATGTTTATTTACAGGACTACCACAAGCAAAAATGACTATGACCAATTATTTTGAATATTCTCCATGATTACATTGTCACAATGCTATTCTAAAGTACAATTTCATTCCTGACCTGTATTAGGGATAAAGAGTTGCTTTATGACACAATTTTGATTCTCCAGCATTTCAAAACCCCAGATTCTGCAGTATATAGTGTTAGTCCTTGTGGCTGTTAGTCACAGACCAGAATGTCAGTCCACCATAGGGCACATTTAGTTAGTTACCACAGATCGGTCACAGGTCACTGGACATTTCACATTTCCAAGTGTACTGTATATATACAGTATATATTTTCCTTGTCTAATCTATTACTCCTTTCCTTTCTTCCCGGTCAACAAATCAAAGCAACTGTAACCAAGACAAAGCAATTTCCCTCTGGGATTAATAAATTCTTTGACTCTTTGAATATATATACAGTACAGACTAAAAGTTTGGACATACCTTCTCATTCAAAGAGTTTTCTTTATTGTGTTCTTTAGCCCAAACAAGTCTCTTCTGCTTGTTGCCTGTCCTTAGCAGTGGTTTCCTAGCAGATATTCTACCATGAAGGCCTGATTCACACAGTCTCCTCTTAACAGTTGTTCTAGAGATGTGTCTGCTGCTAGAACTCTGTGTGGCATTGACCTAGTCTCTGATCTGAGTTGCTGGTAACCTGCGATTTCTGAGTCTGGTGACTCGGATGAACTTATTCTCCGCAGCAGAGGTGACTCTTGGTCTTCCATTCCTGGGACGGACCGCATGTGAGCCAGTTTCTTTGTAGCGCTTGATGGTTTTTGTGACTGCACTTGGGGACACTTTCAAAGTTTTCCCAATTTTTCGGACTGACTGACCTTGATTTCTTAAAGTAATGATGGCCACTCGTTTTTCTTTACTTAGCTGCTTTTTTCTTGCCATAATACAAATTCAAAACAAGGTTTGGCCTGTCCAAACCTTTGGTCTGTACTGTATGTAATGATTTGTTTACAGGATTGATGTACTGTAGATACCACATACATAGTATAAATATTTTTGGCCCACCTAATCTAAAATAATAATCTAAATTATAATAAAAATATAAAAGTGTCTGCCAAATGAAAACAAGTATTTACTAAAAAAAATAAATGTTAATTAAATTACCCTATATTGGGTAGGAAAGAGAGCACTGGTTTCCATACAGGTCCTAATCTGGACCTTGTCAAGTTCTATGCTGAACTGTGTACTAAAACGCTTAATGCACACTGTATTAATGCTTGCAGGGGAATGCAAAGACACACTAGCCACAATTGCAGAACCTATAACACACAACTCATATGGCCGTAATGAAGGTGCTTGGATGAAAGACCCAATGGCTCGTGATGACAAAATCTATGTTGCTAATTATTATTATGGCAACAACTTGCTGGAGTTTCAGAACATGGATGTCTTTAAACAAGGTATGATTTTCAGTTAATTCCTGTGAGCGTAATTAGACTGAAGTTTATTTGGAAAACACTGCAAATGCAGCATTCAAACACAATATAGTATGTATAATCTATATACACATGTGGACAAAATTGTTGGTACCCTTCGGTCAATGAAAGAAAAACTCACAATGGTCACAGAAATAACTTTAATCTGACAAAAGTAATAATTTTAAAAAAATCTATGAATATTAACCAATGAAAGTCAGACATTGCTTTTCAACCATGCTTCAACTGAATTATTAAAAAAAAAAAAACTCATGGAACAGACCTGGACAAAAATGATGGTACCCCCAGAAAATACTTAAAATAATGTGACCAAAGGGACATGTTAATTCAAGGTGTGTCCACTAATTAGCATCACAGGTGTCTACAATCTTGTAATCAGTCAGTGGGCCTATATATAGGGCTCCAGGTAGCCACTGTGTTGTTTGGTGACGTGGTATGTACCACACTCAACATGGACCAGAGGAAGCGAAGGAAAGAGTTGTCTCAGGAGATTCGAAAGAAAATTATAGACAAGCATAGACCATTTCCAAGCAGCTAGATGTTCCTGTGACTACAGTTGCACATATTATTCAGAAATTTAAGATCCATGGGACTGTAGCCAACCTCCCTGGACGTGGCCGCACGAGGAAAATTCATGACAAATCAAAGAGACGGATAATCCGAATGCTAACAAAAGAGCCCAGAAAGACTTCTAAAGAGATCCAAGGTGAACTTCATGCTCAAGGAACATCAGTGTCAGATCGCACCATCCGTCGTTGTTTGAGCCAAAGTGGACACTACATGGGAGACGGCCAAGGAGGACACCATTGTTGAAAACAAATCATAAAAAAGCCAGACTGGAATATGCCAAACTACATGTTGACAAGCCACAAAGCTTCTGGGAGAATGTCCTATGGACAGATGAGACAAAAATGGAACTTTTTGCCAAGGCACATCAGCTCTATGTTCACAGACGGAAAAATGAAGCATATCAAGAAAAGAACACTGTCCCTACTGTGAAACATGGAGGAGGCTCTGTTATGTTCTGGGGCTGCTTTGCTGCATCTGGCACAGGGTGTCTTGAATCTGTGCAGGGTACAATGAAATCTCAAGAGTATCAAGGGATTCTAGAGAGAAATGTGCTGGCCAGTGTCAGAAAGCTGGGTCTCAGGGTCATGGGTCTTGCAACAGGACAATGACCCAAAACACACAGCTAAAAACACCCAAGAATGGCTAAGAGGAAAACATTGGACTATTCTAAAGTGGCCTTCTATGAGCCCTGACCTCAATCCTATTGAGCATCTTTGGAAGGAGCTGAAACATGCTGTCTGGAAAAGGCACCCTTCAAACCGGAAACAACTGGAGCAGCTTGCTCATGAGGAGTGGGCCAAAATACCTGCAGAGAGGTGCAGAAGTCTCACTGACAGTTACAGGAATCGTTTGATTGCAGTGATTGCCTCAAAAGGTTGTGCAACAAACTATTAAGTTAGGGGTACCATCATTTTTGTCCAGGCCTGTTCCATGAGTTCATTTTTTTAAATAACTTCGTTAAAGCATGGTTGAAAAGCAATGTCTGACTTTCATTGGTTAACATTCATAGAATTCTTATTTATTATTACTTTTGTCAGATTAAAGTTATTTCTGTGACCATTGTGAGTTTTTCTTTCATTGACCGAAGGGTACCAACAATTTTGTCCACGTGTGTATAAGTCTATAATTCTGCTAAAAAAAGACAAGATTTCCACCAAACATGATATATTAATTTTCAATGTTTATTAATTTTATTTAATTAATATTATTTTAACATTCAGTGTTTGTAAGCAAACCAATGTTAGTAGACCAATGTTTATATCATGGATACTGTGTATATGTAAACACAGTATACCTTTTTGCTTTTAATTACTAATATTTGTTAATTTTATTAATTTTGAGACAATATTGAATTTCAGGTCGATCCACCAACTTCTATAAGCTGCCCTATAGTTGGCTGGGCACAGGTCATGCAATCTATGATGGTGCCTTCTTCTTCAACCGTGCTTTCTCACGTGACATCATCAAGTATGACCTCCGGCGACGGTATGTGTCTGCCTGGACCATGTTACATGATGCTGCACATGGGAGTGATGAGGTTTCATCATGGCGGTGGCAAGGCCGATCAGATGTGGAGCTGGCTGTAGATGAAAATGGCCTCTGGGTGATCTATGCTGCATTGGATGATGAGGGCTACTTCCAAGAAGTGATGGTGCTGAGCCGGCTGAACCCTGCTGACCTGAGCACACAGCGAGAAACCACATGGAGAACAGGGCTGAGGCGTGAACGCTATGGAAATGGGTTCATCGTGTGTGGTGTCCTATATGCTACCGAACAGCATGAAGATTTGAGGGAGAACAACCTGAGCTATGCCTTTGATACACATACCAATACACAGATGACCCCCCGGCTCCCATTTGGCAATAATTCCACTCACATTGCTCAGATTGACTATAACCCCAAAGAAAGGGCTTTGTACACATGGAACAATGGCCAGCAGATGACTTATGACATTGTATTTGCATATGTATACCCACTTTAGATGGAGAAAGCAGGTGTATTATATAAAATTTTGGGAAATGTATGCGTATGATACAATATGGTTATTAAACATGGACTGTGGAGCAGTCTGCTGAGCAATATTATCAAAGCCCTCATATTTATTATTATGCAAATGTTTGTACTGGATATCTCAAATCAATTCCAAAATTGCCACCTTTATGGAAAAACTACTGGAGCACTGTATTTTTTGCCATACATTTTTATGCTATGAAAAACCTGATTTTAATATTATCAATCATGATTAGTATTAATATTTGGTGAAGCTTCTCTGGGAGAGAATACCAACTTGTACATCTACCTCCAAAGTCTGATGTAGTTGTAGAACCTATTGCAAGAAAATATTGCATAAGTCCTCCATTAATGACGAGTTTCAGACTCTGTGTATGTGGATTGCTCTCTTCAATTTACACACAAGCGTTCAAAACTTTGATTTATGTGGAGGGTGTATTTGGCTCTTTATTTTATAAGAAACTTTATTTTAGGACAAATCCTGTATAAGGTTTAATATTTGAGTTTGCAGTGACTTTCTGGGGGCAAAAAACAAAAACACTTGACTCAGATACATGACGAATGCAGTGTATGAAATACACCCAGAAAAATAGTGTTCCCACAATTTTTTTATATTAGTAATTAATTAAATCCTTAATTAATATTTAGCTGTTAATTGGCAGTATGGAAAACCATAAATAAAATAACAAAGGCTTTATTTTGAAGGAAGAAACCTTTTTTTTTTATTTCATATCTGTTTGCTATTTTAAATCAAGAAAATATTTTACACCCACATTTAATTGAATCATTAGGCCTGGTAATGTTTATTGATGTTGAATACCCACTACAAAAACACAGCAAATCAATATTGGCTTAAAAATCTTCAGAATATTTTAACATAATACTTTGTTAGTCATTGTCTAAGTAGGATTCATATAATTCAATCTGTTCACTTTAATCTTGCAATTGTTTCCTGGTAGAGCCAACTTCAGTCAGACACAGGCAAAAATCAGTACATGGCAGGTGGAGTTTGCTGCATGTACCTCTGCAGCATATATATATTATATAAGTTTGGACACACCTTCTCATTCAAGGAGTTTGAATTTGTATTATGGCAAGAAAAAAGCAGCTAAGTAAAGAAAAACGAGTGGCCATCATTACTTTAAGAAATCAAGGTCAGTCAGTCCGAAAAAAATTGGGAAAACTTTGAAAGTGCAGACAGAAAAACCATAAAACGCTACAAAGAACCTGGCTCACATGCGGACCGCCCCAGGAAAGGAAGACCAAGAGTCACCTCTGCTGCGGAGGATAAGTTCATCCGAGTCACCAGCCTCAGAAATCGCAGGTTAACAGCAGCTCAGGTCAGAGAGCAGGTCAATGCCACACAGAGTTCTGGCAGCAGAAACATCTCTAGAACAACTGTTAAGAGGAGACTGTGTGAATCAGGCCTTCATGGTAGTATATCTGCTAGGAAACCACTGCTAAGGATAGGCAACAAGCAGAAGAAACTTGTTTGTGCTAAAGAACACAATAAAGAATACAATAAAGAAAACTCTTTGAATGAGAAGTTGTGTCCAAACTTTTGGTCTGTACTGTACTCAATTACAGTAACACGAGTAAATGTAATTCGTTTCTTTCCACCTCTGCCCGCACACATTTTCTCAAACAGATATAGAATAATTAACTCTTCAATCAGCATTGGGTATGTTCCAAAATCTTTTAAATTAGCAGTTATTAAACCGATAATTAAGAAGTCTGACCTCGACCCCTGTCAGCTGTCCAATTACAGGCCTATATCAAGCCTCCCCTTTATCTCTAAGATTCTGGAAAAGATAGTACTGCGGCATCTATGCTCATATCTACATAGAAATAGTATACACAAACTGTATCAGTCAGGATTTAGGCCTCATCACAGCACAGAGGCAGCACCCGTTAAAGTAGTAAATGACCTCCTATTGGCCTCTGATCAGGGTTGCGTAAGCTCAGAGCAGCTTTTGACACCATTGGTCATAGTTCTCCTTCACAGATTAAAAAATGTAGTAGGAATTAAGGGAACAGCCCTCTCCTGGCTCAGATCCTATTTGACTGATCGTCATCAGTATGTAGATTTAAATGTTGATTATTCTGCATGTTCTCTAATGGAGTTTGGTGTTCCACAGGATTCGGTTTTAGGCCCCAGTAGTTCCCAGAATTTCAAAATCTACAAAAGGAGGTAGGGCATTTTTATATCTAGCTCCAAAGCTTTGGAATAGCCTCAGACAGTGTTCAGGTCTCAGACACAGTTTCCCCGTTTAAAAGTAGACTCAAGGCACACTTCTTTAATCTGGCATACACGTAACTCATCCCATAACCTCACTACATCACAACCCACTACATCTATCCTGAATGGCACCTACGCTAATTCTCTCCATCTGTTCTGTATTCTCGTACCCATCCCGAGGCATCTGGAGATTGTACCAGCTTCAGTAGACAAAGGCCAATCCTGCGAGGTTCCTGAGGCATTCAGAGAAGGACCAGCTCCAGCTGGATTCTGCTTTATGATGGTTTGGAGCTACACATGCTGCTCCTAAGTTCCCAGTGATAGTAAGCTCCCATCTGCCCTTTGCACCTGCTGACTTATACCTATGCTAAACTGGACTTGTTATGGACATGTTAATTTAAAGAACTACTGTTATATTGAACTTTCAGCTGCATAACACACACAATGTTATATAATTTCTATCCGTTATCACCCACATGAGGATGGGTTCCCTGTTGAGCCTGGTTCCTCTCAAGGTTTCTTCCTACTACCATCTCAGGGAGTTTTTCCTTGCCACTGTCGCCATCACCCTTGGCTTGCTCATCAGAGACATTTCATTCATCATTCACTCATTCATCTCATTATTATCTAGACACATTTCTCTCACACTTCCATCAATTTTCTTAAATTTTTTTTTTCATTCTTGTAAAGCTGCTTTGAGACAATGAACATTGTTAAAAGCGCTATATAAATAAAATTGAATTGAATTGAATAGAATAGATGTGTTTAAGTTCAAATTGAGTCCAGTTCATTATTGGAGGCTCAGGTAGACTATAGGAAATTCCCGTCCTGAAGTCACAAGTCCTCAGAGAACACTGATGAACACTTGGCATGTGTTTGACAACACTGCATGTACATTCTATATGTATATTGTTGTTAGCTGAGACGTGTCAGTTACAAATGTATCTCGCAATTAAAATGTTTATTTTTTATATATATATATTATATTATTATGTTTTCACTTTTTATTTCCAAATCTCCAAAGGAACTCCCAAACCGGTCATGACAATGCGCACCCCCCACATCACCCTCATCACACTGATCCAGGTTCCCCCTTACATCCGCAAAAACATGTGTATGCAGTAAGAACTGTACTTAGCAGGTATGCGGTAGGTAGTGTTGTAGTAGGTAGTATCGTCTCCCTTGACATGGAGCTGCTGTGCATTTTAAAAATATATATATTATTTATGACAGAAGGCAAAAAGCCTGGTGAGAAAGATTCAGGATTCAAGATGCAAAGAACTTTATTAATCCCAGAGGGAAACTGCTTAAAGATCTTAAGGACGGAGCAATTAAGCATTGATCAGTGAACTAAAACCTCTTAGGGAATTCACTGATACAGGCATGGAGCAGACTGGAAAGATTGGATTATGTTATGACTGCATTGTTCTACATCAAAGGAGTTCTTACAGCGCCCTCTTCAGGCTCGTGCTATGCCCATGGTAAGTCCATGCCAAAAGTAAAAGATAGTGTATTTTAAACTGTAATTGGTGATTACATTTATGCAGCAGGTTATCAGTGGTGTATGTTACATTCAGAGAATTTAGTATAGATACCGGATCTAATTCCTCACACTATCACTTAGGATGAAAATCACTTCACTCATAAGTTGTGCGATATGATTACCAGACATGGTCATAACTCTCATTATTATATAAATCTCATGGGACCTGGTGATCTTGTGAGGAAATTTAAGACATGACCCATTGAGAACCTGATAGGGATGTAGTTAGGAAGTAGTATGAACTTGATAAATGTTCATTTTTCAAGTTTAAAATAAATTAACTTTTTTTTAAAGATAACATTTTTCCATTTTGACCTGCAGCGTTACTCCATATTTTTAGGACACAGTGGGAACTTCATGTTCCTCGTCACAGTGTGACAAGGCTCTTAAGTTGAAGTGGAAGGACTTGAGTTTCCTGCACAGAGGCCCTGACTGAACTTAACCCCAGTGAACACCTTCTGGGTTGAACAGGAACACTGACTGGACCTCAGACTTCTGCACAAATTTACTTCTTCAGCAACCTCGGCCAAAAAACTATGACATTAAAATATGACCACACATTCTAGTACTGAATCTGAAACAATGGGAATTTTCTGTCTTCATTACAGTTAAAGAACAAAAGATCCATCATAAAAACCCAAACTCAAACATATCCAGTGTTTATTTCGGTCTTAAATAATTTCACCATACTGTACATTTAAAAACAAAAAAAATAGCAACTGATCATCACTTAGAATCATATAGTGCATAGGCAGTTGTACTTATTTAATCTTCATTTGAACCATTTCCTACACGACAGAAAATAACATCAGGATCTTTTCTATTTTTTCAATAATTACACTATTAAAATAAAGTTGTCGCTTATTTATTAAAAGTTTAACACTCCTTAACTTCACTCCTAGAATGAACACAAACTACTTTGTTTCCTGAGAGCTTTAATGATATTGTGTGTGTGTGTGCTGTTCCTAAGGGTTTAATTCTTGGCCCAAACTTTTTTAAATCAGATAATTCTAAAGTATGTTAAAATTCTACTTATATTTTTTTACAAATAAAAAAAAACAAAAATGTTCAACAATAGAAAAAACATGAAAAAAGTCCTTCTGATTAGTCAGTTTCTGAAGTCAAGCAGAGCCCACGAGGACTCCCACAGAGGATGAAGCCGGATTGTTATTAGGAGCAGAGTGGTAGAAAGGTCCAGTTTCATTGACCCTCAGGATCGGTGGGATACTGGAGGACTTAATATGAAGAATCCTGGTGTCCATGACCTCACAGTCGATCTGCATCATCACCTCAAACGCCTTGTCCTTTATCACACTTTCTGTAATACATAATAAAGGGCGTTTTACACCTCATGTTCAATGATACTTCTGGAAAAGCAGTACAACTCTCCAGCTTGAAACACGTTGAGGACATGAGACCCATCCTGCAAGTGCAAGAGTGCTAGTGCTAGAAATGCTCAGGACACCACCTTGAGACACATCTCACCTCAGTAACAAACACAATATACAAACTTAGTAACGAACAAACTGAGCTCCGAGAACAGAGCCTGTAGAAGAGTCAGAAATGTATTACTGTTATATTAACAGTATTCAACAGTATTGATGGAGTGAAATGGAGTTCACCTTGGTGCAAATAGTATCATATGAATGCACCTGTTCTTGGAAAACCTGAGAGTTTTCAAGACTAAGGAGCAAACCAAATACAGGACATGGTTATATAAATATACAAAATCTCAACAAAAACCAGAAGACATGGTATTTACAACAATGCCTGTTGTTTTGATTAAACTTGGGATGATTAAATGGAATATAAAATATCCAAAGCTTTTGGATTCCCCTGTAACTTTGGCCTGAGCCTTTGTTGGACATTCTAGAACCTAATTACAGTACCACAAATGTGACCTGTCTTAGCTTCTCTATTAAATGTCCAAGTGTAGTGAGTTTTGCGAATGCAGCACTAAACTGAACATTCAAAACCTGGTGCTTTGCACTCTGACCATTTTAATTAAATTATAAACGACATGGGAACATAAAGAGAGTTTTATTGTACACATTAACCACATCAAACAGAAGCCCAAGCGGTGAAGTTCATTTTCTTAAAAGCAAGTTTCTAACTGAAGCAAAAATCCCAAGCACTCTCCACCACGCTTTTCATCCAGAGTCGCTAAAAGACTTCCATCAGGGCAAGCATATGAAACCTCTTAAGCAGGAGAAACTAAATTGATGTGACATGTAGCTGGAAGAATTTAAAGCAGATTTCAGCACAAACAACACAAAGAGATTATTTGGATTGCTGAAACTGGCATCCTGCCATCTGACATTTAATGCCATCTTAGCCTTGGTGCATCATTTACATTATGTGTAGCACAGTGATAGTTCAGGGGAAAAAAGTAACTATAGCAATCCTACTGTATAACCCAGCTGCAAGAAAATGCCACTCATTTAATATGCTTCCTTATAATAACTCTGACTGACACAGCCTTAGGATTATTACAGCTATACACACACAACATAGAAAATTAAAAGTCAAACTATTTAAAATTATGAACAAATGCTAGGCAAATTTAATAACATCTCTATCTAACCGAACTCCCATGGAATGCACCAGACAGCTCATAGTGTTATGCTGCTTGGTAGCACATGGGGAATATAGGACACTAGGCTTAATGTTTTAAAATGTTATGGCTAATCAGTGTATATGTGACCTATATAGTGAAACATAAATCACAAGAGATGCATGCATGCAAAGCTTTCTGCACTTTTGTGCTTATGTCTCAACTTGTTCAAGTTTGTCTGTCTGTGAGACAGTTTTCTAAAGAAAAAACTCTAAGTCTCACCATTTATATTCATTGCTGGGAGCACAACGGACATCTTTGGTCTGCTTCCTCTGTTGTGGTTAGTGGCTGGAAGGAGAAGGTGATCCTGGGGCAGAAACATAATTAAAAAACAAAAAACAACTAACTGTAACTAATATACTATATATAAAATGGACATGCAGTTATGTGACCAGCCAATTATATTGCATTGTTGCAATGCACAAAGTGATCAGACCTAAGGGAGCATACTCCAAGACTTTATTTTAGCAGATGTTTTTAAAGGGAAGACAAAATAATGGGTTTAAAGGAAATGTTGAAAAATGGTAAATCTGTTTTTAAAAGAGACAATAGTCTTTTTGTTATCTTTATCATCAGATTTATCACTAGTGACCTGATTATACTGTACCACTGGAAAACTTTACATCAGTCCTGAAAGTTGCCAAAGCAAAAAGATATGTAAAAATATGTGCATGTGAAGACGGTATAAAGATCTTGGGTAAAAAAACACAAAAACAAAGTGGCATGTTATATCCATCTACAGCTCACAGCTCAATACAGTCCTGCATGATCATGGAGCACGTCTGAAACTTGTGGAACCGAGGATCTCTGAGCCCCATTAGCGCCACTAAAAAAAGAGAAAAGAGAGAAAAACTCTCTGGGTCACGCAGATCAGGACTGCAGCAGTCCTGTTTTCATATGGGAAAGGATGAGGTCTTCAAACTCAGAGCTTTCCCAGGGCTACAGGTTCTCTGAAAGCCAATAACGCTGCAATCTGCTTACATAAGTGAAAGGGGAACGGAAACATTGACGGTACATGTTGGAAATGTTAAACGAGCAACATGGGAGTTGGAGCTTTAAAAAAAAAAGAAGAAAAAGAAAAAACAAAACAAAACAAAAAAACTGGAATCCAATGCAGGATGCAGAGATCTAGTAGAACCAGAAAAGCAGGGAGGGTGGGACCAAAAAAAAAAACACCATAGAGACCCACACCCTAAATCCCAGGAAACAAAATACACAGAAATAAATAAGCAAATAATCTACATCTTCGTCAATTTTCCCTATTTTCTGGCATTCCATTTCCCAGAAAACATAACCAAGTCAATGTTGGATGCAAGTTTTTGTTGTATAATTTCCAAAAATCAATTAAATCTTGTAGCTCTTGATTGAGCTACTTGAGCTGATTGCTCACTTCAGGAAAGTGCTCCAAGAATGAACATCCTGCATGTTTTTGATTACAAAGGGAAGTGTGTTTCATATAAAAATGATATTAAACATTGCAGGCCTCAACCTACTGTTCTAATTTCCAGTACTAAATGAATGCCTTAAGACTTTTGTGTCCACGAACAGTAAGTACATTTCCTCAGTGACCTTAGAAATACCCGAGTCCTCAAAATACATCTGAACAAAAATGTAAGGTCAGGTTATTAGGTTGTCCCTCAGGGTCTGGCAGTGGATTTAAGAGATGTTGCTCAAGCTCGAGGCATTGGAGTTAGACCGAGAAATGCCATATCGGATAGACTTCATCCTGAAAAAACAAGTCCAGTGTTTTCTGACCTGACTCATGAGAGCCACAACCCATTTCTGAACAAGACTCTGAAAGCCAAAAGTACTCTGAAAGCAAAATGCTTTTGAAATTTCGCAGTAGGACAGACTGGACTTGTGTGTGTGAAGAGAGCATCTATTTACACAATAAAAAGCAAACAGGTCTCAGAAGGGTTTTCAGATGCATTACTCATCTACTGCAAGAAATAAAGAAAAAACTAATTAGGAACATTGTTTAACCCAATATTTCATTGGAAGGAGTGGAAAACTATTCAACACAGGTTTCCTGCAGCTTACAGTTTAAACATTGAACATAAAATGAGCCATACTAGAATAACATCAGACTTTAGGAGAAGTGAAACACAAAATTGCAACTTTTCAACCACATCAAAGTGTATGATAAAAATAAGACCCATTGTATATATGGGGCATGAAAAGGGACCCAAACTCACAGCAAAAGCCGAGATAAATGTTCAAACATGGTCTTGATAAATAAAAATCTAAACCAAATCAACAGCCAAGCTCTTGTGGGTCTCCAGTCCTTTAAATAAACTTACAGTCACCTGTGTTTGCATTTTCACCTAGAACCTTGTTTCTTCTTGCACACATTCATGCACCTATGAATCAATGTGATGTTTTTAGAGGCACAACTCAATGTTTCCTACTCTAAATGATAGCATATGCTGGTTTCTCTCTTACTTTAAAGAGGGGTGGAACCTTGGAGCCAGTGCTAAAATATAGGATTCCTGTTCCAACCTCTTCACATGCTCTTCATTAATAAAATTATTTTGTTTACAGAGTGAGCCTGGGTGTGATATCAGAGCTGTGGTGTCTAAGACACTGGTGAAAAAGATAGCAAGCTTTTCGTCATTGCGCTCAGAGCAAGCAGTGTTAGTAGGAAAAAAAAATGTTTTTGACTCATCCTCCTTTCCTCTACAGAGCTTGTGGAATTGTGGTAAAGACTTTGGCTCTCTCTAGGCTTAAAGGGTTTGGGAACAGGCCAGTAGGATGAAGTGGGGTAGAAGAGAAAAATCACTGCTGCCGTGCACACGTCTCGAATTATAATGACTTCACCCTATTAATATTGCTTTAACTCCTACATTGCTTAAAACAATCGTGCCTAAAAATTAGGCTGAGCTGTGCACAAAACTAACACAAATCTACTTACTCTGCGGAAGGAGATCACATAGAAGGTGTCTCCTCTTCGGTTGATCTCATCAAAGAAATTGCTGTAAGTACGGTGAGGGGCGTAGTAGACCTGCAGTTCGTTGCCTGAATGCCTAAAGACAGGTAAATATTCAGCCTTAAGAAATCAGGCACGGACACAAAAGCTAATGATAAGGAGCGTTTTTTAAAAACTCTGAGTCAAAGTGGTGAGGTCCCTAAACATATTTATTAATTTATAAAAGTAGCAAATATGACCCAAAGTAAATCAATGAGTGGCAAAAACCTTTAAACACAGAAACTGTATTGCAAACACTAACATGGTCAGACCTAAATAAAGATTTATTCGGTTGTTTTTGGAAACATTATAGTTTTGGGAAAAGGATTCCAAAATTACTTTGGATAAATAACCTGCTCAAATTGAAGCCAGTTTAACATCGCAGACACAGCCATATTGCTAGAACATTTCCTGAGAAGCAACAATTTCATGAAATAACAAAAGGATGCACTGTAAAAGATATTTGAAGACAAAAAAAATGCAGGGCAGATACCCAACATGCTAAAAATGTGAAGAAAATCTAAAGATTCTTTCAAAAGTCACCACTTTCGCTCCACAGTTCTGCATTTCATTAAACACAAGCTGAGCGCACTAGATGAGGTCAGGCCATTGTAGCTGTAACGGATTTACAGACAGTGTTTTTAAGACTGTAGGCGTTTCCGCTGTGACAGTATCTAAAGCGCTCCTGGCAAAATTTACAAAGCCATCTTATGTTTCTTGCACATATGTCTGTCTGCATAATTTATAAGTGCAGAAATAATTATTGGTACTAAGGGCCCTGTACTGGGTTTACAGTAACTTAAAGCATCAGGTCAATTAACAACAAGCTTGTAGCACTTACTTATCAGAAGAGTCTGTGTACTGCACAGTCACGATCTGAGCCACTTCCGCCTTCTTACTTGCTGTTTTCTTTTATTAAACGAAAAGAAAAAAAAGAATGAATCAGTTATGTATAGGTACATACACACTGTACAGTCATCAATCAGCCACAACATTACCACGTTAACTTTGATTATCAATTATATAGCAGTACTAAACTGGTGACAGGATCATAGACACTCGTGCCTGTGAGGAACGAAGGCCAGCCGAAATAGAAGGAAATCTATTTCGCTGGTCATGATTCTTTTGAAAGAATCTTTAGATTTTCTTCACATTTTTAGCATAAATGTTGGGTATCTGCCCTGCATTTTTTTGTCCTCTAATATCTTTTACACAGCATCATTTTGTTATTTCATGAAATTGTTGCTTCTCAGGAAATGTTCTAGCAATATGGCAACAAGAACACCCAGTTACCTCAGCCTGCATCCCAAGGGAAACCTTCACAATACACAGCTTAATTTTTTGCATTTGACTAATCGGTGTGTATATTTTTATTTACTGAGTTCAGAAAGCTGTGTTAAAGGTAAGAGCATAAGTATTCATTGGGCTGATGAAGTAAACAGGATTTTAAGGTGACTAAAGCTGGGTGGTGCTTTCCAGTAACATCTCTCAATGTTTTCTATACATTTTATATAAAATTTATTTGCTATTATTTTTTTATTAAAAGCCTTATTAATATGTGTATGTTTATTTGAAAGTCATTGAACTACAATATACCTTACCACAAAGATTAACTGCCAGATTAAAAGTCAGAAAAAAAAAAGTTCTGGGCCCGTATTCACGAAGCTTCTTAAGCCTAAAGGTTGCTTCTAGTGACGAAATTTTTAGAATTATGACATTTTCTTAGAATTTTCCCTTAGATTTAGGACATTTAGTCCTAGATTTACTTAGTAGAGATAAAAATGATTCACCAAACATCTTAGACCTAACATCTTATCTCCTAAGGTAAAAATTGTTAAGAGAGAAGGACTTTTAAGAGGGCTAAGGCATCTTAGGCCCAAATGGCGGAAATAAGAAATATTCTCCAAACACTGAACGTACAGCTAAAAGTAAACACTGCTCTTCTGTCCAATTTGGTTTTCTTTTTCTTTTACTTCCACACATCTCTCTTGGATTGTGGGCTACATTACCATCCAAAAGTGCAACTTAAATAGATTGTCCTACAATCATGTTTACTGGTAAAATGTGAGTCATTTTGCTTCCATCAAGCTGAAATGGACTACAAGTAATAAAATCAGTACGATAAATAAATGTAAGAACTTAAATATAGCAACTACTGTGTGAAAATTGGTTGCTTCAAAAGTAGACACATTTTTAACATTTGGCTGTTATCTTGAAGATATTTAGCATATAAGAGACACTTTGCATTAAGTAGCCTGCGGTCATGATTATACAATTTCGTTATATACAAACATTATGATTTCACTGTCATTCTATTATCATATATTCTATTTTCACAAAGAGTGCATTTCAAGACCTTAACAAAGGTCAGAGGTTATTTTCTATCAACCAATCACAGCCCTTGAATTGCATCATCCCTAGCAATGGGGTCAACCACACCCATTCACTAAAATAAAAGTTTTTTTTACTTTCATTACTCATAGTTGCTCTGAGAAGTTTCCTAAATCACTTTTAGTCTAGGAATCCCAGCTAGGACTTTTTAAGCTAAGATAGGAGGCTCTCTGAAAGAATTCTAAGAAGCTTTGTGAATACGTGCCCTGATCTCCAAGGTATACTGTATACCTGCAAAGCTACTTAAAAAAAAATAGAGTGTTGAATTAGACAAAACATCTGGCGATGAGTGCCTCACTCTAATGCAATTTGATTTCCAGGTGCATCTAAATAAATTAGAATATTATCAAAAAGTAGATTTATTTCCGTAATTCAATCCAAAAAGTGAAATTCATGTGTTATACAGATTCACTACATAAAGACTGATATATTTCAAGTGGTTATTTCCTTTAATTTGGATGATTATGGCTTACAGCTAACAAACCCTAAATTCAAACCCAAAATCTGAGAAAAATTTTAATATTACTAAAGACAAAAAAAAAAATAAAAAGATTTTTTAAATACAGAAATGCTGGACTACTGGAAAGTATGAACATGTACAGCACTTAATACTTGGCTCACTTTGCATGAATTACTGAAGCAATGCGGTGTGGCATGGAGGTGATCAGTCTGGAACTGCTGACATGTTATGGAAGCCCAGGTTGCTCCGGTAGTGGCCTTCAGCTCTTCTGCATTGTCGAGTTTGGTGTCTCACATCTTCCTCATCACGGTACCCCATAGAGTCTCTCTGGGGTCTAGGCCGGGTGGTCCATCAAGCACAGGGATACCATGGTACTTAAACCAGGTATTATTACTTTTGGCAGTGCGGGCTGGTGCAAAGTCCTGCTGAAAAACAAAATCATCATCCCCATAAAGCTGGTCAGCAGAGGGAAGCATGAGGTGCTCTAAAACGTCCTGGTAGACGGCTGCGCTCACCTTGGACCGGATAAAATCCAGTCGACCAACGCCAGCAGATGACAGGGCGTCCCAAACAACCACTGGACTGGACTTCAAGCTACTTGGATTCTGTGCCTCTCCTCTCTTCCTCCAGACACAATGACCTTGATTTCCAAATGAAAAGGAAAATTTACTTTCATCTGAAAAGAGGACTTTGGCCCACTGAGCCACAAGTCTAATCCTTTGTGTCCTTAGCTCAGGTAAGACGCATCTGATGTTGTCTTTGGTTCAAGAGTTTCTTGACACAAGGAACGCAACAGTTGAAGCCTGTATGTCCTGGATACGTCTGTGTGTGGTGGCTCTTGAAGCACTGACTCCAGCTGCTGTCCACTCCTGTTGAATCTCCCCGGAATTTCTGAATAGGCTTTGTTTTACAATCCATTTAAGGCTGCGGTTATCCCTGTTGCTTGTGTACCTTTTTCTACCACATTCTTTCCATTAATGTGCTTGGATACAGCACTCTAAAATAAACAGCCAGCTTCTTTAGCAATTACCTTTTGTGGCCCACTGAACCAGAATAAGAGACCATTTAAAAAGACCATTTAAACCCTTTGCTGGGGTTTTGAGTTAATTAGTTGATTAGTGTGTGACACAATGAGTCTCCAATATTGAACTTTTTTTACAATATTCTAATTTTCTGAGATACTGAATTTTGGGGTTTCATTAGCTGTAAGCCATAATCATGAACATTTAAAAAATAAACATTTGCGATATATTAGTCTGTGTAGTGAATCTATATAATATAGGAGTTTAACTTTTTAAATTGAATTACAGAAATTTATCAACTTGATATTCTAATTTATTGGGATGCAGCTGTATGTGTATAAAAGATATCTAATCAAAAAGACAACCAGCACACTGCCTAAAGTTCCTTTCCTGATGGTTACTAGTAAATACAGTAAGATAGGCTTAACATGGAAGTGAAATAAGGTCAATTAGAGACTAGCAAAAAAATGATTTTAAATGTGTAGATGGAAATCCGTGGAAGCAGAACAAATGACAAATTGGCTGAGTGTCTCTGATCACTTGTACCATGATTGTTCTGGCTCTAGAGTGAGTGCTGCTGTTTCGCTGGTTCTTTGTGCGCTCTGCCTCGTGGCGGTGGACCCAACCCCTCAGCTCACTGGCCATCCTAAACAAAGAGAAGGAAAGTGTTTATCCTGCTGCAGATTAATAAGCATTCCATGCGATTAAATGTGTTTGGACAGTAACAGCTGTTTTTTCTATGCCACTATATGCTGTTTTTTTGTCAATGAAAGGCAAAAATCACAAAGAAGTGCAGGAGCCCATCTTTTTAATTAACAATCTGGTCCATTCTTAAAAAGAAAGAATGCACTAATGAGCTCAACAACACAAAAACTGAAGTGGATGATGGAGGAAAACCCCTTCACAACATCAAGCCAAGTCAGAACACCTCATTGTCAGAGATGCCTTTACAGTGCCGACAGAAAGTGTTTATGTTTTGAGACCCCTTCATGTTTTCCACATTTTGTTGTTTCACTCTTTAAATCCTTTTTTCCACCCACATCATTTTACACACAATAGTCCCCAATGAACAAAGGAAAAACACGTGTTTAGAGGTTTTTGTTAATTTGTACATTCTTGAGAACTGTGCAAAACATGTCCAGGACATAATATTTTGCAATACTTTCAAATAGCTAAAAAATGTATTTTACTTGGCATGCAATAATGTTTTCTCTATTTTAATAAGTACCTGCTAACTAATTAATGCCTGTTAAAAAAAAATACATGTCCTGAGTTTCTGTCAACACTGCCAGATATTTCTACAAAATAAGTCAGGCAAGCTTGTGGGAAAAGAAAGTTGAAAGTAATTAACTGTTCACTCAGTAGTGGGTATGTCCCCAAATCCTTTAAATTAGCCGTTATTAAACCGCTAATCAAGAAACCTGACCTTGACCCCTGTCTGCTTTCTAATTACAGGCCGATATCAAACCTTCCGTTTATCTCCAAGATTTTGGAAAAGGTAGTATCACAGCAGCTATGTTCACATCTACACAGAAATAGCATAAATGAACTGTATCAGTCAGGATTTAGGCCTCATCACAGCACAGAGACAGCACTTGTTAATGTAGTAAACGACCTCCTATGGGCCTCTGATCAGGGTTGCGTCACTATACTTGTGTTACTGGACCTCAGTGCAGCTTTTGACACCATTGATCATAGTATTCTCCTTCACAGATTAGAAAAGGTAGTTGGAATTAAGGGAACTGCCCTCTTGTGGCTCAGATCCTACTTGACTGATCGTTATCAGTTTGTAGATTTAGATGGTGACCATTCCTCATGTTCTCAAGTGGAGTTTGGTGTTCCACAGGGCTCAGTTTTAGGCCCACTGCTTTTTTCCCTTTACATGCTTCCTCTGGGCAACATAATTCGTAAACATGGTATTAGTTTTCATTGTTATGCTGATGACACACAATTATATGTCTCAGCAAAACCAGATGAGAAAAACCAGTTTGCTAAAATTGAGCAGTGTGTGCAGGACATACGAGATTGGATGTTAATTAATTTTCTTCTGCTTAATCCTGATAAGACAGAAGTTCTAGTCATAGGACCACAAGTAGCTAGAAGTAAGCTTTCTGATCAGACTGTAACTTTAGATGGCCTTTCTGTTCCATCAAGTGCAACAGTTAAAGACCTCGGTGTGATTATAGATTCCAGCCTTTCGTTTGAAGCTCATGTAGATAATATCACCAGGATAGCTTTCTTTCACCTTAGAAATATTGCCAAGATAAGAAACATATTGTCACTAAATGATGCAGAAAAACTAGTTCATGCTTTTATCACCTCTAGGTTGGACTATTGTAACGCCTTACTGTCTGGTTGTTCAACTAGGTGTATAAACAAGCTTCAGTTAGTCAGAATGCAGCAGCGAGAGTCCTCACTAGAACCAGAAGATACGAGCACATCACCCCTATCTTATCTACACTGCATTGGCTCCCTGTGAAATTTCGCATCGATTTCAAGATACTACTTTTGACATTTAAAGCACTAAATGGTCTCGCGCCACAGTATTTGAGTGAACTGTTAGTGTCTTACGATCCGCCACGCCTACTTCGATCAAAGGATGCAGGCTGCCTGTCAGTACCACGTATTATTAAAACTACAGCAGGGGGCAGAGCTTTTTCTTACAAAGCCCCAAAGTTATGGAATAGTCTTCCTGTTAATGTTCGGGACTCAGACACAGTCTCAGTGTTTAAGTCTAGGCTAAAAACTTATTTATTTAGCCAAGCATTTTTGTAAATAGATTAACCTTAGGTAAAGGAGCAGATCTGGGGGACTCATGGACGTAGAGTATTCTGGTGAACTGGTATGTTTAGATGCTGTCCTCCCCACTCTCATTGTTCACTCAGGTTTGTTGACGGTGAGGTGATTGGTTGCTTTACATCTCAGGGAGCCCTCATGTTTGTGTTTCCTTCTGGCTCTCCCTTTTAGTTATGCTGTTATAGTTAGTCCTGCCGGAGTCCCTGCTTGCACTTTGCACTAATATACATTCACCTTATACATGTTGACTGTGACCATACCTAACTGCCATCTCTCCTTATTTTCTGTTCTCTCCTTTTCTGCTCTCTCTCTCTCTCCCTCTCTCCTTTCCCTCTCTCTGTCTCTCTGTCGAGCTATACATGTTCGCTCCTGAGTTGCCAGTGATCCAGACCCCTCTGCCCTCTGAAGCCGTCTAACCCGTCCTGGAGTCCTGCTTCTGGTTGGAGATCCCGTCACATGGATGCCCCGTGTGGTCTGCCTGGATGCGCTTTGTGGCTGGGGATGGTTTCCATGAAGACTGTCCTATCATCGATTGATGCTCTGGGGACCTGTGACTTCAGTTGTTCGATAGCTCAGGACTGGAATCTCCTACAGTCTACCTGAGCCTCCGGGAACAAACTGGACTCCTTTTAATTTAAATTTTAACACATCTCCTGTTACACTGAACTTCCAGTACACATTATTATGCTGATCATTCTCTGCTATCCGTTATCACCCAGATGAGGATGGGTTCCCTGTTGAGTCTGGTTCCTCTCAAGGTTTCTTCCTATTACCATCTCAGGGAGTTTTTCCTTGCCACCGTCGCCCTCGGCTTGCTCATCAGGGACAATCTTATCATTTTGATTCATACACATTGCATAAAAACTTACTTCTTTTTATTGTGTAAAGCTGCTTTGCGACAATGTCAATTGTTAAAAGCGCTATATAAATAAAATTGAATTGAATTGAATTGAAAAGAAAATCTTTGTGCGTTCTATAATCTGTTCAACTTCTAAGGTAAATTTTTTTAGTAAAATTAATGAATTTCAAGCACAATAAATATGCATGTAACAAATTATGGAAAAACAAACTGGCTTACACGTACATCGCCAGACGTCAGGGAATTCATCTGACAGTGGTGGCATATTGTGTGACATCCAAAAATACATCCAAGGTAGTTATTTCACTATTTCAATACTATCAATACATTCAGCAAAACATTTGTTTTTGTTAATTTCATGTTAATATGAATTTACTGTTTTGTTTAAAGCATGATTCAATGCTTTGGAAGGGCACACACATACTCGGTCATTCACACACTATAGGCAATTTGGGAATGCCAATTAGAGGCTGTCACTGCTGCCAAAGGAGCTTTAATCAATTGATGTGACTGAATACTTATATGGAAAGGGGATATTTCAGTCTCTTTTTAAAAAATAAATTAACAACAAAAAAAAACTAACCAAAAACCTTTTTTTTTTACTTTGCATTTTGAATCCATTCTTTAGATGAATGTGAAATAGAACAAAAATGCTGCAAACTTAAAAAGGTTGCTTGATCACCCAGAATGACGGGAAGAAAATAATATAGAGGAGGAAATTGAGGCCTCATTATTTTTATTTTCTTATGGGACAGATTTAGTGACCTGACCGCAACCCAACTGAGCTGCTTTTCATTTACTGATGACAAGAGTGAAGGCAGAATGACACACGAACAAGCAGCAACTGAAGGGGTATTCTAATATACTAAGTTCATGGTAAATTATCAAGTCAGGAAGAAAACTGAAAGGTATGTGGTTTAGATTGTTCCTGCACTTCTAACTGGTGTACGATTTTTCTAGGTTGCTTAAAACTAGGGCTGCAACGATTCGTCGACGTTGTCGACAAAAATAAATAATAGAAATAGTCGACAATGAATTTCATTCAGTTCTTACGTTTCACGGCAACACCTCAAGTGATGCACGAACATTTAAAGAGAAAGCACGTCGGACATTTGAATGAAACGGAGTTTGACTCGCCTCGGTAAGATTTAAATAACATGGAAGCCAATACGTCTTGTTTCGGATGTACATTGTACATTTTATAAGCGTATTTTAGCTTTAAAAAAAGAGAGATTTAACGTTATGCCTGACTGTGGCTGACAAAAGTATTTTAAATTAAATAACTTAAATTCAGACGACCGTTAGATTTCATAATGTTGAGACGAGTTGTAAAGTTCTTTTGCAACAGATTGACCACTGAATGTATCTCACAAAATGCACTTAATATGTTTGTTTACTGTTTTATTGCTGCTAATGTGCCTACCCCTGGTTTACAGGAAAAAAATGTTGACTTGATTTTAATTTCTTTTTTCTTATAAAACAAATGTGCCTGTCCTTTAAAAAAATGATAGAGTTTCTTTATTTATGCATTTATGTCTATACTGACCGAGCACTGTGCCTAATTGGTTTTAGACAGCGCACTTTTATTTACTTTTAGTATGAATCGGCCTATCAGCAACAAAGCTGCAATAAAATATACATTTTTCATTGAAGTACTCCCTTCTTTCTTGTGTTTACTATAATTTTCCACAAAATTAAAGCAATCTCATGCTAAATTTTAGAAAAATTTAATAATTATTCGATTAGTCGACTAATCGTTTCAATAGTCGGTGACTAGTCAACTATTAAAATAGTCGTTAGTTGCAGCCCTACTTAAGACTGATTATAATAACTGCAGACAAGTATGTGGTCACCCATATATGGCTCCAGACTGTTACCATAGAGAAATTGTTTGTGCTACAGTATTACAGTTTCCCTTAACTGAAACTAAGAGGTCCTAAAACTCTAAAATGGGACGGCTACCCACTTTTGGCCATATAGAACACACTGTAGTGGTTTGTGTATGCTCACTACTGACTTTATGCACTTGGTCCTGTTTAGAGAAGGCTGGCAAGGAGGAGGAGGAGTTCTGAGAAAGAGTGGATCCCTTTTAACCACCATAAGAGCCTTCTCCTCCGGCACTGATTCCAAGTCCTCCAACCTGCAGTAAAGAAAACAGCATTGAAGACAAAATTACAAGTAAAAATGAGTAAAAGATTCAGGGAAGAAGACATGAACATGCATTTTAATAACACATGATAATCTTACTTTTGAGCAGACAGAAAATCGTGTGTGCTGACCCCTATGTCACTGTTTGAAGAGAAGCCCAACAGATGTCTGCTACTGGAACTAGGACCTGTTGCAAAGCTGGAGTCTCTATCTTTTTCAAAAAGACTACAGAAAGAAAATAAGAGAAAAATAAATTAAGTAAATAATTTTTAAATATTGCTGCATTATGTGAATAAATTTAGAGACACATACAACTAAAGCTTTAAACTCACTCCAAAGCATCTCCACCCAAACACGAGCATGTTTCTAAATTGATTGGACCCATATCGTGTGCTCATTTTTGATGAACAAGTCGTCTGGACATGTAAATTAACATTTAAACCATCAAATAAAAAATAGATAACCATTTCATCTCAGCTGCAACTTGACGCATGACTAAAAGTGCAAAAGTCATGGAAATACAGGTCACACGTACATTTCTGTTCAAAGCTGTATTCCATTTTGAGATCTTGTATTAATGAGAGTGTCGTAAGAAGGTCACATCAGTACCTAAGAAATTGAAGTGACCCCTGATCATAACGCTGCATCCAGAGGCTTGTATAGTGGCCCATATGCATGATGGGTGCATCGCTTCATGCGCTTCCCTTCTTACTCTTTATGCACCCATCGCTCTGGAATAGATTCAATCTGGACTCATCAGACCATATGACCTTTATCCATTGCTCCAAAGTTCAATCTGTACGCTCTGTCATACTGAAATATTTTTTTTTTCTTTTCTAACGAGTCTCACTAACAAGTGGTTTTCTTATGACCATACTGTTGTTTAGCCCCAATCCCAGTTCTCATCACATTGTGTGTGCATGGAAATGTTCTTACTGTCACTATTAAACATAGCTCTGATTTCTAGTTAACATTTTTACCAAGGAACTTCTCCAAGCATTTAGATGATCTCCCATCACACTCGTTTAGGTTTTTTTTCTTTCATATTTCTTCTTTGAACTCTAGGATTAAGCATTCCAGGGGTCGGACAGTTCCCAAATCTAGCAATTTTAGCAGTTTCCTCAGTTGCTTGATACAGGACAATAATTTTGACCCTTCTAAAACAGAGTAACATCTTTTTCATGAGCCTGGGATACATTTCCCAATATGGCTGTTTGAGAAATGTGAATCTCCTCTTATACATATTAATCACTGCATTAATTATCCCAGCAAAGACCCTTAATGTTTAAAAAAAAAAAAACTATTTTGGCCATGCTGTGTAGGCTTTATAAATTATGGGCGTGTCAAGTCAAGTCAAGTAGGCTTTTTCATTAGGCGGTCATTTCAACCATATACAGTTCAGTACACAGTGAAACGAGACAATGTTTCTCCAGGACCAAGGTTCTACATGCAACATAAATTAACAACATAAATTAACAAAACTAACTATCTAACTAAGAAAATTAATTAGCTGAGACAAGACAGTGACATTTTTTAATTAACAGAAAACTATCCAATATGTATAAACATTTTGTATATACCACATGATATGTATACCTCATTTTGTATACAAAAGAGACAACATGAAGTACACATGCCAATGTGCAAACAAAAGCGAGAAAGTGACATGACACATTTCAATACTTTGTGGTGATGGGGTAATGAATTGAGGCAGTGGGGGAAGAAACAGCAAACATTCCTCGTAAGTAGCATCGAAGATAATTTATTTTGTGCAAATATGTAATAAATATTGTGCAAAAAAGCAGTTACAGTTTGGTATGAACCATTGTTAGATGGTTGTTGATTACTGTGCTTGCACGTGAGTGTTCATCAGTTCAATCCCAATGTTTTGAGGTAGTTGATTTTATCCGAGTAATTGTGTGTGTGTGTGTGTGTGTGTGTGTGTGTGTGTGTGTGTGTGTGTGTGTGTGTGTTTATCAATCCAGTCCCTTTCAGCTCTGGAGACGAATGGCTTGTGGAAAGAGCATACTAGCATAGTAACTAAATAAAATGGCAAATCAAATGCAGCATACTAACCAAATAAAAACCCATATAACAAAGATCAACCCAATAATGCTGCACTGAAAGCTGAGATATGCATGACAAGTGTTCAAGTGAAACTAGGACTTCACTATTAATTTCTAGTTAATGTATGAAGCCATAAAAGCAATTGACATTCAGCAGGGATTATATAGAAAAAATAAAGGAGAAATAATCCTGTCTTTGTAATGGAGGTAGATAAAAAATGTTAACGTTCCTGTAGCCTATCTAACAAAAACTACAGTATACAGTATATATTACACATGGAACTGGTGTGATGACAATGCAAACATTTATGAAAAGTCCTTTCCAATCTCTTTTCCCACAAAAAAGTCTTCATAGACCAAAAACCTTTTCCATCTGAATAACATTATAAGCTTATAATTAGGGAATGTCATTGTTTATTAAATAATAATAATAATAATAATAGAAAAAACTCAATGGATTCCCACACAGGCTTCAAATAATTTTTCATAAAAGACAGATATAAAGAGATCCACTCTGTTATGAACTGTACAGACTGCAACTACATTAAACCAGTTCTTTTTGGAAATATTTAGCATATGGGCAGATTTTTTTCTTACCTCATTGGTGTAATGTTGATGGCCAAGAAAACCAGAACAACCATGAGACACACAGCCCGTCGTTTTGGAGCAGTTGCCTTAAGAATGGTGTTCTGTACACACGTATAGAGGACACACACAGCACATCACTGTATGGTTTAATCACAAGCAATAGCTTTAAGACTCTTGTACACAAGATGCACTTCTTGGAATTACTAGAAGCCTGCAATAGTGATCGTATGTGTAAATATAGTTGAGGCAGTGGTGGTTCAAACGGTTTAGGCTCTGGGTACCAGCCCTTAATCTTATCTGCTACAGTGGGCACAGTAACTTGGCTGACCCTGCACTCTGACCCTAGCTTCCTAATAGGGATATATGAAGAAATCATTTCACTGTGCTATAAGGTACACATGACAAATAATTGAATCTTAATCTTTAATCTCTTAATCTTAATAAAAAATTAGCTGCATTTTGGACAGAAATAAGGATGAATAAAAGGTGCTTCATGGAGCTTAAACTAGAATATTATGTGTTGTTAAGTCCCTGCACATGAGCTGTTACTTACAGAAACAATATCATTACATACTGCAACACAGTCTAATATTACAGGACCTACTTCATTCATCAGTCCCTCCAGTTGTCTTTTCAGTGTGCCATTTTCATTTTTCAGCTTCTCATTCTCACACAGTGCAACATTTAGACGGGCCTCCAAGGTCAGCAAGTACTCTTTCTTCTTCTTCCGTGATAGAGATGCAGACTCCCTGTTCTTGATCATCCGCTGTTGTCGTCGTGACATGCTGGACTGGAAGAAATTAAACATTCATTAAATTTTTCTGCCAGTACAGATGTTTGTTCCCCTCTTTTGTACAAAAAAGGCCTTGTTCATTCTCCTGTGTTCCATATCCCAGTAGGGTCTGCTGGTGGCCTGGATAACAACACTTGTGGTTAACATCTGCTGTTTAGCACTGTAGAGTTGTTACTCCCTCTACATGCCCCACACTTTAACAGAGCTAACATGAAAAAAGTGCTTCCAAAATATCAACAGCACATTACTTTTCCCACCAGAGGAGAGCAAACACTGGATCACTGTTATACTTCTTACAGAGACTGCTATAAACCCCATCCCCGCCCGCTTTGGGGAAATCAGACCACTGCACAATTCTATTATTGCCTGTATACAGACAAAAGCTAAAACAAGGTAAACTGGTTCTCAGAGACATTCACAAGTGACCAGGGAGCCTCACAACATGCTAACAGACTGCTTTGAAACAACTGATTGGCAGATGTTCGTGGATGCAGCTGATGGCAATATTAATGAATACACGACTCCGTTATTGGCTATATCAGTAAATGCATTGATATTGTTGCTAAATCCACCATCTGCTTCTACCCCAATCAAAAGCCTTGGGTGAATCAGGCGATCCGCTCTAAGCTGAAAACAAGGACATCTGCCTTCAACTCAGGGAACCCTGATGACTACAAAGCTGCCAGATATGACCTCAGGAAGGCCATTAGAGAGAGCCAAGAAAGAGTTCAAGGGGAGGGTGGAGTCCACTCACCACAGGCAAGATCGGCGTCTGTGGAGTGGAATACGCTCTAGCACAGATTACAAAGGAGGAAGCATGAATGTAACACGCCACTTAAGCGCAACACTTCTGGACAGGCACTTCTGATTTACACTCGGTTTGATGTCACAGGGCCTGCCATTGAATCATATGTGAACAGGAACAACCCTATACTCATTCTGAAGATGGCGGAGGTGAAACGAGAACTCAAAAAGAGTGGCATCCCAGGCTGGGGCCTGAGGCCATGCACCCTTACGGGGGTGCTCACCAATATATATATAAATACCTCTCTAAGTCAGTCGATGACACTACCATCTTTAAGGCATCCACCTTTTTTTCTATTCCTAAAAAATAAAATATCTCTCATCTTAACAATTATTGACCAGTGGCACTAACATCAGTCATCTTGTGCTTCGAGTCAAAACATATATTTGCTCCACCCTCTTTGATAAACTAGACATCCTACAGTTTGCATATAGACCAAAAAGGGCCACAGACAATGCTATCGCCTTAGCTACACACACCACTCTCACCCACCTGGACAGGGGGAACACATACATGAGAATGCTCCATGTCGACTACAGTTCTGCATTCAACACCATCATCGCCTCCAAACTAGTTAAGAAATTTACTAACCTGGATCTGGCCATCTCTATTGGCAGCTGGATCTTTGAGTTGCTGACCAGCAGGTCACAGGTGGTGAAAATCGGTAGCCACACATCATCATCAAGAACCCTCAGTACAGGTGCACCACAGCGGTGTCTTCTCAGCCCTCTCATGTACTTTATGTTCACATATGACAGCACTGCTAAACATAGCTCAAACTATATTTTCAAGTTTGTGGACGACACAACCATTCTAGGTCTTATCAAAAATCATGATGAGACGGTCTACAAAGAAGAGGTCAGGGCACTAGCCAGCTGGTGCAAGGATAACCTTCTACTAAACGTCACCAAAACAAAAGAGATGATAGTAGACTATAGGAGGCAGGGGTTGGAGACTCCCCCCATCTACATTCATGACGCCAACTTCAAATTCCTTGGCATCCACATCACAAATTACATTTCCTGGTCAACAGACATTAACAATGTGAAAAAGAAAGCTTGCCAGCGGCTCTATTTCCTGAGGAGGCTTAGAAGGTTCAGCATGAAGACCAACACCTTCAAACTGGTGCACCATCGAGAGCTTGCTGACAGAATCTATCACAGTGTTGTATGGAAACAGCCAAAGCCGGAAAGCACTTAAAAACGTGGTAGAAACGGCACAGATCACAGCACACAGATCCCATCAGTCTGGGATATACATTACAGACAATGCCTGCAGAAAGAATGGAGCATCATCCTGAGCCATAACCAATGTGCACGCAGACTGTTCCCTTTGCTGCCATCAGGAGCCTGTCCACACGCACTAAGAGACTGAAAGTCTATCACCACACTATCAGGATTCTTAACTCGCATGGATAGGCTAAATTATGTAATAATTACATAACACACCACATTTTCAGACACTAAAAACCTTATTTTAAAAAATGGCTGCAATAGGACACATTTAAATTTATTTATCAACATTGTGAAATACAAATTTAATGTACAATCATGTGAAGGTTTAATGTACAGTTTAATGTACACATAATATTATATTATATGCAATAACATACATACATACTCACTTATGCATATAGTATATAAATAACAGACCCACACAAACACACACCAAAAAAAAAAAACTCCCTGACATAGTTACTTTCAATCCAATGTTCCACTGTACTCAGTCAGTTCGTACAGTTTGTATAAGTTTGTCGGGTTTGAAAGCCAGAACAAAGACTGAATATTCATTGTGCCTTTAGCAGGGATCTCAGAGTCCTCATATAAACTTTGTGTACATTCAGCTACACATCTGACAACCGTCTGAGTAGATACTCAGACGGTTGTCAAAGCAACTGCTTTCCTTAGGCAAACAATGCTGCACAGCTTCAGCACAAGTGAGGCAAGAGCTGTAGTGCTGAATTAGTGGCATATCGTAATAGAAATAGTGATGGTGATAGCAGAGAATTTAGGAAAACATAATAGAAATGGTCGCTAAACCGACGAGATGGTTTGCAGGAGAGAAGGAAAAGTTCTGGTTTAATTGACTTCTTTTAATTTAGCTTATGCAAATTTAAATGAGTACCAGACTAGAACAACATGACAGAAAACGAGAGAGTCCCCACAGCCAGGCCTTGTTAAGTGCTTGCCCTCAGAATGGCCATAATTAAGCGCTTAGTATCCCCACCTGTTTGCATGCCATCTCCTGAGAAAAAGTAATAGAAAAAGCTCCTAAAACATGGATCTTTGCCTTGGGCAGGGCCTAGGAACGAACAAAGCATGTCTGGGTAACCAGAGGTCAAGTGGCTAGATATTAAACAAATGGTAGGCTGATTTGTGAAGAAGGGAGGATTGTTGGATGGTGGATGTTGGAACACCTTGACAGCAATAAAGATCTGGACTGAGACAAGGAAATCATAATCAATAAGGGAATTAGTAAAGCTGTCAGTAGGGTTCTCCACAAAACTTTTTAATGTCAGCAAGCAATTTTATAAATATTTTATAATGAATGTGGTCTAGGTATATGTGCTTCGTAGTACATGGAGCTGAGGTTAGAAGTTTATACACACTCATCACAAATATGACGGTCATGGCAGTATTGGGTTCTTCCTTGCAAATTCCGCTGTGGATTAAATCCTTTCAGAACCTTAGAGTTCAGAGAGTTTTGTGAGAGCGAGAAATCTGCCACATCTAAGCAAAAGATTCTGACCCACTGTCCCTTTCATGAAAAACGGCAAAAGACAAAACCAGAAGGAGAGAAAAAGCCCATGACAGGGACAGAGCACTAGCACACACACAGCAGCCTTCTTATTATGCAGTACACACTACACTCTTAAACATCAGTCACAGAAAACAAGTTGGTGGCAAAAACATACACACAAAGTAAATAAATACTGTATACACATCTCAGGATTAAAAAGGGGGGAAATGGCAGAATTCATTTACATAGAGCACTAAGCGAGAGGTTCACCTGATCATATCTCAGCAAAGATAGGAATGATTTTCTGTAGCTATGACTTGTCTTTGTGTTGACTGTTTACAGTTTTGAATGTCATCACAATACTGGCTTTTATTTATATATAGTGGTACCTTGGCATACCAATGCCCTGCCTCACAAATTTTTCGCCTTTTGAGCTACTGAAATTCTACAAGAAATTTGCATTTCCTGCATACAAGCGACCTAACCAAGCAGAACCGAACGCTGGCTAAGTCGCAAGCACATACAAGAGGCGTTCAAAACTTGTTTGCATCAGTGAAAAGCCAAGCAACGCAAGAATACATTTTTATTTGTGTTTTTTTTTTGCAGATTGTTTAAGATTTAGTGAAGACATGGCACCATGGGTCCCAAGAATGTTAGCAAGGACAGTAGCGAGAAGAAAAGGAAGTTACATTCAGTTACATTGATCGTTTTTATACGCACAAATATGACTATAGTGACGAAAATCTGTATTACTAGTAATATTTATGGATGCCTGGAATAGATTATATGCATTTAATTGATTTCCTTCATGGGAAACTTTCGGTAGTATCTGTAGACTTTGGTTATTGAAGATAACCCCAGCGAACCCCAGACACTTGAATTCTTGAATCTGCTCTATATGAATGACATTAAGATAATTGCCCATGATCTATCTGTAGTCAGGACTTTGGCCGCAGCAACTGTTTCGACAAATATGGCACAGTCATTAGCAAACATCAAATTCGTCACAAAGTTGTTCTCGCCTTACTCGCCTTACTTAATTGCTTTTCTTGTGATGGCATCATGTGTTCTGCATGCACGGTTCTGGATTTAAAGTGGCACATTCCTACAGAGACTGACCTACTGTCAATCACTGATAAGCTGCATCCTGCCAGATCAACTAAACTATTATCTGTCCTCATCCTCCTGGACCTGTTGGCGGCATTTGACACAGTGAACAAGATTTTATTGTCTATTCTTACAAGCCTTGGAATCTGTGGAACAGTGTGGAAGTGGTTTGCTTCTTACCTAGAAGATAGGTTGTATGAGGTGACATAGAGGGAATCCACATCTGCCCCACAGAGACTCTCTACTAGAAAGCCCCACAGGGCTCAGTACTGGGTCCTCTTCTATTCTCCCTCTATACCTGGTCTCTTGGTAAGGTCATATCATTGAATGGATTTTCATACCATTGTTATGCAGATGACACACAATTTAATTTCTCCTTTCCTCCTTCAGACACTCAGGTTTCCACCCAGATCTCAGCATGTCGGGCAGACATCTCACATCCTAGATGGCAGCTCAACCTGAGTAAAACCGAACTGCTGTTAAGACCTTGTGATATCCCTGGACAACAGTCAGATTGTCCACTCCTTGAGCCATTGCCCGCAATCTTGGGGTAACCGTAGACAATCATCTGTCATTTTCCCCACACATCGCTAATCTTACTCGCTCTTGTTGATTTCTTCTTCACAACATCAGAAAAATCCGCCCATTTCTTTCTTCACAGGCACTAGTTCAGTCCCTTTGTTATTTCAAGACTGGACTACTGCAACTCACTCCTGGCAGGTCTGCCTCTGTTCACCATTCGTCCTCTGCAGCTGATTCAGAATGCAGCAGCATGTCTTATTTTCAACCTTCCCAAGTTCTCCCACACCACTCCCTGCACTGGCTTTCACAAAAGGTAAAGCTCTGTCCGCAGCATGCATATATCAGTATCCTGCCTGTAATACTGTTAATTGTCTAAATTTCTACTGTTTTCTATATAAATATTAGTACATTTGTCTTGTCATTGTTTTCATGTCATTGTTCATATGCTGTTTTTATTTCAGTGAGCCAAAGACAACTTTCCCACTTTGATGAACAATAAAGTTCTATTCTGACAAGCTACCTAGGCATTCCCTATTCACACTGTTACCACCTGTTACTAACCCCAGGTCATCCCAGAGCTCATCTCAGGGTTACAGCGGCATGCAATCATAATTTGCAACAACACATGAACTACATACCTGTATAATTACATAAAATCATGTGCCGCGCGCACGCGCACACGCACGCGCACGCGCACACGCACACGCACGCACACACACACACACACAGCCAGATTACACATCTGGCCTTACATCACTTTGAAAACAATAACAGTGGAATAAAACACAATGAAAATAGACTCACTTGCACATACAGGGTAAATTTAGAAAGTATACAGATCTGTTTGTTATATGCTTAAAATATAACTGCAATTTGTACCGGTTTATCTGCACTTAACCTCCTGCAATGGAAAGGTTTATCCCATTCTTCATAGCTGATCCGCTCATGCACCCTCAGAATGGACATCGAGCAGCTGTGAACTCCTTAAGATCTTCAGGTGTCTCCAAAATTTTTAGATGGGCTTTAAGTTTGGACTTTGGCTGGACATTCAGAGACTAGTCCCAAGACGTGCCACTCCGTAGTCGTTTTGGCTATATGGTTAGGGTCTTATGAAACATGAAGTGGTTATGGGAACTGTCTTATTGAAACAAGTGTCCCCCAAGTCAGAGTTTGTGTGTGCTTTGGAGCAAATGTTCTTTAAAGAGGTTCTAGTATGGAGAATCCACTTTTTTTTTTGTCAAGTTCAGATACTCTGACAGGTCGCCAGTGTACAAACAAAAAACTGGGGAAAAAAATAATTCCATAGTTAAAAAAAAAAAATTTTTTTAACAAGCCTCCCCCAGCTTGTTGTTCAGGTCCGCAGTCCCCGCATATGCAGG
Source organism: Clarias magur (assembly GCA_013621035.1). NCBI lineage: Eukaryota > Metazoa > Chordata > Actinopteri > Siluriformes > Clariidae > Clarias > Clarias magur. Next base: position 257,712 of record QNUK01000653.1, on the reverse strand, counting down.
ATTCGAATTTCAACGCAGCAATACCTTATGGTGCCTTGGGGCCATATTTTAACAACATCATTTACATTATTCAAATATATTTGGGAGAGATCACATGGCCCACCGATGGCAATGGCGGTGTTGTTCAATCACTCCCTGGCTCAGAATCCTAAATCTTCTTTCGTTTTTGCATATATATAGCTTCTTTTTGCATTTATAGAGGGGAACGCTCAAAAACACCATCTAATACATTTATATTCAAGATGCTGCGCTATCAAGATCGGAATGAGATCTTGAATGGAGCTTGGGATGTTGGACAAATCTTGTATATGGGAACAACGTTGTTGTTGTTCTTCCCAGACTGGAGTTTGAAAAGTTAGCTCTCAATCTGGATCCTGTCGTAAAATCTTCTCTGGAGGGAGCTGTAACAACTGTGGCATGAGAGTCCGGGGTGGAGGAAGATGAATCTGTAGTTCCTATGGAGGACCTCGCTGAGAAAATCTGACTGGTTTTGCATCCCAAAATTACCGGGTCAGGTGTTGACGGATGAACCGTACTGCTAGGTTTGCCCTTTAAATAGAAGAGTGCATTCTAACTCTTTGCTTATTGCCCATTTTTATACTGTTCTTGTTTTTGTTATTTTGTTTTATGCTCGAGACCACCCACACAAGTTTATTCTGCTTTATGCATCCATCTTTGTGTGCAATGTGCCTATGGTTATGTATGTATATCCTCTGATCGATGTTATATTTTCGAGGAATTACCTTAAGATGTTTCCAACTTAGTTCTGGTTGGTCTGCTTTCCTTAACAATATATGGTAATAAATATAATGTCATGGAACGTCAATGGGTTAAATAGCCATATTAAGTGTACCAAATGCTTAGATTACCCAAGAGAAAAAAAGGTCTCCATCACTGTAATACAAGAACCTCATTTAAAATCAGCTGATGTGCATAGTTTTTAAAACAGATACAGTGGAACCTCGGATTACAAGTAACGTGGTTTACGAGTGTAAATTAGTAAAGATTTTTAATAAATTTTTATTCGGAAACCGAGCAAGTATTAGTTTACAAGCGCCGAGTATCATGTATCATGTATGCAACTCTTATTTTGACACGTTTTTTTTTTTAAAAGGTAAAGTGCAGATTTATTTGTTTTATTTTCATTTTATAGATTGTATTAATTATTTTTATGTATTTATTTTTTGGGGCTGTGGAACGAATAATTTGAGTTTTCATTATTTCTTATGGGAAATTATCATTTGGTTTACGAGTGTTTTAGAATACGAGCCCACTTCCGGAACGAATTATGCTCGTAATCCAAGATTCCACTGTACTTTAAAGTGATTTACTCCTCCCCTGCTGCCAACAAAACCAAAAGTTGATAGTATCAAAGCGTAATTTTGATTTCTCAATTACAAAACCGAGTGGAAATACCAAAGGTCGAATTAATTAAATATTTGTATTGTAATTACGTTACTGGTTCCATAAATAATACTAAATATTAGTTTCTGTATTAGTTTCTGTATATGCACCCACAGAGGGTGATCCTTAATTTTTTCAAGAATTGATGCGTTGAGTTGCAAGTTTTGATGTCTGTCCTGTGGTGTTAGGGGGTGATGTTAATGCATTGTTGGATCCCCAGTTAGACAGATCCCATGCCTCTAAGATGGTGCTAAAGATTACACTTTTTTTTTTCAGCTCGTCATAAGAGTTATTAAAGGATTGATAACTAACTTAGTGGAATAAAAGAAGGGGACAAAAGTAAGTAAATATTCTACCGCTTCTATCTGATCATTCTCCAATAATTACATCTTTCACTCCTGTATCCTTGGGCCCCAAACACAACCGTTGGAGAGTTAATACGTCTCTGTTACAGGAATGGCACATTTGTGGCAATTTTTGCAGATCAATGGGGATTCAGCCTCTATCCCTCAAGTATTGTGGGAAACTAATAAACACTAAATGTTTTATTAAATGTTGTAAGTTTTTCCTCCTTTAGTAAAAAAAAAAAAAAAAAAAAAAACATACAGAGGGCTCTAAAATTTTATTAGAAAACAAAGGAATTTACTAGAAAATTAAAAGCTAAATTTAGTAGTCCAAAGCTAAATAATTAAATGTTTTTAAATCAAAATTAAAATCTATATATTTACATAAACATGATTCTTGAAATCATCATACTAGACAGTCCTATTATTTCCATGGTGAACGCTCCTCCAAGTTATTGGCTTTGAGGTTCAAAGATGCTGGGTTCAAAGCTAATATTTTGGCAATTATACGCAATTTTAACGTAATTATACGTATATACGTAACCCAAAGATCAAGTCAAATCCTACTATCAACACTTGCATACTTCAGAATCCAACACTGACTCAACACATTTTGATTAATTCCTTAAAATTTGATTTTTTTTTTTCCAAAAGATTAATGATTCTAAGCATGAGATAATGAACAGTCCATTGGCTATCCAGGAATTTTAATCTGATCTGAATTCCATGTAATAAAGCCCCTGGATTGGAATGGACCCCCCCCCCCCCCCACACACACACACACTTATGCCCACCACATGATGCCAGTTAGTGACCTATTTAACTATCTTCGAATCAGAGTTTTTCCTTCATTACCCCGCATCTCTAAGTTTCTGTTAGTCTCCACACTGCTTGGCACTTATGTATAGCCATTATTAAAATGAATATACTCCCAAGGTTTTTTTTTTTTTTTTAATTTTCACCTCTTTTCACCACTTATGGGCTACTTTAAGGCGCTCAACACAACAGTCAGTAAAAGGTGCCCAGAATTAGTCTCAAATCTATGTATCGATTAAAACCTCATTATCTCTATCACTCATCTCTACCAGATTTTGGAATATCCAAAAAAGTTCTGGAAAAGTTTGGCCTAATCACAAGTCACTCTATTAAAATTTGGAAAATGGCAGTTTTACATGGCAGTTTCCCTATAGTGATTCTACCCCCTTCTGGCAAAATAATAATATTTGTACTGGTAATAAACCGTTCGTTTCCAAATCCTGGGTTGAATATGGCATTTATGTTAAAAGATCTATACAATAATTATAGACTCAAATCTTTCCAAATCCTACAGGATGAATTTTCCTTTCCAGAATTCTCCTTTTTCTTGAACCCGAGAGTAAGCTCTGCGCTGACTTATGACATACCATGGTCGAATAAATATATCCTCATCCAATAAGTACCAACCACTATGCTTTCAGGGTGGTGCACACACTGCCACAATGTGCTGCTAGATTCATAAACGGCCTAATTTGCATGTTCCCAGACTTTGCTCGAGATATAGGCAATAGTCTCCTAAAATTCTCTTTCGGCTGTTCCAGTCAAGACTTTGGCACTGGTTTTACACTGGATGCCGTTCCTGATGCAACCCTCCCATTTTATCCTGGCTTGACGTATTATGGGGTGGGGAATTGAACCAACAGCAGGGCTTGAACCTGAATCCTCAGATCTCCAAACCAACAACCTAAAGCCTTAGCCACCTGAGCCTCCACGGCCCTTTATATGTCTATGTATGTGAAAAAAATTACTAAAACTAAGGTTTGAGGTATGATGCGGAAAAAGCTGATTTGCCCCACTATCCGAGGCCTATTTCCATTTAACTTCACAGAATAGAATTTGTTCTTAATGAAATACTATGCTGCTTGCTCATTTCATTCATTTACAATAAACTGCAAATTACTGTCCATAATATAGATGATGACAAGGGTTCTAAAAATGTTTTCACTTTGAGATTTTGGGTGATTAAATGGAGGCTAATTGGTAAAATGGCATTAATATCTATTGCCAAAAGCAAATCCACAACACAAAGTATATAACAAGGGGGTGAATAATTTTTTAATCCATTGTAAACAATGCACTGAGGAAGCTTTAAACTTGTTCATCCCAGCAGCATGCACACTGCAGAACTCGCAGGATGATCCAACACAACACACTAGCACATGTGGAAATTAGTAAGGGTTCCTTAAACCCCAATTCATGCATCTGTGCTGAGTTTTAAATGCATGCACACTACATGTTGCACTCTACAGATACATCCTTATTGGGCTGCAGAGACTCTTACTTACGCTAACACTGACACACTGAGCAGAATACGGCCATAGAGATAAACAGGTCTGCCTTACTCCAAGAGAAAAATAACTCTCATAACCTGTAACAGATCCTTTCTGTGTGATCAACCCACGTATCAGCTAATGGCCCAGTTATCTGAAAATAAATGGTTCCTCCAAAATGGTAAGTGGTAGTCTACATCAAAAGCTTAAACACACAAAGCATACACGTACTATCTTTCCAGCGTGTTTCCAATTATCTATACAAAATAGATGTATGATCTCCTACCATTTATCTTCTGAGTTCCTCAAAATAAAGATATGAAATGCAGATTTAACTTGAATGTTTCGGCAAAAAACAGTTTTTCAGGATAAATGGCTCTCACCAGAACCAAATATACTAAGTTTAAAGGTCTACGAGTTCTCAGAGCTGCTCTGAACACTTACAAATCCCCTGATAAGCTGAAAAATCTTGGACCAATCTCAGAAAATAGTTTCAAATCACAGCATCCTTTGCGGTTATCCACCAGAGAAATCTCTACTGCAACTACATTCAATTCAGTGAAACAGTGAATCAGTCTTTATATTATTAACATCGATCTGGTGGAAAAATAATTCAAGTCTTGATGACAATATTGACCTCGACATGGACAACTAATTGTGGAAAAGTACTTAAACCAGTATGCCTAAATTCCAACGGGGAATGAGCTATCCTCAGAATGAGCAGACAGTCTTGCTAAATGATCATGGATGCCACAAGCAATATCATAAGTTTATATATTATCTTAAAGCTACAAAGAAAAAACTAATTCTATTAGCCACACAATATACAGTGATGACCCCAGGGCAGGGGTAGCTCAGTGGTTAAGGCATTGGACTACGGTTCAGAAGATCCCAGGTTCAAAACCTCACAACCACCAAGTTGCCACTGTTGGGCCCTTGAGCAAGGCCCTTAACCCTCAATTGCTCAGATGTAATGAGATAAAAAAAAAACAACAACAACAAAAAAAATGTAAGTCGCTCTGGATAAGAGCATCTGCCAAATGCCTAGATGTAGATGAGAAATTATTCAGAATTATTCAGGGGCGTAGCTTGGTGTAGCATTTGTCTCCACTCTACAAACCCCATTAAAGTTTATGGCATGCACTTTCCACCCATTTTTGAAGAAACAGGAATTTTGGGGAAAACGAGTGCTCAGATAATTTAGAAAGATAACAGCAAGCTTACTACTAATTAACTAAATGACTAATACATTTAATTTACATCAAAAGGCTGGCTAGATCATGCAATGCCTTCCTGAATTATTGTGGCTGTATGTTTGGGGTTGTTGTCTTATTTAAAGGAAAGTCTTCTCTGCAAAGACGTCCCAGGCATCTTTCCACTTGGGTATTATGTTATTATTATTGTGGCTCTGCAGCATTTGAATAAATAATAATGTTGACTTCACAAGCCTTGAGCTGCACCATGACTGGTTCGTGTTTTATGAAATCCTTTAACAACAATTGTTTTTTTAATGACGGGAATTTGTACATAAATTATTTTATAGAATTGATTTATATTTCCTATACTGTAAAATGCACATGGGAAGTATATTAAATAAAACAAAAGTATACAAAAGTATGAGTAATCTATAAACATTCAAATATAGCATTTGATTAGAAAAAATATCCCACTATGTAAATACTGGGCCATATGAGAAAAGTTGCAGACATTTTTACTAACTACCTCAATTTACAAACTACCTCTTTCTTCATTTACTCAGTACCTTTGCTTTTCCGTCTCCTAATGTAAGGAAAACCAGTACAGTGAGATAAGTAAAGCTAAAAGCTACATAAGCTTCTCTTCTTACAGAGAAACTGGAATGTGAATTGTCATTGTTAATCGAAAATCATAAAATCTGGATCATGGATTTTTCCTTTTAATATTCTCACTGGATGTAATAAATTGCAGAATGCACACATACTTTGCACTTGATAACAGGGCAGAAAAAGGTTATGGGATTTAGTAAGAATTTCAAAGTGGGCAAGAACATGGCATTGCCATTGGGAACATGGACATGAAGAGCCCAGCATTCTCTCTTTCAAGGAAAAAATACATCAACTAAAAGGAAATTGTCATCTACATGATTCCTATATAGTGTATTTTTGTGTACCCAAATAAATCATTGCTGCCAACAGGGAAAAACTACCCAAATTATACAAATCAGAGGCTGCCCCCTCCCTATTACCTCCTGCCCGCCCCAGCACCGACACATACTGTCAATTTATGCCCCATATCAGTCACAGTGGGGTATTACAGAGTGACTCGTTGTGGGGTTCATGTGTGCTGGGGCTAGTTATCCAGATTACATGACTGCCACATTATTACCACCTCCAGTAAGTTTGCAGGCGTACATGACACAGTGGATGTAATATACAGGAAAGACATGAAGTACTTTCGCAAATCATTAACGTTTCAAAAAGACTTTGAAGAAATGAGAAATATACAGACTAAACGAACACAGAATCAAATAAATGTGCAAATTACAAAAAAAGAACAAACATTAGGGCCATGAGTTTTGTGTGCTTTGAAGCTGGTTGATAAATAATGCAGCTTTTCTGTTTACCCTTCTTGCTGTTCTGAAGAGACACAGCATGATTACAGACTTGATCCAGTTCACTCTATAAAATAGCAAACAAGACTAGTGGTGCATTTCTGTCTTTCAGCGTGTCTGTTCCTGTATGTTTGTGTATTTTACACATAGGATTAAACACTTTTGCTACAGTAATAATGATTTTACAGTAACTAGATAAGATAATCCACCTTTGCAATATCAGGTTTAATGGTCACTGCTCACAGCAGCCTGTAAGGAAACATGAGCTTCATACATAAGAGGCAAACACAAGAACTGTTTAAATACTGGGCAACAGACTTAGAAAATGTAGGAAGAACTGTAGGAAAATGTGGTGTTGTATGATGAATGCTCACAGCCCCGTCATTTCACACTGAAAAACATACATGTACAGTCAACAATCTGAAACCTGTCTCGCCTCTTGCTCCCTCACAAACCCTCTCTTCATTTTACACCCACTCCCGTGACACGTGTCAGTCTGAGGATTTTCTTTTTTCCCAAACTGAGGACAGCCCATCTGGAGTAGCTCTTTACTGAAAACCATTTGACGACCAAATGTTATCAGAAGCAGAACCAGAGCCTCTCTTTCTTCTCCACTCTCCATTTCTCCATCTTGCTTCCTTGCTTTCGCTGGTTTGGCATCTAGTAAATGAACTCAAAAAAACATATGTGTATCACCTGCCACACAGAGCACGAATGCACGAGAGCCATGCTGTGGTTCACAACGCCGCTATTTATGAACAAATGCCAGTTGGCTCGTCATCCTGTAGTGAGCTACAGTGAGAGTAGTTCACTTAAAATTTCAACAGAACTTTCATTTCAATTGTTGTATACAAACGGCTCATTACTGGACATTTGTAATAATGTTTCCAGAATACACATGTGCAAGAGAGGCTTCATGCAAAATGCTAATATGACTAACAAAACCAAAACATAGTTGTGCAGTGTTAGTTCTTTTCTTTTGCTCATTTCTACACAGGCCTTAAAAGTGTTTTTTTGTGTATAGAATAGGGTTTTAGAAAATCATTCAATTTGAATCTCCCTAAATGCAAAATTGAAAACATGCAAATATGGAGGTCTAAACTAAATTAAATGGTCTGAAGCATAAACAGTAAAAAATGTTATAATGATTTGTGCTTGCCTGAATGCAACGCTAACTGTATGAAGTCTATAAAGTGTTCATCTGCTTTTCATTTTTTTTTTTTTAAACGTAATTAAGCTTTTCTTAGTGTAAAATGTACAACATCAACATGACTATAAATATCTAAAGCATACACTCGGTCGCACAGCATACATTAACAGTGAAAAAGATGATGGTCAGTGGTTTTATTCCTAATCTCCAGGATACCAGCTACTCCTGGTATTTTGTAAACGCTACTCCAGTCACACTTTCTGTGGCTCAGCTCCAAGCACACATGGCTTTATAAAACCTGATTTATGATTAAGACCTTAAAAAACTATGATTAAATCAATAAGTGATCTAAAAAGTCATTTGTATTCTGTAAAAAAACAAAAGTAGCACTAATTGCAAGTGTTATTGCATCATAAAAGGGAAGAGGCTATTAGGTTCAGATGTGCAAATGCAGGACACGCATATTAAAAGCAGACTACTGCAATTTTTCTAAATAACAGCTAAGCAGGAACCATACAGAGTCAGTGTGAGTCAACCAAAATAGGTGAACATAATTGTGAACTGGAAGGGAAATGATACATGGTTTTCAAATTTCTTTACAAATTCCACTTGTGTGTAATTGTCCTGCTGGAAGGTGAACCTCTGCCCCAGTCTCAAGTCTTTTGCAGACTCCAACAGGATTTCTTCTAAGATTGCCCTGTATATGGTAAAGCGAGACCTCTTGTACACATGTTCTAATGTTATTTTTATATAATGTTATGGCTGAACCATGTGGAGGGCAACTGAATATACGGTACACTGTTCAAGCAAACATACGTTACCTACAGTAGATATTTGTTTCAAACGCTTTATGTTGTACAGAAGTGAGATTAGGAAATTTGTGTTTCTTGTTCCTTAATTTGCTATTTTGTAAATATAATTATATAATATAATTTTATTCATTTATTTCATGTATTTTATTATTTGGAAATGTCAGAATTTGCACATTATTTGCCTATATCAGTTGTGTAATTTTGTATGTCTGCTTACATAATTTCAAAAAATATATTTATCGAACATTACGAGGAAACCGTACTTGAGTACTGTTTCCTCGTAATGTTCAGTTATTCAGTACTTGAAAACTCAGTACTTCAGTAGTCTTCTCACCAAATACTTTTTAACTCTTAATATTTTGGATGACTACTTTTTACTTTTACTTGAATAATAGTACAGCTATTCTTACTCGAGTACAATTTTTGGCTACTCAACCCACCTTTGATGGTCAGTCTCTGTGTGTTTCTGTTAGCATTGAGATTCTGAAGAACATATGGTGGTTCAAGCAATTTAAGCGATAAACCCTGAATCTTATGACTAGTTGTTAAGACTTACATCCTCATCTGATGGAAGGTTCCTGAGCGGGATGCCTACGACAGGCAAGGAGGCGGCGGGGGTGGTGAGGTTTGTTGGGCTGTCATGTACCAGGCTTGGCATGCTGAGCACTTGGGGACCTGCAGGAACAACTTGCGGAGACTGCAGCTGCAGAAGCGGGGTGGGCTGAGAGAGCAAAGTGGGATGACCTGAGCAGAGAAAAAGAAATCATCCATAAGCCAAAAATGTACTTTGGAAGTAGGTTTGATCTTCCTAAATGTGCACTTAAGAGACTCAAATGACAGACACAAAGGCTGTAAAAGGTAAATGTGGATAATACTGTCAAATAAAATGGTACTATTTCTCTATCATACTCCCCACCATCCACATCATCAAAGTGACTTGGTAGAGACAATGGTGAGACTGTCCAGTATTTGGGTGCTTAATGTGATCTCAGTGTTTACTGTGTTACAAATTGTCTAGGGTTTATTCTCAGTTTTGAAACATGCCAGGCTCAGCGACCTCATGGAGCACAGCTGACACTGTACTGCGAGTCGCCCCAGGATGATTTACTACTGTTACAGAACATCTCTCGAAATTCCACAACCGCAGCCATCAGTACTGGCTCAATAACATCACAGGAATAAATCTCTGCAGTCATGTGGTTAAAAATAATTTAATTAATGAATACATTTATTAACATGATATTTTTAAATAGCTTTTCAGCAGTGAATAACAGGCCACAGTAAAACATGTTTGCAAGTCTTTGAAAACATCTCTTTGGCAAGCATTTCATATGTCGATCAGCTCCAGTATTATCACACCCACACCTTGCTACATTCAGAGCAGTCTTTCACTTCATACATATATACAGTACATACCCATGCATACATATAAAAACTAATTGTATGTGTCTTTAGATCACATCGGTTTGGTGGTGATCATGTAAATCCCCTAGGAGGAGTATATCAAAATCCATCGCGTGCAATTTGCAAACGACCCAAAATAAGTTTGAGCCCAGGATATGCAGTGTGAAAGTTATTCAGCTCAATGAGCTCTAAATGTGTAGCGAGTTTCAATTTGGAGCATAGGTTCAAGTGTGTATGCTGCGTGTGTATCTTGTGTGAGGGTCCCTGAAGGCCAACCTGTCTGCCAATTTTCGTGGGTTTTTGAGCATGTTAAGAAAAAAAAGCATGTTCTCCGTCAGGATTTATTTGTACTTTTTTCAAAAGGTAAAGTGCAGGTTAATTAGTTTTATTTTTACTTATACGCATTTACCCGCTTGCACATGTGTTATAATAAACAGTACACACAAGCCACACACACACACACACACACACACACACACACACACACACAAAACACAAAATAAAAGATGCTTTACACACATGTGGTCACAGTGATGTAGTAAAGAGTACACGTGTGCACAGATGATTATACCAATAAGAGAACAGGGAAGACGATTACCCACAATTCCGCAGGGCAAGAGAAGAAAAACCATTGGGTCAGCTGTGATCACATGATGCTCGGTGTCAAAACAAGAAGCACATGTGTGCCACATGATACTCGGTATTTGTATGCCAAGACTTGCTCGTTTTTCAAAACAAAATTGATTTCAAAAATTTTGCCTGTTTTGCGGAACACTCAAACCACGTTACTCACAATCCGAAGTTTCACTGTACAAGCATGCTTCTAGAACAAATTACGCTCGCAGTCCACGGTTCCACTCTATCTATCTATCTCTCACTGTGTGTATGTAGATGTATATATGGATGAAGTGGGAGACTGTGTTCTACTACTCGAAAACTTATACAAACAAATCTGTCTCACTGTATGTCTTCTAGTAATATTTCCTGTAAAAATTTTTGCATTGTACTTTACTTTAATGCAATAGTTAAAAGTTTTATCATCAGTTGCAAGTACCACAGAATCCTGCCTCGGGTTTGTGAAATTTACATGTTCTCCCCGTTCTTGGTGGGTTTCCTCTGTGTAATCTGGTTTTCTCCCACAGTTCAAAGACAGGCAGCTTAGACTGGCAGATAGCCTGTAGTGTGCTTCTGTGCCCTTGTGGTTAGACTTTTATATTGGCCACTGAATTATGTTTTTGATACCAAGACCAATTTTAATAAAAAACTAAAATATATTACACACTACAGTACATACATTTTTATTTGATTTTTCAGCTCTTTTGGCATGTTTTCACACTCAAAGTTGTTTCATGACAAATATAAACATATAAATAAATATACAAGGTGGTATAACGTTTTCCTTTTTCTACTCTTTAGGATTATGTTTCATCAACTTGGCATCTCTGGAACAAGACGAACGTAAACTTGACCACTCACAGTCACCACCCTGGACGTTAACGTTCAATTTGTCGTTTACATGTGCACTGAACGGAGTTGTTTCAATGGGTTTGATATTATTAACAATGTTGTGTTGTTGGTCTCGACAGCGTTGTTATATAATCAAGGATTATAAATTTTGTTTTGAAAGACAAATAATGTACAATACACTGTCACTGATGGGGATGGGTTCCCTTTTGAGTCTGATTCCCAACTGTAAGTTGGCTTCGAATTAAAGAACTTAGGACCCAGCGGTTTATAAATGCGCGCGCACAGACACACAAACACCCAGAGAGAGATGGAGAATGAGAGATTCTGTGGTTTCTTTCCTATCGTTTCTTAACCAGCATCGCATGCACTCCAGTTAGACAAGTGATAGAAGTGAGACACAAAAACACCAAATGCTTTTAAAGCCAGAACAATGACCTGCACAACTGAAGCTAGACATTCCCTTCGTGTTACACAGGTGCAACTGTCCGGCTAATGTAGCAATCATGTATAAAATCATGTATAATTAAAGCTTAATCATGTTAATGTCATGCTTGGCTTTAACTGGGAGTTATTGTCATGGTTACCTGGAAAACAATGCAAGAATGCACAATGCTGCCACTAAAACAATCCAATTTAAAAAAAACATAGCCATGTCAAAAGTAGAAATCTGACGCCATCTTTAGACCACAGTCTGCAACTTTCAGCATTTACAATAGATGCATAAAAAAATGTAATTAATTAATTTTGACTTCATTTCTGCTGCCTAGACCCCTGGAAAATCCATTCTGAGAGCCATAGTTCAAGAACACCAAATTCAACAAAGTACATATTTTTTAAAGTTATCAGGGTCTAAATAACAGTTGAGTGAAAGTAAACCAACATTCAGAAAGTTGACTTGTCAGTTACAACACTTTCATTTGCCGCCACCGTATGAATGCATATTCAAATCTGCACGGTACAGTTCTTTCCAGCATTCTATACTGTATAAAGGTTATTTTACATAAACTGTTAGATCTAGACACTACTATTATTCAGGAACGTTATGATTTTACTAAGGGTAAAACACCCACAAACACTTTCAGAGATTAGGATGTATGATTAGACACTTCCTGACCTGCAGTGGGAGCCGGCTGGATGGTGACGGGTGCAGGTTTGACCACGGGCACGATGGTGGCCTGCACTGGCTGGATGATGATAGTTTTGGTCTGCAGGGCTGCAGTCTGAGTGATGGGAAGTGCTGTGATAAGGGGCTTCGGCTGAATGGAGACTTTGGGGCTCAAGTGAATTGGCCTCGAGACAGGTTTAGCTACAAAGAGGGGAAGAAAAAAAAAAAACTTACACACCTGTGATTCTGATTGGATAAAGCAATGGGCTATATCAGCATTAATATGAGCTTAAAAATACAAATTATATACAAAGCTAACTGTGGGCAATGCTATAGTGTACATTATAACTCTGCAGCATGGCTTTGGTGGCCACAATGACGGAATGTGTTCTGAGAAAAGCAAGCTCAGCTCAGGTAGACCAGGGAAATTTAATACAAATATAAACTAAAATATCGGTGCAAGCAATGATGAGCCATGGCCACCCCGGGTGCACCACACAACCTGTGTGTTTTTTGAGCATGTTAATACCTACAAAAAGCCATCGCCCAGGTGCACTGCACAACTTGCTCTCTGTTTACTTGGATTATCTTTGTTTAATGTAATTTTTTTTTTATTTCAATCATTTAAGCCACTTGTGTGTGTATGAGACAGGGTTGTCAGCGTCTGCGTGTGAGACGAGTGAATGTGTTTGAGCATGTTTGTGTGTGGTGTGCGAGTCTGTGTGTTAACATTTGTGATGTGTGTGTGATGTACGAGTGTGTTTGTGTGTGCGTGTATGTGAGAGAGATATGTGAGAATATAAGTGTTAACATTTGTGATTCCAAAAAGATGAGGATACTGGGGGAAAAAGCTATTTTGATGCTCACACTATGATGTTACATGCGTCACTTAATATAATGCCACACACACGTTTTAACCACTTTTTAGCGCAAGGTTAAGGCATCTTCACGGCTGAGACGATAGAAATATCAAAAATCCCTCAACAATTTTGCATCCTCAATGTCTTTAGATCACACAGACCCGGTTTGGTGGCGATTGTATAAATCCACTAGGTGGAGTATATCAAAATCCATAGACTTTTGGCAAACAACACAAAATAACTGACTTCCCATGACATGCAGTGCGAAAGTCGCTCAGCTCAATGAGCTCTAAATGTGTGCCACATTAGGTATACTTATGGCACCAGATTCCAACCTGTCTGCCAATTTTCATAAGCTTTTGAGCATGTTAAGACCCCCAAAAAGCCCAAAATGGTGGAAAAAAAAAGAAAAAAAGAATCCTTAAGAAAACAAGGTGGCACTGGGACCACTAGTGCTTGGACCTAATAATTCACCCATCCCCACTTTAAGCTAACTCAAGTCAGATCCTGGAACGTGGATTACGAACTGATCACTATTATTATTATTAGGGTCCACGGGTACGGCACACCTATACACCCACATACACACCCACATACACTAAGACACATGTCTCACACACGCATGACAAATACTAACTCGCATCACAAATTTTAACACACAGACTCGCACACCACACACACAAACATATTTACTCGTCACACACAGACTGACACATGCGCACATCTCACACACACATACGCTAATGCACTCAACAAATATGTAGGGCCCAAACTGACATCAGCCCTATATAGTGAGTGACGTTTGCAAGTTGTAGCTACTGCCATTAGGATGCCTGAGAGTCAAGTGGCATGACAATGACCAAAACATTAACATTTTGCAGTGGCTCTGCCAGAGTCCTGACTTAAATCCAATTGAGAATGTGTGGAGGGAGCTAAAGATCAGGGTAATGGCAAGGAAACCTTCAAAGAGTTGGAGCTCATCGCTAAAGATGAATGGGCAAAAATACCAGTGGAGACATGCAAAAAGCTGGTCAGCAATTATAGGAAGTATTTGATTGCTGTAATAGCCAATAAAGGCTTGAATATTGATTATTGAGAAGGGTATGAATAATTTGCCACTTTTTGTGCACTTCAAAAGCTGAGAATTTTTTTTTTTTCCCTCACAATGATGCCTCTTGTACATCGTTCTATTATCTTTTGTGAGAAGCCTGTGTAATTTTCAGTCAAAAAAAAAAACTAGCTGGTTCAATAAAAGTAACTTTAAATCAAAAGTTGGGGTATGAATAAATCCGGGCATGACTATGTGTATATGCTCCTTTTTCTCTCTTTTTCCCATAATGTTTATAAGAGTAATTTTATCTTTGACTAAATGTCTGCACTCTTTTACATTACATTTATTTATTGTTACTCTTTCTATACTTTTTTTTTTTATCCTCAACTCCTGTTATTTTCTTGTGCCTCATCTCCAAGATTGGGCAATACAAATGTAAATATTTGTTCAATTATTTTTTGAACACAGAACTAAGTTAATGAAAGCCTGTGCCCATAGTGTGTGTGCCCATAGCAAAACAACTAAATTATAACACCCAGAATTTTTTTTTATTTGGGATAAAGTGACTGATGTGCCAATTAGACGCAGCAACAATGATCACATGATTCCGGTTGTCCAATCAGGTCAAATCTGATTGAAACTGTCCTACATATGCTTACTGTGTATTCGCAAACGAAAAGTTTCCGCATCTTTCTCTAATTTTGTGGAACGTCCATAAATCCATGCTGCTATTAGTGGGATCCTGCGGTGAGTATAGAATGCTTATTTCATACCTGTATGATTATATGTTAACTTTAATTGTACATATAATGTTACTTTAACAGTCTATGAATATACAAGTATATTTCAGTACAGAATTAATCGCCACACACGTGATGCATCCCTGACATCAAATACAAAGCATGCTTTGCTTGAAAAAGATCAGCTTCATACTGCGTTGTCTTCGTCTGCCAAAACAGACAAACACATCAGTATATATTATATATACTATTATATAATGATAATTTAAAAAAATTATTTAAAAAATCTGAAGCAATTGAAACAGTTAGTCAGTACTTGAGTAGTCTTTTCACCATATATTTTTTACTCTTATTTGAGTAATATTTTTGGATGACTACTTTTTACTTCTCCTTAAGTACAGCTACGCTTCTTGAGGAATTTTTTTTGGCTACTTTACCCACCTACCAAGGTACCAAGTATCATGTGGCATGCATTGTCTGTGTGCGCATCTGTGGAATGACTAGTTTCCATTATTTCTTAAGAGGGAAATCTTTGATATACAAGCACACTTCTGGAATGAATTATGCTCGCAATCCAAGGTTCCACTGTATATATTTGTGCTGTATATATTGTTGTTTTTCATGCGTTTTTTTAAATGCCGCTGTAATGCACATATGTGTGACAGAAACTACAAAGCACTTTTGTAAATAAGAGCGTCTGCCAAATGCTTAAATGTAAATACATGCGCACACAAACACAAGTTCATGAATGGTATAAATTGTCAGCATGTAACACTGATTGGCTGAGAGTTTTCACCTTTTGTCTGATTGGTCCTCCTAGCCAGCTTCTTCTCAGGAGGCGAGTCGACGTAGCTGCTGGAGTCGGAGCAAACGGAGAGCGGAGAGGGCTGAGACTGGGGAGAAAGCGGAGACAGAGCCTCATCCTGCAACAGCAAAGATAAGAAAGATATGAATACAGAATTCAGTATGCATGTACTTGCATGTTCCCACAGCTGAATGCTCACTTCCAAACAGTGATCTTAAAGCAAAATTCACAAAATGTCAAAGACGAGAGAGAGACAGAGAGGACGATGTACTCCACTGGGATCCTTCTTCCTAGTCTTTGTTGCAACGTAAAATGAAGATAATTCATATGACACAAGAAAGTCTGAGGGTTTTATGAGTAAAAGGAAGTAGAAGGATTTCCCTCTTACTCTTTCACACCGACACACACCTAGATAGATGCTTATTCTTAGAACAGCTGTGAGCACTCAATCATCATTAATTCTCAAGTTTCAGAGTTCTGCGTCTTCTCAATGCTTTATCCTATACGCACATTGGTCACGCGTACTAACTGCACAGCTGCTTCTAAGCACAGGACCACCGCTAGCTGCTTCTCTCCGGTTTGCTTACTTCTGAACTCAGCAGTGACATTCGACCAATTACTGTAACTGAACTCCTTGTCCCATTACACAAGCATGGCAGGGAATTGATTTAAAGTATATTCCACTGTACTATAATAGTATAGTGTTCATCCTATAATAGTTAGATCGCTCTGCCACCTTTCAGCTAGTTAGTATTCCTGGTTAAGCCATTACACATCACAGACCAACACAGTAAACAAACAAGGTAGTTAGTGACAAACTGATTAAATGTTGAGTGGTGAAAACATGACCATTTTCCATTCATGTACATTTCGTACATCCTGTACACGTTACTTTTTGTATGAATGAGATGCATGGTTATGATGTTATCTGAAAGCAGATGACGTCGCTGTATTGTTAGAGACTTCGTCTGCTGTTACAAATTTGTTTGATTTCCAGGTCATCATGCACAGAACGCCTCCGACGATTTCTTTGTCAGACTGAGGTATATACACAGGAGCAGCTCAACTCCCAACCGCGTTATGCAGGAAAATTGAACCCTGAGAAGTACAGTTTAGTGCAATTTTAGACTCAGTTAGACTAAGGTTTCCATTTATTTTAAAAGTCCAGTTTTAGTCATACTAACACATCGTTATATCTGTACATCGTTACAGACTGATGCGTTACCCAACACGACACACCTGTGACACAGACATCATGAGCCACACCAATGTCACTGCTGAGGAAATAAACAGTGTAGTCTCTAGTCACTGTGCTCACTGATGAAGCAGGATGAAAATAAACAGAACAGGGCACGGTGTTAGAGGAAATTAATTAACCTCAGTATGATGGGTTGCTGACCAACCTAAAGTTACTAAAGCTACCAAGCTGGTGATTCATCTCCTACAACTGAAGTGTTTTTGTAATTGAATACCATCCATTATATTAGGTTGTTATTGTTAGAACTTTTGCTTAGAGTCAGATTCACAGTTGTCGGGAAGGAGTTCTCGTTGTCACCGATGTTCTCACAGCTATGAACAGTTATTCAGGTCACTTATTCAAGAAGAGGACAAAATAAAATGAACTTAAAATGAACAGCAGGCGAGATCTAAAGCTTGTTGTTATTTATTTGTTAGGTAGAAATGGCCTTTAAAATAGAAAACAGGAATAAAACTCCTAAAAAATTTACTTTCAGATATTTGATCTTGATCTGTTCATCTGCTGGTTAAAACTGTAATTCCACATAAATCCAAACATTCAAAAACATCCAAAACATTCATCCACTCATCCTTTAAATATCACACTCAAGAGAATCTGACAAACAGAAAGGTATCAATGAAGGGACATAAAACCTAAAAAAACAAAAAAAAGAGGCATAAAACTGCAGCTTGTTTGTTGATAAGCTTTTAGAAGACTATAGAATTAATGTTTGTCAAACAAAATCATCTGACTTCAGATTCCATATAGACATAATATCTTGAAGTGAAATTTTGAAGCTTTTGCTCAAGACCTCAGTGCCGTCCTGCCTGTTCTTTTTTTCATCTGAAAAACTGAATTAACAGAAAACCCCCCAACACTAGTTAAAGTGGTCAGATCATGACAATTTTACACGCAATTCTACACACTACTACAACAATTATACACACTACAACAACACTACAACAATCCTCCCTGATCGTTAAAACATCCCTGAAAAGGTTTTTCCAGTTCCACCCCTGTGTGGTCTGCACAAGTCTTAACTGAGCTCCTGAAGACAAAAACTCTGAGAACCATTGTATTATGGTTAGTAGGAAGTGATGAATACTGAGTTACTCCTACTCTTGAGCCCCTGCCCCAATTTCTCAATATTAAGTGATGTAGATTAAATTATAGAAATTGGAACAGATGTTTTACTGCGACAACCTGAAAAGTACCTGACCTGCACAGTACGATACATCTGACAGCCTTTACGGGAAGAAAAGCAGAGGTGTCTACTCTTAAGAGAATGTGCACAAATGCAAAAAGGTAACATCAACAACATTTTCAAATCAAATCAAATGCAAAATGGCTGAAGAACATGACTTGCTTTAAACACACTCAGAATAAAGAGGTTATAATGTCCTTCTGGTCATTCATATTGCAAATCTAGCCTTTGCACTCCTTATCCACTCAATTACACACACAGAAACACGACTTTACTTACAAATAGAGAGTATGGTGACTGGGTCTCTGCTGATGGTGAAGACACTGAGCTGAAGGTGTGTGTTGGAGAGCGCAAATCTGCTGAAATGTCTCCCTCTGCACGTTAAACAGATAAAGCACAGTTCACAAGAACTCCACTGACTGGAGAAATGAACAGTACCGCAACGTCATGAGATAACGGTTGAAGTCTGTTTGAGTTTTTGTCGACTCTGCTGCTGCAGTAAGCCATCAGAGTGCAGGAGATCTACCTGTACACACGCTGCTGGTGTCTCCCCACGCCTCAGAGCTCCAGACTGAAAGATTCATGTCTAGGTTCAGATCAGCAGCGCTCCCAATCTGTAAAAACACACACAAAAGCTCTCCTCAGCATTCCAGAAAGGAAAAAAACAAACAAAAAGCTTAAATGTTCTTAAAGCTTAAATGATGTTCTCGTGTGCAGGATGACCATCAACAACACCAGCATGCAACACTCAATAATAAACGAGATTCGAGGCTCAAACTTAACAGCTCTGAGCTGAGTAAAGTTATTAACGATTCGACAAAGCATGCTTCACCCAACTCACATATCTCTGAATATAAACCCATTAAGACCAAACACGTATACGCACACACAATAAATTGTTAAAATACACATGTGAAAGGTGAAATTAATTATGGGGAAACAAATTTAAAGTTCTTTGGCTACCAGAAAAGTTTTAAAGCTGTGCCTCTGAGAACCTGTTAAAACAAATGGAAACCCAAATTTTTTTCTGAACAAGCAAGCTTCCTTTGGATAAACACGAGTTCAAACTATCTTCAAAGAACAATCTCACTTCCTGTTAGTCGGAACACCTAGGCAGTCACTGTCTGGTGCTGTCTGATTATCATGTTCGGACTGAGAAAGCCTCCATGAGGAGAAGGAGGCAAGAGAATTAAAACTGATGCTAAAGAACGAGAGTGACATGACACATGAACGTTGTGAATATGCTGGATCAGACATGATCATTTCAAGCAGAAAAATGGTGGAGAAAGCTCTTCTTCTTCTGTATTTTGGATGTTATGAAGCACACAAAGCTGTACTGTGCACTGGAGGAAGAACATTTATAGCCATATCTGAGGGTCTGCAGGCAGTGTGTGCACTGCCAGTGCATTCAGCAGCTTGGAGTTTTAAAGTAATTTTTCAGTTTGATAATCTTATTATTTTACAAAACAATAACATTCTTATAATGAAGAAATAGAGAAGTGTGGTGTGTGTGTGTGTGTGTGTGTGTGTGTGTGTGTGTGTGTGTGTGTGTGTGAGAGAGAGAGAGAGAATGTAACTCAACTGTGGACTTACATAGCCAGCATTCTCGAGAGCCTGCAACAGCTCCTCAGCATCTCCAAGGCCGTCTAACTCATCAAACAGACCGATATCTACAAGAAAAGGACATAAAGATGATGATGATGGCAGATTTACCATAATCTGAACATATTTATAGTGAAAGTCCATAATTTGCAGATATCTTTATAAAGCAGAACACACCCTGATTTGAAGCTTCACCGATTTACATAGAATTTCTATTTTTTTAATCAGCCTTAATCAGATTAAGTTCAGTTCACAAGACTTGCTCAGCTCCCTGTAGATAAGCTCTTACAATTCTGCTCTTAGCTGAGGTTCAGCAGAATGTATAGGGTCTATTGTGTCCTGTGTGATAGGAGCAAATTATTTGCAAAAGCTATTCAGAATGTAAACAAAATCTGAAAAAAGGCTTAACATCGAATCGGGATATTTATAAAATCATTACTTACACTGAGGTATCGTTATATCGTGTCGAGCAATCTCTGATAATTCCCACCCCAAGTTCAACCTGTGGCCCATTCTTTGGGCATCCGATCTGAGTCTAATTTCAAACCACCTCTGCATGAGGTTCATATCGGATTTACAAAAATCAGATTCAACATATTTGTCCTTTTTTAAGGGCCCAGGCACTATGACATCGGCCCTAACACATCAAAGTTTGTGAAGGGCCCTCTTGTTCTTATAGGAATATTTTATCAAATCCAGGGCTTTTTGGTGGGTCTTAACATGCTCAAAACCTCACAAAAACCAGCACACAGGATGGAAGCGCCATTAGGACGCCTGAGTGGCGTGACCAGGGCCTCGCAAGAGATGTGTACTGCAGAATATTTGCCTGTATACATACGAAACCTGGTACATATCTAGGTCTCTTCGAGCTGAAAAACTTTCGTTCTCAAAAGAAAGTCAGTGGGTCTCCGAGTGGCGCAGGGATAAAGTGCTCGCCCCATCATCCACAGATCGCTAGTTCGATTCCCGGGTGATGCTGTAACCTCTCGCAGCCGGAGGCCTAGAGAGAGCTGATTGGCCGAGCTCTCTCAGAGGTAGTGAGTGGTAGTAGTAGCCTTTAGTGTAGGAGCCCCCTAGTGATGGGGAGGAATTGGACACGACTAAATTAAGGAGAAATCGGGGAAAAATCCCCCCCAAAAAAGAGAGAAAGTCAGTTACTTTGGGTTGTTTGCAAACCGCACACAATGGATTTTGATGGCGCTTGGGCGCGATCATCTTTTTTTTTTTTTTTTTTTAACTGTTCAAACTACATAAAAGTCATCTGACAGTGTGCTGTCTCTGCTCAAAACACACTGCTTTGTTTCATCAGCTAATTCAGAGCCTTTCTGAACGGAAGGGTGTGGGTGTGTGATGGAGCAGCTACAGTGCTACAGCGGGCAGTTCAGGGCTGCGACCAGGACACACCGATTTCCACAAGAGAAATTCACACTGGGTGTCATTACTGTTATAACAGCAATATCACCTCACGAATGTTCAGGAGAAAACAATGTGACACTAAATCCACAAATAACTAACTGTCAGTGCGAACGGTCAGTAAAGTGTGCGTTTACCCCACTCTCCGTCCTGGTCGATGGCCATGCACGCGGGCTGGTCGCTCATGGCTGTAGCACTGTGTGTGCAGCTTGATGGATCCTCGACGTTTAACAGCAACTCTCCAGACATTTTCCTTACAGACATCGGTAAAAAGTACAAAAGAATTAGAATTAAGCTCGGATTATTCACGACATCTCAGCACTCTTCTAAACGTTTCCTGTTCGGAATAGATCTACGTACACGTCTGTGTTAAACAAAACAGCTACGGGTGCCGAGGGGGATCATTTGGTAACGAGCGCCCGCGCAGGCGCACTTCAAAACAGCTCTTCCTTCAGCAACGAGGACGCTCGCCATACGTTTTTTTGTTGTTGTTGTTCACGCTCGCGTCATTACCCAGGCGTCCGCCATGTTTGTCTTGACACGACTGTTCCGTAAACTAAAAGAAGCAGACTGCAGTGTACACAAATATTAATTTTCACAAAATCTGTTGCTTCAATGTTCTTAGATCTTTTTGTCAGATGTTACTATGGTATACTGAAGTATATTTACAAGCATTTCATAAATATCAAAGGCTTTTATTGGCGACACAGTGGCTACTGAGACTCCAGGGTCTCTGGTTTCCTCCCACAGTCAAGGACATGCAGTTTGGGCTAACTGACATTCATAAAATGACTGTGATCTGTGAATGTGCATGTGAATTTTGAGTGGAGGTCCAACTATGGTCATACAAAAATGAGAATAAATACAACGGTCACCATTGGCCTCCAAGGTCCCTGATTGGACTACAGAGTTTCCTGAATGGAAAGGCCTTTATTTGACAATTATATTTAGTTTAAAGAGTCAATATTTGCAGTGTTAACCCTTCTTTTACAAGAACTTTGAAATTTGCCCTGGTATGCTGTTAACATGGGTCAGAGTAACTTAAAAACTGTAGGCCTTGTGGGATGTTCCCGGTCTGTAGTGGTCAGGACATAACCGAAGTAATCCACAAATCACTTGCTGGTTAGATAGAAAAGGTATCGAGCAGAAAAGAGTCAGAACACACTGTGCATCAATTTTTTGGTGATGATGACTTTATTGCTATTTGGTTTATTAACAATAGTGTAATATAGTAAATACTATAAAAAGCATGAGATTGAATGGTGAACAGTACACAGTTATAGTAGTACACATTATATAATAATAAGAATAATAATTTTAATTATAATAAATATAGTTGCAAGCAGTGAAGAGCAGGCCCAAGCACTCTGCGCCATCGCCATCCGGGTAACAAAAAAACACCCGCACAACCTGTGTGTTATTTGAGCGTTAAGATCTACAAAAAGCCATCGCCGCCTGGATCCTCCGCACAACTTGACACACTATATAGGCCCTTAATATTTGTTGAGTGTGTGTGTGTGTGACGAGTAAATGTGTTTGTGCATGTTTGTGTGTGTCTGTGTGTTAACATTTGTGCATGTGTGTGTGTGTGAGAGAGAGAGAGACAGAGATGTGTGTGTGTTTGTGTGTAATGCATGTGTGAGACGTGACTTGTTTGTGTGTGTGTGTGTGTGCGTGATATATGAGTGTGTTTGTGCATGTGTGTATGTGTGAGTGTGAGAGTGTTAACATTTTTAATGTGTGTGTGCATGTGTGTGTGTGTGCGTGCGTGCGTGTGTGCGTGTGAGAGAGAGTGTGAGTGTGTAGAATGAGCCGCAGATGCTGGCAAATATGCATCACACTATGATGTTACTCAATGTGATGTCACTGAACGTGTCACTCAATATAATGTCACACAGAAAGCTATTAACCACTTTTCCGCGCAAGTTTAAGGCATCTTCATGGCCGACCAGTTTGGGATATCAAGAATCCCTCTACAATTTTGCATCCTCAATGTCTTTAGATCACATAGGCACGGTTTGATGCCGATTGTATAAATCCCCTAGGAGGAGTATAGTAAAAATCCATCGGGTGTCTTTTGAGAACGACACAAAATTTAAATTGAATTGAAAAAAAAACTGACTCCCTGTTGAGCTGAGCCCATGATATGCAGTTTGAAAGTTGTTCAGCTCAATGAGCTCTAAATGTCTACAGGGTTTCGCGTGCATATCTGCAAATGTGTATAAGCCATGCAGCAAAATCTCGTGTGAGGGCCCTGAGCCACGCCTGGTGCCCAGACATCCTAATGGCAGCAGATTCCAAATTTGTTAAGACCCCCAAAAAGCAAAAAAAAAAAAAGTTGGAAAAAAATCCTTAGGAAAACAACAAGGCCCTTTACATAGGGCTGATGTCATAGTGCTTGGGTCCTAATAATAACAATTCTTCTTATTATTAACAGCCTGAATTCATTACAAAACAGGAGGAACATTGCCATTGAGGCAAAAAGCACATCCTCTCTACACCGTTTATACCGCAGCTTCGATTTACTTTGACGCCACAAGATGGCAGCAAAAATGGAGTAAAGTGCGGGTTCTTCTCTCTGTCTATTTATTTACTCTATCTATTTACACTTCCAGGCCAAAAAAAAAAAATCCTACACTCTAAGATGTCATTCAGTCACCTTTAGGTTCGATTACACACACAGTGTGGTGGCCAGTTCATGTGTGAAAATGATTCCTGATGCCCCCAGAGGAGTACTTTCACAATCTCCTGGAATATACCCATGTCCATCAGGGAAGAAAAACTCTATAGATGTGATAACCTGGTCATTCGATACATTCAGGTCATCAGCTAATTTCACTTTATTGCTACAAAACATTGCTGAGCCTAGACCTGAGCAACTGAAGCAATCCCATATCATAAAACTGGCTCCAGAAGCCTGTACTGTACAGTGGCCACTATGCATGATGTGTGCATCAGTTCATGCGCTTCCCTTCTTACCCTGATGTGCCCATTGCTCTGGCAAGGAGTCAATGTGGACTCATTAGATTTCATGACCTGTTTAGCTGTTTGGTCCCAATCCTGTGAGTTCTCACACATTGTGTGTGTATGGAAATGTTCATTGTGTGTGTATGGAAATGTTCTTATTGTCACTATTAAATATAGCTCAGTTTTTTGTTCTGTTGATTTTTTTACCATGTAACATGTAAGCGCATTCATTTTTTTTTCAGACCATGTTAATCCACAAAATGAATGGTAATAAATTTGAATCTTCTGAAATGGTAACTTTTTTAAAGTAAAACTTTTACATCAGATTAAAGAGTGCTAAACTTTTTTAAAAAGGTGCATAAAATTATCCAAGTATCACAACTGAATTAGTGACATTCAGTGCTACACACTAGTGTCTCGCACACCTACAGTCGTGGCCAAAAGTTTTGAGAATTACATAAATATTGGAAATTGGAAAAGTTGCTGCTTAAATTTTAAGAATAGCAATTTGCATATACTCCAGAATGTTATGAAGAGTGATCAGATGAATTGCATAGTCCTTCTTTGCCATGAAAAATTTACTTAATCCCAAAAAAAACTTTCCACTGCAGTTCATTGCTGTCATTAAAGGCTGAGATCATTTCAGTAATTGTCTTATTAACTCAGGTGAGAATGTTGACGAGCACAAGGCTGGAGATCATTATGTCAGGCTGATTGGGTTAGAATGGCAGACTTGACATGTTAAAAGGAGGGTGATGCTTGAAATCATTGTTCTTTCATTGTTAACCATGGTGACCTGCAAAGAAACGCATGCAGCCATCATTGCGTTGCATAAAAATGGTTTCACAGGCAAGAATATTGTGGCTAATAAGATTGCACCTAAATCAACAATTTATAGGATCATCAAGAACTTCAAGGAAAGAGGTTCAATTCTTGTTAAGAAGGCTTCAGGGCGTCCAAGATAGTCCAGCAAGTGACAGGATCGTCTCCTAAAGAGGATTCAGCTGTGGGATCGGAGTGCCACCAGTGCAGAGCTTACTCAGGAATGGCAGCAGGCAGGTGTGAACGCATCTGCACGCACAGTGAGGCGAAGACTTTTGGAAGATGGCTTGTTGTCAAGAAGGGCACAAAGAAACCACTTCTCTCCAAAAAAAACATCAGGGACAGATTGATCTTCTCAAAAAAGTATGGCGAATGGACTGTTGAGGACTGGGGCAAAGTCATATTCTCGGATGAAGCCTCTTTCCGATTGTTTGGGGCATCTGGAAAAAGGCTTGTCCGGAGAAGAAAAGGTGAGCGCTACCATCAGTCCTGTGTCATGCCAACAGTAAAGCATCCTGAGACCATTCATGTGTGGTGTTGCTTCTCATTCAAGGGAGTGGGCTCACTCACAATTTTGCCCAAAAACACAGCCATGAATAAAGAATGGTACCAAAACACCCTCCAGCAGCAACTTCTTCCAACAATCCAACAACAGTTTGGTGAAGAACAATGCATTTTCCAGCACTATGGAGCACCGTGCCATAAAGCAAAAATGATAACTAAGTTACTCGGGGACCAAAACATTGAACTTTTGGGTCCATGGCCTGGAAACTCCCCAGATCTTAATCCCATTGAGAACTTGTGGTCAATCCTCAAGAGGTGGGTGGACAAACAAAAACACGCTAATTCTGACAAACTCCAAGAAGTGATTATGAAAGAATGGGTTGCAATCAGTCAGTATTTGAACTGAAGTTGATTGAGAGCAGTCCAGTCGAATTGCAGAGGTCCTGAAAAAGAAGGGCCAACACTGCAAATACTGACTCTTTGCAGAAATGTCATGTAATTGTCTATAAAAGCCTTTGAAATGTATGAAGTGCTTGTAATTATATTTCAGTACATCACAGAAACAACTGAAACAAAGATCTAAAAGCAGTTTAGTAGCAAACTTTGTGAAAACTAATATTTGTGTCATTCTCAAAACTCTTGGCCACGACTACACTACACACATGCACACACCAGAAAGTCACGTCGGGACAATGCCTTAAACTTATGCCATATTCACTGACATCAGCATCTGGAGCTTTTTAGAGAACTCAGCATGCTCAAATGTCACACAGGTTGTGTGGTGCGTCCAGGTGGCATTGGCACAGGTGCTTGGGTCTGCTCATCATTGCTTGCAACTATATTATACTGTATTATATTATATTACACCCTAGGGTTCGAGCCCCGCTGTCAGTGGGTTGCCACACCCCATACTACCCAGCCACTGCATGCGCTTCCTGGTACTGGGAAGATGCAGCTGCTGGTGACCAGCATTATAGTGACCATGATGCTGGTATTAGTATGCTGGTCACCTTATTGATGCTGGTGCTCAGCATACCAGCACCAAAACAATTGCTGGTATAATTGCTGGTCAAGCTGGTGACCAGCTACGATGGTCTATGCAGTTTTTTTTTTTTCCAGTTTTAAGTGATTTCCATTGATAACTTTTTTTAAATATGCATTTATTGCCAGTGCATTTATATAAAACGTTTGTGTTGTGTTCTTAGACAACCCACAGATATTTAATAAATGTAAAATAATGTACTTTATAAATTATGCTGGTCTATGCTGGATCTTTCAGCAGGGCACAATTCCATTGTCTGAAGCTATCTCGGATCACTATCTTGTCTCAATTAAAGTGTGTCATAGTAATCATGCATGCACAGGGCTGCGCTACCACATTAAACGTACATTTAGATCAAATTCCACACATAGCTTTATCAATAATCTCCTCAAACTTTGATTGGATCGCTGTCTGACTCCACAGAACTCGATCAGCCGACTGAATATTTAGAGTGAACATTCCTTTATACCTTAGATAAGAAACTCGCTCCCTGGTATAATGACCACACACGCACTTTAAAACAGACTGCTCGAAAAATTAGAACGCAAATGGTGTCAAACGAAATTGTTAGTTTTTCAAATAACGTGGAAGGAGAGCATCCTGTACTATAAAAAAGCTCTCAGTACTGCTAGATCGTTGTATCTCTCCACTCTTGTAAAAATTTACAAAAATAATCCTAGATTTTTATTTAATACCATAGCTAAATTAACTAGAAACAAGACCACTGCAGAAATCTCCACAACAACAACTTACAGTAGTGAGGACATCATGAACTTTTTCAATAACAAAATCGTTAATATTAGGCAAAAAAAAAAAAAAAAACAGGCTTTGAAACCAGACAATTTAAGTGATACAGATGATAAACTAACCACACCACATCAGAACCCCATTACTCATTACTCCCCATGAAGAGAATGACATTTTTAAAAACTAATTTTACTTATCTCTTTTTCAAAATCGTCAACCTGTGCATTAGATCCTATACTGACACAACCCCTGTTGAAAATAATTAACTATTCACTCAGTAGTGGGTATTTTGCAATATCCTTTAAATTAGCAGTTAATAAACCCCTAATTAAGAAACCTGACCTTGACCCTTGTCAGCTGTCAAATTATAGGCTGATACCAAACCTTCTCTAAGATTCTGGAAAAGGTAGTAGCGCAGCAGCTATGTTTATATCTACATAGAAATAGCATAAACGAACTGTATCAGTTAGAATTTAGGCCCCATCACAGCAAATAGAGAGCACTTGTTAAAGTAGTAAATGACCTCCTATCGGCCTCTGATCAGGGTTGCGTCACTATACTTGTGTTACTCGACCTCAGTGTAGCTTTTGACACCACTGATCATGGTATTCTTCTTCACAGTTTAAAAAATGTAGTAGGAATTAAGGGAACATCCCTCTCCTGGCTCAGATCCTATTTGACTAATCGTTATCCGTTTGCAGATCTAAATGGTGACAATTCTGCATGTTCTCAAGAGGAATTTGGTGTTCCACAGGGTTTAGTTTTAGGCCCACTGCTTTTTTCTCTTTACATGCTTCCTCTGGGCAACATAATTCATAAGCATGGTATTTGTTTTCATTGTTGTGCTGATGACACATAGTTATCAAACTTAGCAAAACCAGATGAGAAAAAACGGTTTACTAAATTTGAGCAATGTGTGCAGGACATAAGAGATTGGTTGTTAATTAAATTCCTTCTCCTTAATCCGGATAAAACAGAAGTTCTAGTCATAGGACCACAAGCAGCTAGAAGCAAGCTGTAAATTTAAATGGCCATTCTGTTCCATCAAGTGCAACAGTGAAAGATCTCGGTGCGATTATAGATTCCAGACATTCATCTGAAAGTCATTTAGATAATATTACCAGGATAGCATTCTTTCAGCTCAGAAATATTGCCAAGATAAGGAATATATTGTCACTAAACAATGCAGAAAACCTAGTTTATGCTTTTATCACCTCTAGGTTGGAATATTGTCATGCCTTACTGTCTGATTGTTCAAGTAGGTGCATAAACATGCTTCAGCTCCCCGTGACCCTGAATATAATATAAAACAATATAAAAGATGGGTGAGTGAGAGTGAGTAAACTGAATAATAAATCGGTGACTACTCAGAGCACAGGCCAGGGAGCAGACAAAACAGGCTAATCTGACCGTCTGCTATCGATACAGCGTCATCACTCAGGGTTCACCATATGGAGCCACCGAGCTAATCAAACATTTAGAAAGACTCAGAAAGTCTGTTTTAGTAATTTAATTAATATAGAGACCAGAAATTCAGAGCACACTGAATACACAGCCAGCACCTCTGATCTGAAACTAGGACTGTTAAATATTAGATCTCTCACATCTAAAGCAGTTATTGTTAATCAAACTATCACAAATCAGGAGTTTTAAATGCTGTGTTTAACAGAAACCTGGATTAAACAGAACGAGTATGTAGCTTTAAATGAAGCTAGTCCTTCTGGATACAGCTGCATACATGAGCCTTGGCTAGCTGGTAGAGGAGGAGGCGTCGCAGTTATTTATAGTGATAATCTGGCTATCATACCAAATCTCTACAATAACAACATACAGTAGTGAGGACTCATCTCTTCTGCAACATCCTGTCCTGTTACAGTTATTGTTAAATAATAATTAAGAACTAATCATTTGTTAATGGTTGTCTCCCACTAATGGACATCTGGATAATTACATACTGTAGCAGTTCCCATGTGATTAATCAGGAAGTTAGTGTTTTTCATGATGCACAGTTCTGAACAGTAAATCAGAAACCATCTGTATTCATCCTTGGCCTTTGGTTGCTTCGTTGGTATGTTTATTGTTCTTATTCATCTACATTTCATAGCGTTTGATTATTTGTTGGATTTGTAATTATTACATATTATTTAATTATATTAGCTGCATTTTCACATGCGAAAGAGAAGCATAATGTTAAATTGATATTGGGGAATTTGGCATTTGTAAAAAGTGTTTATTTGTGTAAATATTGAGTGTGTATACGTATATTGTTTATTTATTTATTTATTTATTTATTTCATAGTTTTACCCTATCCTTATTAAAAGTTGAAAAGAGACATACCGTGTCTGTCATTTTAATGAGGGTGGAGTTTAGCTCGTTGTCAAAATATACAGAGGACGTATATAGAGGACCTGTTAAAAATAATGAACTCTTCACTCAGCAGTGGATATGTTCCAAAATCTTTTAAATTAGCAGTTATTAAACCACTTATTAGGAAACCTGTCCTCAACCCCCCGTCAGCTGTCCAATTACAGGCCGATATCAAACACCCCCTTTATTTCTAAGATTCTCAAAAAGATAGTAGCGCAGCAGCTATCACACAGGTTGGAGATAGATAGCACAGGCCTGGCTCATTGTTGCTTGCAACTATTTCTAGGACCCAAGCACTATGAACTCAAGCGCTATTATCATAGTGTGGGGTTAGGACCCTATAGTTCTTCTAAGGATTATTATATTATTAGGGCCCAAGCACAATGACATCAGCCCAATGTCGTCATAATGTATGAAAAACTCATAGAGCTGAAAAACTTGCCATGTTATTTTGGGTCATTTTCAAAACGCACCCAAAGGATTTTTTCCAGAGGATTTAAATCCATTTTGGATTTTCTCCCTAATTCAGTTGTGTCCATCACTAGGGGATCCCACATTAAGGCTACTACTACCACTCAGACGGGAGGGCCGAGGACTATCATGTGTTTCTTCCAAACCACGTGACAACAGCCAAATGCATCTTTTCGAACTGTTCGCTCACGCACCATTGGGGGCGGTGTAACACACTCGGAGGACAGCGCTATCCACACCTTCCACTTGCGTGAGCTCACAGATGCCCCTGATTGCTTGTAGAGCCATTATTAATGTGGGAGCACTAAGTACCTCTCATCCCTCCCCTCTGAGAGAGCTTAGCCAATCAGCTCCCTCTAGACCTCCGTCTGCGAGAGGTTATAGCATCACCCAGGAATTGAACTGGCGATCTACTGTATGGCCTGTGTGATCTCAAGACACTGATAATGCAAAATTGCAGAGGGATTTTTCATATCTCAAATGGGTCAAATGGGTGTGACGAGGCCGGTGATGCCGAAAAGTGGTTAATAACTGTCTGTGGGCCATCATATTGAGTGACAACACATTGTGTTACATCATAGTGTGATGCTTTTTTCCAGCATCTGGGACTTTTTGGAGGTCTAACATAAGATTCCCCTTTTTCTAAAATTATGTTACAATGGTATTGGGATATGCCCGTTAAACACATGTGCTCACTGTTTTTCTGGTGTGCCCAGGTGGCGATGCGACATCATATTGAGTGACGTTACATTGAGTGACATCACGTTCAGTGACATCACATTAAATGACATCACATTGAGGAACATCATGGTGTGATGCTTTTTTCAAGCATTCACAAACACACTCATACATCCTACACATAAAGTACACACCTACACACTTACGTTTCTCTTTCTCACACAGACACACACATACATCACACACACTAACAAGTCAAATGTCTCTCACACACATAATAAAACACATTACAAATGTTAACACACAGACTCACTCACCACACACCCAAATATGCACATAACACACAGACTGACACACCCACACGTCTCTCACACACACCTCTCTCTCTCTCACACACACACACACACGCGTACTCAACAGATATTTAGGACCCAAGCTGACATCAGCCCCATATAGTGTGTGAAGTATGCCTGTTGTGCTGTGCATCCGGGCAAGCAAGGTGCTTAGACCTGCTCATTGTTGCTTGCAACTATGTGTTTTCATATTTTTCTTTCAATCATCCAGGACCTTTTGGGGGTAGGAATCTGCCCCCATCAGGAAGCCTGCAAGTCTGGGTCCTGAGTGTGGTTCGGGGCCTTCACAGGGGATTTTGCTGCATAGCGCATACACACATACACGTATATGTGTCAAATTGTGTGTACTTCTAGAGCTCATTGAGCTGAACAATTTTCACTATGCATGCCTAGGCTCATCTCAACTAGAGGGCAGATATTTTGGGTTATTTGCAAAAGCACACACAGGTGCTTGGGCCAATCATGGTTGCTTGGGCCCAAGCACACCAGAAACACACGTCCAGCCATGAGGATGCCTTAAACATATGCCTTACTCATTAACATCAGCGGCTTTTTAGAGGTGTTAGAGAGCTCAAAAGGCACACAGGTTGTGAGGTGCGCCCGGGTGGCGATGACACTGGTGTTTGTGTCCACTCATCGTTGCTTGCAACTATACTTGTATATCTTTTTTATCTTTAACACAATAAAATAGTACATTACAGCATATGTTTTTTAGAAAGTCAGTTATGATCAGTACTTGCGTAATTACAGTATGTAAATAATAAACTAAATTAAATACTATAACAAATTATGTATACTTGGTGCATGTTATAAAATGCAGCTAGGTAGTTATTGGAAAAAGATTGCAAAGATGCATTTGACCTCATAATATGATCAAAGTCAATACTTTCAACTTTAATTCAAGGCATTCAACAAAAAGTTAATCCTTTTTTTTTGTTTGTTTGATTATATTAATTTGTTTCACTACTGGATGTGTGTATGAAAATGGTTGTGATTCCTGAATGGTTAATGTCATGCTTTGGTCAAACCCATTGAATTAAAGGTGAATGACTTGGCTTCACTTAAATATTAACCGTTTCATTTCAAATTGAATGTGGAGATTTACAGAGCCCAAGTGCCACAAAAAAAAATTATTTTTGTTCCCGAATTCATGGACCTGAAATATTGTAACATATGTCTTACTCCTAATGTGCTCAAAGCACATGTATTATGAATGGCCTGGTTATTTTCTGCATAGAGAATAGAGAGACAGGTTCAAGATAAGGATAGCTTTGCTGGAGCACAAACTAACATTGCCAGCTTGTCTTCTTTACTGTCAAACATATGAGTGAAGTAGTTTAGTGTAAAAGATCAGGAGCAGGTGGTCCTGGTCATAATCTCACCAGATCCTTCAGATCAGGGTCAGCTTAACCTGACCTAGTCTCACTAAACCTGTACTGCACATCATCTGCACATCATTATTTAAAAATCTGTATGTGTGTTTGTTTTTTTGCCCAACTTTTATATCATGAAGATTCTTAGATTCTGTGCTGTTTGTACTAGCATGAGGATGAGTTATTGATGAAGCACTTCTGTAGGTTGCTCTGAGTAAAGCTGACTGCTAAATGCTGTAACTATAATTGTATGATGTGTGGTGTGGTGTAATGTACTGTGGTGCTGTGCTGTGTGATGTGGTGTGGAGTTGTGTGGTGCTGTGGATGTAGTGGAATGTGTGCTTAAATGTGTGTAATGTACTGTAATGTGGTGTGGAGTGGTTTGTTGTGTTGTGTTGTGGAATGTGGTGTTTCCACAGTGTTGTGTGCTGTGATGTGGTTCTGGTGTGGTGTAGTGTGGTGTGATATAGTGTGTAGGTTGTGCAGTGGTGTGGTGTGGTGTAAGTGGAATGTGGTGCTGTGTGCCAGGGGCACCGCTAAGGGGGGAAAGTTAGGACGATTCTAAGGGCCCATGCCCTTTAGGGGCCCCCAGAGATCTGCTTTTATTAGTAATAACACTACTAGCAGTAAACTAAAAGAAATTAAAAATTTATCTACAAAAGAGTTACAATTGAAAAAAGATTACGGCTTATTTCTGCATCTCCAGTCAAATCACACCCCTCTCTGATTCACTGGATGGTTCAGCCCATCCTACCTAGTGAAGAGTGTCGCTGCTGAGTACAGGTGCTGAACTGTAAAAGCAGATACGTCATCGAGTTCAACAAAGAAGCATAAGTACGGTCATCAGAAACGACAAACAAAATCTTCTAAAATTAATTTTAAAAGCTTGCGTTATGTTTTTTGCGCGTGTATTATTTGTTTGGCGTGACGCAGCGCGCTTCCGGATGCAAGCCGCCAGTAAACACCGACGAAAGCGCCTATGTCACGCACAACGTGGAAGGAGACGCAAACAGTTACCCTGAGTTCACACCGAACGCGGCGAGAGCGTCAAAGACGACGGAAGTCATTCATTTTCAATGGGAGCCGGCGGCGAAGAGAGTTGAAATCAGCTCAACTTTATGGTAATGAGCTATGACGCGGTTGAGCGGCAACCAATAAAAAAGTAGAGGTCCTCCGCTTGAGCGGCCCCTTTAAATACAAGAAAGGCATCCGGTCTACGTCAGAGCGGCGAAGCGCGGCGTTCGGTGTGAACGCAGGGTTAGCTGTGTGTTGATTTGAGGGAGCGTTCTGTTGCGGGCTGCAAAATGGGAGGGAGCGATTAAAAAACTTTTATCAATGAAAAATGTTTTCAGCAGCAGGAAACATTGCTTCAAAGCGCAGGACAAGCCTCAGTTCGGAGCATGTTGACATGTTTACCTTACTTCATTCCAATCACATGCTCCTTTAAAGACTAGTGTGCACGCACACGTCCAAGAGAGAGATATTTATATTCTAATGAATATATTGACTTAAAACACAATGTGTGGACTCTTGTTCCTGTCCATCGATTTTTGCATCCTAAATGTCATCCCAAAGCATTCCAATAAGAAGTCAGTAAAGGCTTATGTTATGCCTGAGCTGTAGATTTTAAAACTTTTAGTTCTGAAAGTTAAGTTGCACAACTTAGTGTTTTTGTATAAATATTTATTTTAATGTGTGCCTTAGTTTTTTTTTGATACTTAAAGTCATTTGCAATACCTTCTTTTTTTTGTTGTTGTTGTAGTTTTTGCATTTGAGAAAAGGCTTTAAAATAAGAATGTATGGCACTGTAATGCACTTAATTAATCTCAGTCAACTTTAAGCTATTCATAAAATTGTGAATAATGACAATATAAATTTTTTAAATAAAATGCTGTATACATTTAAAAAATAAAAGGGAACACTTAGTCCCAGTTTGACTTGAACACCTCTCATATGTGTATGCAAGTTCAAGTCAAACCGGGACTAGGTGTTCTTTCTTTTTTTTTAGCAGTATATTTTATATTGCCATTTAATTAAGCAAAAGTACATTTTATCCGATTACTCGATTAATCGATTACATTTTTGATAGAATACTCGATTACTAAAATATTTGATCGCTGAGTATGAATAAACTGATATGATCAGCTATTGATCAGTGATTTCTGTGTGTGTGTGTGTGTGTGTGCGCGGTGTCAATAGGTCTTATTCATGAAAAGTTGTGGATTATTCAGTGAAACAGAGGCTCTGCTGAAAAAAGTTAGGACTCTGGTGGTGCAAGGCGACAGTGCTAACCACTACACCACCATGCTGCCGCATTGAATACTAAACCTACTAAATACTAAACCGAACATGTGGATTAATAAACCGAGATGCATGTTTCTTAGCCCCATCCCCGTGAACAGCGTATTCAGAGAAGAGAGGTTGTGCTCGGTCAATTGCTAAAAGTGCTATACAAATAAAATTTAATTTAATTAAATTTTTTATAAAAAATAACATTTAAATATTTTATATAAAGTAAATTATTGTGTATAGAGTGATTAAAAACAATACAATTTATGTTATGATAAGGAAAATCTCCTTAAACAAGAGGATTAAAAACGGTAACAAAGGGGGACTTCCGGTTGAGTTTTATGGAGTAGGACGTGAGTTATAAAATAAAATTGTTATTCATTCACGCTTTGTGGCCATAATTTTAGTGCTTTGTTTTATTCTGTAGTTCGTTGTGTTGAGAAGTTTTACTTGATACTATGTAAAATGGCAGCAAAAAAATATTAAAACTCGCAGTACTATTCAAACACAATTGAGGCCTCATCTGTAAAGCCCCCTTCGAGCAAAGCTAATCCCGATATGGATGCTCTTAAGGTTGTGTTGTTGGCCTCGCTAAGGAAAGATATCGCGGATATTTTTAAAAAAGAACTTCAGGATACTCTCGGTATGGCTTTGTCTACCATTAAGTCCGACTTGCTAGCAGTGAAGATGCGATTGATAAAGCTGCTAATGATGCTGCCGTGTCTGAGCTTAAAGGTACAGTCAAGGAGATGGAGCACGCACTCACTGTTTGCTCAGATGATATAACTGAGATGAAAAATACTATTAAGTGCCTCACAGCTAACGTAGCCAAGCTGGAAAATAAATGTGAAGACTTGGAGTCTAGGACGCGGCGTAACAATGCGTAACGCTCTCATTAGGTTTAACGCTGCCTGCACATTGTTTTCTTAGTGTGGTGCTAGTTACTTTGGATCAGCCCAGCACAATCTTTTCTATGCTCACTGCATTTATTTGCACAGGTCTTGTTTATTTGTATTTTTATGTGTATTTATCTAATCTGTGTATATTAGCTGGGTCAGGCATGCCTCTTAGATTCATTAGTTGGAATATCAAGTTGGGTAACCTGTTAAGAGATCTAATGTTTTCACACACTTGAAACGTCTAAATTCTGATATTGTATTTTTACAGGAGACTCACCTTTGCATTAAAGATCATAATAGGTTATATTGCCCTTGGGTAGGTCAGATCTTTCACTCAAACTTTAATTCGAAAGCTAGAGGAGTTGCCATTCTCATTAATAAGAAAGTTCAATTCTTATCGACTAATATTATCGCTGACAGGAATGGTAGATACATCATTGTTGCTGGTACACTAATGCAAAAAAAGGTTGTGTTGGTAAATGTATATGCCCCGAACTTTGATGATGCTGAATTTGCTAATAGGTTGCTGAGTAACATCCCCTTCTTGAATACTCATTTGCTGATTTGCTCGGTGGAGATCTGAATTGTGTTTTTGATCCAATCTTGGATAGATCTAATCCTCGTAATCTGACTCGATCATCTATGTCCAAAATATTTTTAGATTTTATGAAACAGAACAATCTTATTGATCCATGGAGATTTCGTAATCCTTCAATCAAAACATTTTCTTTTTTCTCCCAGGTGCACCATTCTTATTCCAGGATTGATTACTTTTTTATTGACAGAACTCTTAATCC
Source organism: Clarias magur (assembly GCA_013621035.1). NCBI lineage: Eukaryota > Metazoa > Chordata > Actinopteri > Siluriformes > Clariidae > Clarias > Clarias magur. The sequence goes on along the minus strand of QNUK01000653.1, from coordinate 220,908 downwards.
GAGTGTTAGTTCTTCTTGCCGTATTGCCTTTACTCTCGCGTTTTGTTTATGTCTCAGTTTCTCCGGGTACGACCCCGCTTTGCTTCTCGTTTTCGGCTCTGTCCTCGCGCTTCGGATTTGACGTTATTTGGAATACCGGCTTTTGACCTACGCTTGCTCTCGACCACGTATCTGTCTGCTCTCGGATGTCACACTGTTGGATTTACCGGCTTTCGACCTTGCTCACGTCTGACTACGAGATTGTCTGCCCTGGATGTATATGTGCTGTCAGCTCTGATCCCTGTCCGCGTCTGACTGCATGCTTCAGGATTACTTTTCACAAGGAAGTTACTGACTTTAGTGGATTACTTATCAGCTTCCTCATTGACTCTGTGAGTTCTTCTGTATTACGGGACAAGGTTTCCCCGACGTGGATTTTGGCACCGCCTCCCTACCTCCCCGCACCGGGACGCCCTCTGCTGGCCGTAAGTCTCCTTCCTGATCTCTCTCTCTCATTATCTGCTATTGGATCTGCGTGTTTCCCTCCTAGTGGAGAGCGTGACATTCTACTGTTTACTTTAATGTTAAAAGATCAATTAAAGTTATAAAGTTAAGGATAATTTTTTAGAGTGAAAGCTCAAGTTCTCCATCAGTACTAAGCAGCCAATAAAGTAAGTTTTGCATTTATTTAACTTGTGATTAATGTGGATTGTATTGTTGTGTATAAAGAAGATGCTGTATTTATTCTGTTTGTTCTGTTTGTACTTTGTATTTGTATTTATGTTATGCCTTTAGTTCTCACGGCATGTTAAGATTGGATGGTTATCTTGCTGGTTAACCTTTCAATAAATTGCCAGTCTTCAGAGAATGTGAAATTACTGGGAGGAGCTACATAATCATTGAAACACAGTGATGCAAAACCCCCCTAAAACTGCACTGAGGGTTAAAGAAATCGGTCTATATGATATCCTTAAATAAACAAAAGCTTACCATGGTCAGAAACTCTGAACAGCTGGTGTATCACTAATACTGTGCAGGGAAAAAGGGTGAGCTATGGACTCTAACTGTACAATAATCCATCAATGGTGTCTTCAATAACAGTACTTCCTAGATTCCACTTCAGATTTACAGTGCCCTGCATAATTATTGGCACCCCTGGTTAAGATGTCTTGAAAGCCTCAAAATAAATTCAGTTTTTATTGCGGAAGCATATTGTCACACTGAAAATTGTAGGAAAATATAATGTGAATATAAAGTGACTTTTAAGGGGAAATAAAAATCACTGACTAACAAATAATAATTTTTCATAAAGTAACCTGTTCCACAATCAGCACCTGCTCATATCTGCTGTTAGAGGAATCATTAAGAAGTTTTTAAAAAACTGGAACAGTAGTAAACAAGCCTGGATGAGGACGCAAGTTTATTTTGCCTCCACGCACAGTGAGGAGGATGGTAAGAGAAATAAAAAATTCTCCAAAGCTCACTGTTAAAGAACTGCAACAAATGATAGCATCTTTGGGTCACAAAGTCTCCAAAACAACCATCAGACACTATCTAAATGCCAACAAGCTCTTTGGGAGGCATGCAAGGAAAAAAAAATTTCTCAGTCACAATCATAAACACAAACGTTTGGAGTTTGCTAAGTGGTAATGGGGCTTCAACTGGGACTATCTTGGCCAGAGAACGGTCAGATGAGACCAAGATAGAGCTTTTTGGCAACAAACACTCTAAGTGGGTATGGTGGAACACAAAAGATGAGTATGCAGAAAAGCACCCCATGCCCTCTGTGACGATTGGGGGAGGATCGGTGATGCTGTGGGGCTGTTTCTCGTCCAGAGGCCCTGGGAACCTTGTTAGGACATTTTTAAAGGAAAATCTGGTGGCCTCTGCCCGAAAGCTGAAGATGGCTCGTCACTGGGTCTTTCAGCAAGATAATGACCCAAAACATGTGGCCAAATCTACAAAGAAATTGTTCACCACACACAGAATCAAGCTCCTCCCATGGCCATCTCACTCCCCAAACCTCAACCCCATTGAAAACCTGTGGAGTGAACTGAAGAGGAATCGTGGATTTAGCTATGTGAGGAGACCAGGAGACGTGGAGGTTGTGTGAGAGCTCCGCCCAAATGAGATAGCGGGCCCAGGAGTGCTGGCGGTCGGCAACGACACATCTCAGGTAGTGCTCCAGTTGTTGGTTGGCCCGTTCCGTCTGACCATTCGTTTGGGGATGGTAGCCCGAGGAGAGACTGCAGGTAGAATTGATCAGACAGCAGAAGGCCATCCAGAACCGTGCAGTGAACTGGGGCCCCCTGTCCGAGATGACGTCCTTTAGGAACCCATGCAGACGGACTACGTGCTCTAAAATCAACTCTGCTGTCCCTTAGGCTGACGCGAGTCCGGTGAGAGCCACCAGATGCACAGCTTTGGAGAACCAATCCACTATGGTCATGATGACGTTCTTCGCTTCGGATTTCAGCAGGCCCGTGATGAAGTCAATGGCAATGTGTGTCCAGGGCCGACGGGGAACTGGGAGTGGTTGGAGTTTCCCCGGCTGTTGGTTGATTGGAGGTCTTGGCCCTGGCTCACACTGGGCACGCCCGAACAAACTCCTCGACGTCCTTAGCCATTGAGGGCCACCAGAATGCGCGCTGGATGTATTGGAGGGTGTGCTGTGTGTCTGGGTGCCCCGACAGCAGTGAGGAATGGCCCCAGTTGATGACGTCGGCCTTGATGTTCCTGGGTACGAAGAGTCGTCCAGGTGGCGCACCTGCCGGTTCGGTCTCCGTGGCCTGTGCCTGGCGGACCCTCGTCTCCAGTTCCCAACGGAGCGGGGCAATGATTCTGGAAGGTGGCAGGACAGACGCGGTGTCTGCTCAGGGAACTTCCCCCTCATGTTGTCGAGAGAGGGCATCAGCTTTGATGTTCTTTAACCCCAGGTGGCAGGATAGGTGGAAATTATTCACCCATCGCAGCCCACCGCCATGGGTTGAGTTGTTTTAGATTCTTGATGGTGATGAGGTTTTGGTGGTCGGTTCAGATGATAAATGATTCTCTGGCACCCTGGAGCCAGTGTCGCCATTCCTCCAATGCCCACTTTATGGCCAGCAGCTCGCGGTCCCCTACCCCGTATCGCTGCTGAGTGGGGTCAAAATTTTTGGAGAAGAAATTACAAGGGTATAGTTTCTGGTCTGGACCCCACTGGGAGAGAACAGCCCCAGCACCCACCTCTGAGACGTCCACCTCCACAACAAACAGTTGATTTGCATTTGGATGGAGGAGAATTGGGGTGGTGGTGAATCGATTTCAGAGTTTGTGGAATGCGGTGATGGCAGGGGAGTTGAGTTGGAATTGATGAGATGATGGGCGAGTCAGTGCGGTTAATGGTGATGCAACTGTACTGTAGTCCCGGATAAAACGACGATAGAAGTTCGCAAACCCAAGAAACCGTTGAAGCTATTTGAGAGTCTTGGGTAGGGGTCAATGACGTACAACCTCCAGTTTCTGTGGGTCCATGGCCACACCCTGGGACGAGATGACAAAGCCCAGGAACATGGTGGAGCGCTTGTGAAAAGCGCACTTCTCCAACTTACAGTACAGCTGTCACATCTGTGCCACCGCAGCCCCGGGGGTTCTGGCTCCCCGGAGTACTGAGCCGCCTCCTTGTCTCCCCCTGGTGTGTCTGCGTGTGTATGTCTTTCACCATTAGCACTAAATGAAGTTCACCTGTGTCTTCCTTGTGTGCCTCCCTATTTAAGCCAGCCGCTCCCATAGTTCTTTGTCTGTTCACTGTTTGTCTCATTTGAGAGCTGCCCATGTGTGTGTGCGTGCCTTTTTTGTGATAATGCCAAACCTTGCATCTCCCCTCTCAGGACTGAGCCACGATTAGAGAGCGGATCGCATGGACCAAAGTGACGAACTAGTGCGATTGACGTCAAGGTCAAGTTCACGACTCTCTCTCTCACGCTTGTTTTTGCCGACCCGGCCATCTTATGTTTGTATAAACTGTGAAAGGATCCACGCCCGCTCTTGGCTCCAGTTCTTGAGTTGATTTGTCTTTTCTGTTTTTTTTTTGGTTTTGTCCGTTGTTTTCTGAGAGAAGAAAATAAACAAGTCAAGCGTTTCCCTGCATCTGCATCCGTATTCATTTTACAAAGATGACAACAGCCGGTGGGTGAGCAATCTCTTTTGACGTGTCGGATGTGTTCTGTACAAAGTCCGGATGTGTTCTGTACAGAGTCCAAAGGGGATAACCAGGCTTTCGTAATGTCCCGTAGGGGTGATAAAGTCTTCCATTCATCGCCCTCTCTGATACATACCAAGTTGTAGGCGTTTCGGAGGTCCAACTTTGTGAAAATGGTGGCACCAGAGAGGGCGTCCAGGGCTGAGTTGGTAAGAGGCAGCGGATGTCATTTTTTTATGGTGATGTGGTTTAGCCCTCGATAATCGACACAAGGACGTAATTTGCCTGAACTCTTCTTTACAAAGAAAAACCCGAGGAGGAGGGTCGGATTGTACCGAGACGGAGAGCGGAAGACACGTACTACTCCATCGCCCACGTCTCGGTGGAGAGAAAATATAGATGGCCGCGGGGTGGAGTGGAGCCTGGCTGGATCTCAATAGCCAGGTCGTAGGGGCGGTGAGGAGGAAGGTGGTTGGCGCGTCTCTTACAAAAAACCTCAGCCAGGTCTCGATACGCAGTGGGGATGGCGTTGGTGTTGACATCGAGGTCCTCGGACTCCGTAGAGCATGTCCCAGCCGGCACTTGTAGGCAGAGTTCGAGGCAGGTCGGCCCCCATTGCAGGATCCGGTTTTGGGACCAGGAGATGAGAGGGTCATGCTGTAGTAACCATGGATATCCGAGGATGATGGGTGGCGAAGAAATGGAGGTGAGGTGAAAGTGGATTACTTCTTGATGTTGGTCAATGGTGAGGGTGATGGGTCGAGTCTGGGTGGTGATGGGGCTGGAGAAAAGAGGCAGACCGTCGACAGATGTCACTCGAACTGGCTGAGATAACGCTTCACTTTCCACCTCCAATCTCTTGGCATAGGAGGTGTCAATAAAGTTTCCTGCGGCACCGGAGTGGATGAACGCGGAGCTCTGGACTCGTTTGTGGCCAAATTGGAAGTGTACCTGAACCATGAGACGCGAGACACTGAGTGTGGTGGCGGCGAGATGGAGGGGACCCGGTTCATCAGGCCTGATCATTTCCCCGGCGTGAAGGGCATATAGCTCTGTGGTGCGCCGCCAACCCACAATAGGTGCAGAGTCCCTCCTTGAAACGTCGTTCTCGCTCTGCAGGGTTCAAGGAGGCACGTCCTAATCATGTCAACCACGGCGGGAGGTGGAGACCCGGCAGACGCCCGAGCGGTGGTGGTGAAAGCTTGTGATCGGGGCGTGGAATGTGAAAAAGGGGATGTGATGGGCGGCAGGGTTCGGGGGGCTGGCTTTGGACGAGAGAGCAGGCGCTGATCAATCTGGAGGGCGAGCTGGACCAAGCCCTCCAGCGTAGCCGGAAGTTCTTGTCCGGCGAGCTCGTCCTTGATGCGGGAAGCCAGTCCCTTTTAGTAGGCCGTCCGGAGGGCGGCGTCCCCCCAGGTGATCTGCACGGCGAGGGTACGGAAATCCGCGGTGTAGCGGCTCACAGATGACCCACCCTGCCGCAGATGGTACAGTTTGCTGTCGGTCTCCACCTCAGCAGCAGGATGTTCGAAAGTCAGTTTTAGTTGGCGGGTGAATTCCCCATAGGAGTAGACCGTATCTGAATCTGACCTGAGAACCGCCGTGGCCCACTCAGCTGCCTGCCCGGATAGCAACGAGACGAGGAGTGCAACGCGCAGTCGGTCTGTGGAGTATCTGGTGGAATTTAACTCAAACACAAGATCTAATGCTGTTAAAAACACACTGCACTTCCCATCTGTGCCATCCCACTTATCTGGTAAGGCTATGAAAACATCAGAGGAAGGGGGGAACTCTCTTACACAAAGAGCAAAGATCTACACAAATACACCCGTGTTCTAGCAACACACACTCAATCAAGGAAGCAACCCGAATAGTCGGCGAAGCGTAGGCGAAGGCATAGATGACTAGAACTCAATGACTGAGCGATGTCAAGCGCCATTTTGTCTCCTTTTATGCTTCCGAAATCGCGACCGTACTACTTCCGGGTCCTCGTGCCGGTCGTTTTATGAGTGTGTGTGACACACCTGATCGGGAAGCTGAGCTTGTTGGGCCTGAACACCTCCCTCTGTAACTGGATCCTGGACTTTCTGACCGAAAGACCTCAGGCAGTGCGGATCGTTAACTATACCTCCAGCACCACCACACTGAGCACTGGGGCCCCCCAGGGCTGCGTGCTTAGTCCCTTGCTGTTCACGCTGCTGACTCATGATTGTGTAGCGACACACAGCTCCAATCATATCATCAAGTTTGCCGATGACACAACCGTGGTGGGTCTCATCAGCAAGAACGACGAGTCAGCGTACAGAGAGGAAGTGCAGAGACTAAGTGACTGGTGTAAAGACAACAACCTGTCTCTGAACATCGATAAGACCAAAGAGATGGTTGTTGACTTTAGGAGGACACGGAGCGATCACTCTCCACTTAGCATCAATGGCTCTTCTGTGGAGATCGTCAAGAGTACAAAATTCCTGGGTGTCCACCTGGAGGAGAACCTCACCTGGTCCCTCAACACTAGCTCTCTGCACAAGAAAGCCCAACAACATCTTTTCTTGTTGAGAAGGCTGAGAAAGGCACAGCTCACCACCTTCTATAGAGGAACTATCGAGGCATCCTGAGCAGCTGCATCAGTGTCTGGTTTGGGAATTGTACCATATCAGACCGCAAGACCTTACAGCGGATAGTGAGGACAGCTGAGAAGATCATCGGGGTCTCTCTTCCCTCTATTGAGGACATATACATCACACGCTCCATCCGCAAAGCCACCAGCATTGTGGCTGACCGGACACACCCCTCACACTCACTCTTCACCCTTCTGCCAAATGGAAAAAAGTGCCGAAGCATTCGGGCACTCACATCCAGACTACGTAACAGTCTTTACCCACAAGCCATCCGTTTCCTCAACACAAAGGGACTGGACTGATAAACACACACACACACACACACACACACACACACACACACACACACACACACACACACGCACACACACACACACAAATCATTCAGACGAACTAAATAACACCTGGACTGAACTGATAAACACACATGCACAATCACACTGATATACATCCATCTCAATTTGTTCATACCTACCTACCTGTGCTGCTCTTTGCAATTTTTGCACAATATTTATTTCACTTGCTATTTGTACACTATATTCTTGTCACAATGTCAATTGTTTACTGCTGCTCTGCTGAGAAGAGTCAGGTCGCTGGATGATTAGGTGCTGTTTTGTTGGCAAAAGGGGGTTGTACAAAGTATTAAACATCAGGGGTACAAATAACTGTGGCACCCATGATTTGATGTAAAAGAATTATTTCTTAATGTGGGATTTTTTCCCACTGAATAAATGCACTTGAATTAAAGGTTGGAATTTCCTCTTTTTTCCATTGTGGTCCTATGTTATTTTGAACAAAACTGAATTTTTTAAAAGCTAAAGAACACATTTTAACCAGGGGTTCCAATAATTATGGAGGGCATTGTATATGTAAACACATCTGGAAATAGTGGCACAGTGGCATAGTGGTTAGCACTGTGGCCTTGCACCTTGAGGTTGAGGGTTCGATTCCCACCTGTGTCTGTGGAGCTAGCATGTTCTCCCCATTCTTAGTGGGTTTGTTCCCACAGTTCAAAGACATGCAGAGTAGGATAATTGACCATAGTGTGTGAATTAGTGTGCGAGTGCACATGTGCGCAATGGATTGGCATCCCATCCAGGGTGTACAGTAAATGTATAAAATGAATAATATAATAAAAATGAGGGAATATCTGCATGTGCCTAAACTGTTTACTAAAAGCATAAGCAGTGCTTATCATTCATCCTGCATACATCTGCTTTTATTTTCATTGCACCCTACCTAAGAATACATTTTGTGTTTTGCTTATTATTATGATATTCTTATAGTGACACCTTGAGTTATCTAGGGTGAGGAAATAAAGTTATTGTTTAGCAATTTGCGTATCTTAGCTGAGCAGCCTAATTATTAAATTATTATAATTTATAATATTATAATTATAAATATTATAACTCCACTGACTCAAAGATGGAGACAATCTGAGGATTAACAGGTTAACGCAACAAAAAAATCTTTTTAATTGGATTACAGGTCAAAGCTCCTAGTCCACTGTCTGGTTGCTATTGGAACCACAAGGATCGATATATGCATATATGTATCATGGGTTGTAGCTTGTCTTATTTGTACTTTATTTATTGGAATTCATTTGTGGCACAAGCAAAACAATTGAATAAAGAATTCACAGGTGTTTGTAATTAATCTAAGAATTATATGACAAGAATTAGGGTCAATGAATCTCACTGCAAATGCATATGCATATAATTCCATAACTAAATTTGGGGGATTTTTTTGAGAATGTGTCATGGTTGTCATGTCAAGACGATACATACACTATATATTCATTTGATAGAACATTCACTTCTTAATCAATTTGGTTTAATATGATGTTTACCCACTCTTAGCAGCTAGAACAGCTTCTGGAAAGGCTTTCCACAAGGTTTAAGAGTGTGTTTATGGTAATCTTTGATCATTCTTCCAAAAGTGCATTTGTGAGGTCAGACTCTGACTGCCTGTGCTCTAATTCATCTCAAAGATGTTTTATCGGACAATAGAGGAACTATGATACTATTTAACATGATGTCACTTTACGTTAATTACTGACCACGCACCATTCACTCTCATTACTGGGATTCTTCTTATCAGTGGCACACAGAGCTGTATCTGGATGCAAACACGGCAACGCAGACGGCCTCTCCAGACGCCACGCCCTGTTCTCCTCGTACCCGGGAGGGCGGGGGGAGGGGGGGGGGACTGTGACAAAAGGCACAAGGTCATCATAAGAGACGAAAAGGGGTCTGCACCATAGACAGAGCTCCTGAACTTAAACGAGGGGCGGGGCGCTCAAAAGTGCATTCGTGAGGTCAGACACTGACTGTCTGGCTCAGAGTCTGCGCTCTAATTGTCTAGATTTTTCTTATCGGGTTGAGGTCAGGACTCTGTGCAGGCCAGTCAAGATCTTCCATACCAAACTTGCTCATCCATGTCTTTATGGACCTTGCTTTGTGCACTGGATGTGTCGCCTGACCTGGTTATTTAAGAAACGAGAAGCTACTTCCTGCATCAGTCAAATAACTTTTTGCAGCTATATTAATCACTGCAGTAATTATCCAGCAGATGACTATTAACAAATTGCTTATCTAATATTTGTTTAATTAGTTATATGTTGTTGTTAATAACTACAGTATATTAATCCAAAGTGTATTAAATTTCTTTCAATGTCTCGCCATGAGCAAATTGTAAAATGACCTAACTTCATTTCAGTTGGTTTTAATTAATAGGGAAGAAACTAACCCAATCAGCCTGACATAATGATCTCCAGCCTTGTGCTCGTCAACATTCTCACCTGAGTTAACAAGACGATTACTGAAATGATCTCAGCAGGTCCTTTAATGACAGCAGTGAAATGCAGTGGAAAGTCTTTTTTCGGGATTAAGTTAATTTTCATGGCAAAGAAGGACTATGCAATTCATCTGATCACTCTTAACATGGAGTATATGCAAATTGTTATTATAAAAACTTAAGCAGCAACTTTTCCAATTTCCAATATTTATGTAATTCTCAAAACTTTTGGCCACGACTGTACAGTTATATGTGAAAGCAAAGGAGCTGATATTAGATCTGACAGTAATTAAGTTGCGGTAACAGAAGCTGTGTTGTATATCAAATTAACTCACTCAATAAGGACTACAAGCAGCTGAGTGAAGTTAGATCAATTAGAATCAGGCACACATTTCTCCTCATGGGACTATGTCTAATTACTGCTAAGACAATTGGGGGATGATGATTAGGAATGAAGAGAAATAAGGGAAAAGAGAAGAAAGTTTACAAGCAGAGCCATCAGAGTTATCAAAAGCAGAATCCTCAGAAAGAGTTCTTTTCCTTTTATATCTATTGTTCAGATGATGGATATCCTGAAAGATTGATGATGTTGAACCTTGTTGTCCAGCATTGTCCCACCTAAGAGTCCATAGAGGCATTGATGACTTATCATCTCTACATGTGTGCTGGGGGTAGACAGGCTGGATCTCAGGAGAAGAAGGGGCCCAGGCTTTATACAGTGTGATGAAGATGGAGTGGGGAGAAGAGGAGCAGATGGAGAAAAAAGGGCTACACCAGGACATCTCTTACTGCTCACTCAGTGTGAGCCAAAATGGAAAATGACCACGGAAGGTACTGGACAGAGCTGTGTTATAATAATAATAATAATAATAATAATAATAATAAAAAGATTTGTGGAAAATCTGACTTACCTCTCACTCATGTGTGTAAGGGCAAGGCTGTGTATAAAAGCAAGGGAAGTCTGTCAGGTATAATTACAGTGAGGATGGTAAAGAGTGTATGTGGTGTGTGTGGCAGTTTTGTGTGCAGGTAGTGGATCTGCCTGATTAGAGTTGAGTTGGCAGGTGGCCTAGTCTGCTGTGGGGGAGGGACTCGCTTTATAAGCATTGTGTCTCAGGATTGCATTGTGAATACAAAGGGATTACTGCATATGGTGTGTGTGTGTGTGTGTGTGTGTGTTTATCTTGCAGACAGGAGGGTATGGGGAATTTAAAGTGATGATGGATGTTAAGAAGAAGGGTCAGAAAGAAAAAAAAAACAATCAGTTTTATACAGCTTTTACATCTGGTGTAACTTATCACTGTGATGCTAAAAGAAAAATGTAGTTACTCCAAACAAATACATTTACAACTTATTTTAAATAGTTTAATAAAGCTGAAGTAAAATAAACATTCATGTTACAAATTATTTAGAAATTAATTGAATAATTGCTTGCAAAAAATTATGAAAACACATTTTATATTTTGCTAAGGACTGATATAGTAATCAATGGAAGTCTTACAATGTGAGACATTTAATTAATGTTTAAATAGTTAATGATTTATAAGGCTTTTTAAATTATGAAAGAAACTAAACAACACTACAAACCTTCCTCAGAGACCTTAAAGAACCAACAGCCAACAAAGCACTTGCCCTGAACCATGTGCCACCATTAACCTTGCACAAAGAAGGGATTGACAAATCACCAATTTAATCCTTCTGTTTGACTTTAATGAATTTATGTTATCTATTGGACAAAGGAAGGGGGAGTACAAATGAAAAGCCTTGATTGGTGTGAGATGAGTTGAAAAAAAGGCTATTCATCTTTGTTACCATCCTCCTGTGTTTCCTTTATGTGCCGTTTACAAGATTGCAGGCTGAATAAAGCATTGCTTGTTCTACAAAACTGGACAGAAGGGGTTCTTAAGCACACTGGCCATTGCCATCACTGGCAAAGTGTCTGTGGCCTCAGAGTTCAAGATTGTGAACATTTTTGACTTCTGAATAACCTTCGGAGGACCGGGAACTAACCCCTGCATGACCTCCACTCTCCAAAGAGCGATCTGAAGGTGCTTAGGAGGGGTCTCAGGACCACACATTCAGGGACTGGAGAGATCAACAGTAGTAATGACAAACAAAAACCTCTGGGAGAATAAGCAAGTATTCATATAACATTTACTGTCACGCTCCCTAAGTAGGCGGCACCCCTTCTGCAGGTGTGCGAAGGGACGGGGCCGCCTATGCGGGCCGGCTGGCAGTGATTAACGTTAATGGGATCTCGGGCTTGCTCCGCATTATAAAAGCAAGGCGCGGAGTTTAGTCCGGGGTCCGAGAAGAGCGTAACGCGGTGGAGCTCGTGAGTGGCATGGGAGTGGGGCAATGGAACGTGCCCCAGAGACTTAAAAGGACAATGGATTTCCGCCCCTTTGATCTCCGCGCTGAGGACACCGCGGGAAAGAGCTGCACGAGCTCCCACGGCATCCTCCGTTCCTGCGTCGAGCCCGCCTTCGCGTCCTCGCCGCCGAAGAGGAAAAGGCCGCGAGGAGGACAGCGTTAAGGCCGCCGATCCCAGCCGGGAAAGCCGCCCAGCCGACGGACGTCCGAGCGAGACTCCCGCCTGAGGCCGCGCCCACAGAGAGCTGGGAGGGGCCAGGCCGGCCATCGACAGCGTGGAGGAACCGAGAGGGAGCGTGCAGGAGCGCTGCCTCGCGTGCTCCGTTCGGCCACTTCCTTTCCTTCCCTTATTTATTCCTAATAAATTACCCTTTTCCTCTAAGATCTCGCCTCGGGTCTGTGTTTCATGGTGCCGCCCATGCAACTTTGGGTCGAACCCGTTACAATTACATAACTTTACATAAACATAATACTTGGTGCTTTTCTTTTAAGAAAAGTATTAATATGTAATGTTTGTGGTTACATAAAAATGACAAACTACTGAGCATAAGGATGGCAACGAATTCTGCAAAGAATTCTGTAATTCTTTAATCGAAGAAGCAGCTAGGAAACAGGTGGAGAATCTCTATTGTACATTGTGATACACTGTAAACTATCAGATTGCAGGAATGGAGACTAGGACCTGGAACTATGTACATGAAATAACTATGAACCACTAACACATGGACAATACACAGGTGCAAGACAGAAACATATACCGATAACCCAGTCCATAAATACACGTTTAAAGAGGATATCAACAATATATTTAACTTGTGATACTGCCATTAAGCAATACTGGTTAAATAAAAATTAAAATTTCAAATTCATACACATACACAGTCATACACAGTATGATATGAAGTGAAATGCTTATACGACTGCTGTCGACCTACAATATTACAACAAAAAAAGAAATAAGAGATTTAAAAATAAAGAAAAACTTTACATAATATACAGCAATAAGAACTTTTACATAATATACAGCAATAAGAATAAAAATGAAAATAAAATATCAGAATAAGATAAATATAAAAAAAGTTAAAGAATATCTAATAAAAAATAGATATATATCTATTTATATATATATAAATAGAAAATATATATATAGAAATAGAAAATATAAACGTACTTGGGTAGGTGCCTGAAGTTTAACCTGACAATAAGTCAGTGATGATAAGTGAAATCAAAATGTTGAGTAAAAGTGATGTTATGAACAGTTCAGATTTTGTAACAACTTATACAAGACTGTCTGGACAGAATTTTATTAAACTTTTGCAGTATTTAGATATCTGCCTGAATTTTAAATCGGGTCATAAATGAAATCAAAATGTTGAGTAAAAGTGATGTTATGAACTGTTATGTGGTGAATTTCAAGTCAAGTTACATAGGCTTTTATTGTCATTTCAACCATATACAGTTCAGTACACAGAGAAACAAAATGGCGTTCCTCCAGGACCAATTTCCTACGTACATGTAACATAAATGAACAGAAACTAACTAGCTAACTAGGACACCTAATTAGCTGACTATATAAGACAAACCAAATTTCACCATAAATTAACAAAAACTCTTCTAAAGTACTATACAAAAGATGTTACTATACAAAAGATAAACACAAGACAACAAAGTGCACATGCAAAAGTGCAAACAGGAGCCGCAACACGACAACATGACATAATGCAATAAACTGTGATTTACTGTATATCTTTAATCTTTATTTAATAATCTATAAAATAAGCTACTAATAAGATACTTACTCAATGTAAGCAAACACTTGCACCAATAGATAAAAATAAACTGAATATTGTTACTGCGATTACTTATATATTTATATATTTTTTTTACCGCTGAAATAACACTGTTAAAGAAGTATAAGTGAGTCATTTTTGGACAAAACTTAATCTTTAACAAATCGACTTTTCTGATTTCTCATCTGTGGCATATCACTCTTACAGGCATATATGGCTGACCACTAAGGAGCAACACTATATATTTAAAATACATAAGATACCAGACTTAACAAAATGTTACTTCTTTGAAATATTAATATCATTAAGTACATTAAAGCTGATCAGCTAATATTTTAGCTTTAACCTTTTTGTCAGGGATAACCCCTAGAGGGCGCCAAAGCGCCCTAAGACATTTTTGTGTAGTTCTTTTAAGTTTCAGTTTCGATACTTCTTTTCCCAGTTCGCAACTCGGTCAGGTGACATGGGCGCTCACCTGAACCGAGTTGATCATTAATTTCATTATAAAAGGTGTGTTTGAGTTAATGTGGTTGTCTTGCATTTGTTACACTAAAGTTTAAAGTATATGTCTCATCTGTTTAATCGTGTTTTTTTTTTTCCCGATTTTCTCCCTAATTTAGTCATGTCCAATTCCTCCCCATCACTAGGGGGCTCCCACATTAAGGCTACTACTACCACTCAGCCGGGAGGGCCGAAGACTATCACGTGTTTCCTCCGAACCACGTGACGCCAGCCGACCGCATCTTTTCGGACTGCTTGCTCGCGCACCGTTGGAGGCGGCGTAACACACTCGGAGGACAGCGCTATCCGCTCCCTCCGTTGCGCGAGCTCACAGACGCCCCTGACTGGCTGTAGAGCCGTGATTAATGTGGGAGCACTATGTACCTCTCATTCTTCCCCTGTGAGAGAGCTCGGCCAATCAGCTCTCTCTAGACCTTCGGCTGCGAGAGGTTACAGCACCACCTGGGATTTGAAGTAGCGATCTCCGGATGATAGGGCGAATGCTTTTTACCACTGCGCCACTCGGAGGCTTTAATCGTGTTTTTGGTTTATTTTACAGTAAAGTGTTTTGTTTGTAGTTTTCCCTGCCTTTTCATTTATAAAATAAATATCTGCCTCTGCATTTATGCCTCGAACCCCGAAACGTGACACTTTTAACTATTTCTACAACCTAATATTAATAATATTACTTATGCTAATGTAATATATTTAATAAGGATTGATATATATGTTTATGGTATTGATTTATAACAGTTATACATTACAATACAGTTCCGGATATTCCAGAACAATGTGTCATTAATATTTCATGTGCAAAAGTTTGTATCTTAGAATTCCAAAGAGACAAAATTAGACAAAATAGGATTTGCCTGCAAACAACTGTACAGTGTGACATGATGGTGTGTGAGGTAGTAAAGAATGTTGACTTTAATACCAGTTTTTTATATCAGGATGTTTTATATTATGCAATGTAATAAATTGTTTACTACATTTTTAAACTGTTATAAATAAATGCCATAATCAGAACACTATCCCTCGTCAATGTGTTTGCCTGAAATGATCGTTCGTCACGCCTCCCCCTATTCGGACCAAATGTAGGCGTTACTCTGGACTGTGTACGCTGCTGTCGTTGATTAAATCCCCAGCGTCTCCCCTAGTGTGGGCCCCAGTCAGGCTGCGCGCGCTCGGTGCCTCAGTCAGGGTCTCTCAGTGCCTCACGGTCCCGCAGCGGGATGGCCGGAGGTGCGGCGGTGTGAACCGGAGACACTCCACAGCCAGCCGGAGGAGGAGAAGGAAGAGATCAGCTGGAATCAGCGGCGATGGAGAGCAGTGACGCGTTCTCACGACTCAGTGAGTCTCTGTCTCTGCAGGAGTTCCGCGCTCTTCCGCGCTCATGTTTACTTTTAGCGTGTGTGTGTGCGCGCGCGCGGTTTTGTGTGTCAGTCTGGAAACAGGCGACCCTTGGCGCTGGCTGTTTCTTAGTGAAAAAAAAAAACAAAAACAAAAAAAGGGCTTCGTTACTCGTCTTACAATTTTAATGTCTTTACCGAGAAAGAGAGAGAGACACACACAGAATGAGAGAGAGAGAGAGCTCTAATCGCTGTTTTTTATTATTATTATTATTATTATTAGCCTTTCCGTTTTTAGTTGAATGTCTCTCTATCTGTGACTGCAGAACTAAATGGCAAATACTAAATATTATTTTATACAGAGAGAAAGAAAAGCAGAGAGCGAGAGAAGCAGGTAGAGAGGGAGACAGGCATATACAGAGAGGAGCAGAGAGACTTATGCAACTCTCGCTCTACACACACGCGCACGCATACAATCCACATATGTGGTTATATGGTTGGTTCTGTGGCCTTGCTCTCTTGTGTCACTTTATAGCAGCTCACATCTCCACAGTGACATCGCTCAGTTCAGTTCACTCTCATCACATCACTCAGAGCGACTCAGACTCGGACCGCACACTGCAGTCGGAACCGCACTAGAGTTCACCTGCACCCAGATCAGGACTACCTCCATCAGGTGGTTATTTCAGTCCACATTTGAGTGTGGCTTGGAGTATTCTTATTTGTACCTCACTGAGGAGGAGAGTACTCCAAACGGATTAAACACTGCATGTGTGAAAACAAGAGGGGCACAGAGAGGGCTTGAAACGAGAGATTATATTATCAGCAACATCTGTAGTTTGTGTTTCTATGTCATGTTATGTGTTTTCTACACTACAACCCTTAATGACCTGGTGTAAGTCAGAGCAGAACAGCAAACATCTCACTTATGAAGCTTCATTTCACTTGTCTGTGCTGCTGAATAGATGAGGCTGTGAATGTATTTACTGTTTAAATTAAAATAAAAGCTCACTATTTAGTTGCCGTGTGGCTTAGTGCTTAGCACTGTGGCCTCACACCTCTAGTGATTGGGTTCAGATCTTATGTCATAGGAATGTGAAATCATTAAATGTAACGTTAGCTCTCAGGCTGAAGAACAGTCTTTAGTTTCCTTTTTACACTGTAATAATGTTAGATGCAACACGTTTTTATAATATCTGGCCATGCCCCCTTTGTTTCCCTCTCAAGCGACAAGTGATATTGCCCTCACTCAGTGGTAGTTAATTTCTCAGGGGGGGGAATTTCATAACGGTGTCTTACACACAATCTCACAATGTTCATGATAGTAAAGGTTGCATTACTAGGGCTTTTTTTTTGTAAAGGAAGAAAAATAGCAAATATTTGATGATTTTTTTGCTCTTGTTTTTTTTCTTCAGCCTAACTATTGAACTCTTAGAGAGTTTATGGACTTTATGCAGAGAGCTAACGGCAACAGATCCCAAAAACAAATGTCACATTTGCCATCAACTCTAATCCATTTATCTGCTTACATGTAAGAGAAATAGTGTGCAGAAAAGCGTGATTCGTCACTCTGGAGAACATGTCTCAACTTCTCTACAGTCCAGTGGCGGCGTGCTTTACACCACTGCAGTTTACTCTTTGCATTGCACTTGGTGATGTAAGGCTTGGATGCAGCTGTTCGGCCATCGGAACCTATTTGATGACGCTCTTTACACACTGTTCTTGAGCTAATCTGAAAGCCACATGAAGTTTGAAGGTCTGTAGCTATTGACTCTGTAGCAGAACGTTGGTGACCTCTGTGCACTATGTGTCTTAGCATCTGGTGACCCCGCTCTGTGATTTTACGTGTTCTACAACTTTGTGGCCAAGTTGCTGCTGTTCCCAATTGATTCCACTTTGTTATAATACCACTAGAAATGGACTGTGAAATATTTAGTGGCGAGGAAATGTTTACGACTGGACTTATTGAACAGGTATTTTATCACAGTACCACGCTGGAATTCATGAGCTCCTGAGAGAGACTCATTCTTTCACAAATGTTTGTAGAAGCGGTCTAAATGCCTAGATGCTTGATTTTATATACCTGTAACCATGGAAGTGATTGGAACACCTGAATTCAATTATTTGGATGGGTGAGTGATTACATTTGGCGATACAGTGTATCTACAAATTAAAACTTGAAGTCTGCCCTTTGAGCTGAGAGTCATTATTTTAATTTCCATGTCCTCCAGTGTACTGTAGTGAACAACTAATGAAGACTAATGTTTTCAGTGTCCAATCTTCTGCTGGTCAACGCTGATGAAGTACAAAGACAGGCAACAGTTTTGCTTTTGATTTATTTATTTTTTTAATTAAGATATCAGTAATACAGAGGAACCTTGAATTGCAATTACTTGTGTGTGAACATTGTCCTACACAGTAGCCCCTTTCCACCAGAGGTGGCTGTCCTCTCTCTGGTTTCAATCACTACAGCCATGTTTCTTTTCAAAGGTAAAGTGCAGGTTAATTTTTTATTTTTTTTTTACTTTATATTTTGTATTAATTATTTTTGGGTTGTGGAACGAATAATCGGAGTTTCATTTCTTATGGGGAAATTTGCTTTGCTATATGAGTGATTTGATAAGCGTGATTCCGGAACGAATTATCCAAGGTTTAAGGTAATTATCCAATTATTGCAATCCAAGATTTAAGTACATTAGGCAGAATGTGGAGGCTGACTTCCTCGTGCTCTTCCTTCTCTTTAGTTGATTGGCAGCTCACAAACCAACTAGGTGCCTACTGCCACCTGCTGTATGGGAGATAACATTACTGATGTACTAACGTGTGTGTGGGGGTGGCTTAATCGTATTCAGGGATTGTACAAAGCTTTGGGTAGAATCAGTATTGAAGACTCTTACGTTAATGACGACTGTCAGGTATCCCGCTGTCTAACCTTTAGAGCTTTAGATGTGATGGATCTTTGCTTGGCTTGAGTGTGCTGCTGAACAGAAAAAAAACTATTTTAAAAAGCAGTAAGTCTTCAATTGTAAAACACAGAGCTCATGCACAGAGAATTAAAGGGATGCTCAATCAATGCAGATTTTATTCTACTTTAAATCTTCAAATAATCGAACTGTAACAGAGGCCACAGTGGTGGCTTAGTACTCACTGTTCCCTCACAAGTCTGTCGTTGGGGTTCGCTCTGTGTGTGTGTGTGTGTGTGTTTGTGTGTATGTGTGGAGTTTACATGTTCTCCCCATGCTCTGGGTACCTCCACGTCTCTCACAGTCCAAAGACATCCAGTGTGGCCTAATTGGTCTTTCCAAATGCTTATTGTGTGTGTGGATAAGCAGGATAAGCGATTTGGAGAATTAATGAATCCATGTATAGACTTCGGTGGTTTTGTTATCCAAATGATCCTCATTGTTTTCTTCACATAGGTGTTTTCTTGCACCACACTTTGTCAACAATCATTTTACAATATTTTTTTAAAAAGTGAAATAGTTTACTTACATAAAATTTTTTAAAGTAATAATAATAATTATACATTTATTTAAGCCATGTCGACAGTGTGTGTGTGTGTGTGTGTGTGTGTGTGTGTGTGTGTGTGTGTGTGTGTGCAACTTGTTACTGAAATTATTCTACATAGCCGAAGGAAAAAATAATACAAGAAAGAGGAACTTTTACCTTAACTAGCTGTTGTTGTTTTTTCAACATTCTCAGTATTGCTTGACTTCCAGATCAACAGCTCAAGCAACTCTGTGTCTAAGATTATAGGTACAAATAATATTAATTTAACCAATCTTTTAACTATGCAGAATAGAGATACTGGTCAGTGTTGTCTGGAGGTGCTGAGGTTGAGGTTTAAGGATCAATGTGAACTGTGGAACTCACTAACCACCAGATATATATTTAATGTCATCCTGACCCTCTTTAAATGTCAGGTCAAGAGTCAAGTCAAATTAGATTTTATTCCTAAATTTGAATGTTTTCTCTGCTGTTCTCTGCTGACCCCAAACATAACTTCACCAGCAGCTTTATAGTAAAAATGCATGCATTCATAACACAACTGGAGTAACCAGTGTTCTTTACAGGGATTTAAAACAATGTTTCGAAATAAGTCTTTGTCAGTTCTACTGTAGGATCAGGAAGATCAGGTATTTATCAGCCAATTTTTGCTGAAATTAAAGAACTGACAAGTTTCACCTACTGCGCTCTATTGGCCATCGCACCGAACTAACCTGGGTAACGTTGCCCATAAACCTCAGAGCATTTGTCCAGTATTTGTTTTGCTGTTTTTCAATGAACATGTATAAGGCTCAAGATAGTATGTATAGAATGATTATAGTATAGAATGATTTTAACAAATTGTAGAAACATGACTGAGCAAATAAAATAAATATAAAATAAAAAGGGTCACACAGACAACGAAATAGCACAGATACACATAGTCACATTTTTTTCTGGTTGTTTTCAAGTGTTTCTATGAGTAAATATAAAATAATAATATGCTATATCCAAAAACCCAAATGCACAGTTTGAAGTCTAAAGCCTCCCTGTTAACACACACCAGAAAGGTTTCCATATCACTAAATAATTTTTTATCATCATTGACCTATACTATGTTGCTGGCACAGATCTGTTCTACTTGAGCTTGAAGGGTTTGACTTGATGTAACATTTACAAATGTATTTGTCATGATGGGGAAAGAGACACATGGTTTTAAAGTTTATATCTTTTACTGTTGTTTAGTAACGTTATGTATATAATTACCCTGGATTTTTGTCCCTGTTCTTCTGTCTTCTGCAGACTGTTGATGCTTCAGTGCTACTCTGCAGGTAGAATGGTCTTTACATCATGTCATTTTTTTTTTTAATGAGTTGATAAATCATTATGCCTAATTATACGACTTATTATATATGAATCCCAAATTCAAAACCCAAATTCAAAACTAGTCACAGAATGCCTTTCAGCAAGTACACACATCTTAAATGTGAAATGTTATTTCATCTTAAACAACGCATTTTAACTCTCCACGACAACTTAAACAACGCAATGACACGTCTCCTTAGTAATCCGTTCTAAGTTGTTCCAAATCACCTCTTCTCTAACACCTGATCAAAGGCACTACTTAGTATGTGGAACAATGGATTGTACATCCTACATTGCGCTCTAGCTTTCCATTTAATGCTATTCGGGATTTAACTCCAGAACCCAGAAGTTAACAGAGCTGATAATCTAAAGTGTAATAAGTGGAAATAAAGTAAATCTAGTTTCTCAGGACTGTTCACCACCTCCATGGTTTTTTCTGCAAATCTTTTGGCTACAAAGAATGTAAAACTACTTTCACCCCTGATTATTACTAACTGTTGCTCGCTAACTGTCGGTCGGCCGCCAACTCCATCAGCTGCAATTTGTTAGTTCTGACAGGTGCAAAAGGATATGTGTTTTCGGAGCAAAATAATTGATGAATAAGGAAACACATCATAATCTGTTGACTGTTGAGGGTTAGCTGCTAAAACCTGGTTGTAACCAACTTCTTGTTTTTGTTTCTGCTGTAATTTTGTAGGAGGAATATGACATTAAGTCACAGAGCAACTTTAACTGCTGTTGATGTTGACAAACGGTTTTCACGTTTTCACAGTAAAGACATGATGGAGGTCTGCACCGGGCCTGTATACCCATCAGTTTGTGGAACTGCTCATGCCACACACCGTCTATTACCATCACACAACGTCTGTAACATTCTGCTGTGTCAGTGCTTTGTGACAGCTCAGTCAAACTCACCCACACACTGATTAATCATGATGCAGAAATTCAATAGCAGCAAACAAAAGTCCCCAGTTCTCACCAAAATTCATGTTTTTCTGATTTGGGGCTAGCTGGGACATATCTCCTCAGCACATGGAGCTCATGTGTTTGTTGTATTTTGAGAGACTTGAATCTTCATGGTGCGTTGCATAGTAGGTGTAAAAAATGTCCAGTGGTTCTCAAACCGGATTTGATTTCTTTTCGTGGTCAAAGGTTTGGAGCAATTGGTTAAAACACTTGACTTTTATTACTTGCTTAAAACTTAAAGCTAACATACATTTATGTTTAAGGAAATCTGAGACAAAATACATTCAGGCCTAGAGGAAAAATACCACTGTTTGACTGCAATCACATGCTTTAACCAAAGCAACTCTAAAGCAACTTACATTCAAGAGTCAGAAAGATTCGAAATATTTTCCAAATGGGTGTGAATACACAGTAATGGCACTGTTTGCCAGATTGTTGCTTGTTAACCTAAAAACCTCCAACTTTAAGCATTATCTCAATCTTTATTGTGTGATTTTCACGCAGAAATAAACTAAATAAGTAGTTTTTGTTTGCTTTGCAGCATGAATAAATAAATTAAACAAACTCACGGTAAAGGACAACACACGAAACTCTATAATTTAAAGTGCAGCAGCTCTGCTACTAGGTTTTATTTACTTCAGGCAAATACTGAAGGACTGGCAAATTTTCATTAAATTCTGTCTGGATAGTTTAGCGTGATGCTGAAACAAAATCGACATTAATTAGCACCATGGTTTCAGAACCTACAGTATGAAACAAACTTGTTTTAAACTTCCCACAGAATGAAAAAACATACAGTGATTCGTCCCATCATCTTTGAAGATTCAGTTTTCAAAAGTTACATTTCTTTTTTGGAGTAAGTTAAGGATTTGGGCACTTTAGACGTCATTAGGGCCATTACAGTCATTCCTGTGTGTTCCGCATACTCTTTGTGTTTACTGTAAACTACAGATCCCGCCATTAAGAACGCACGTTTCTTGAAAAGGGATCTCGCGTGCTTCTGCGGCAGCTCGCGGGAAGCTGTGAAAATGTCATTCATTGCCTGTAGGGGGCAGTCGTGTTTCAATCTGAAGTATTGTGTGTCTACTGAAGCCAAAAATGTGTTCTCTCTCTTAGGCACCCATTGACAGGAAGCGACAGAGCTCATAAACGTGTCAAGCTCAAACTTTAAATACTGATATGTATTTATTCTTCATTTTCTTCTCTCCTGCAATGATGATTCTTCTTTGACTGCGCTTTCTCCATTCAGTATTATTATCATTAGTAGTAGTAGTGAAAACTACCGCTGATTAACTATCTCTGCAGTAGTTAAAACAGCGGATTAATTTCATTTGGGGTATTTCTAACATGCAATCTACTAAATATTAATAAATAGATCAAATTACCCAGCACTTTAACATTTAACCCAGCAGTTTTAGTGTGTAACATAAAAATATTCCATTTGTAAAATAGCATAGGTGAAATCATAGGTTGTGTATAGTGATTAAAAACAATACAACAAAGCTTATGGTAAATAAATTCTCAGACTCTTCCACTGCAGGTATCAAAAAACAGTAACAATGTCAATTTTATAATCCGTAGAAGATCAGTGGTCCGGACCAAACCTCTCGCGGAGGAGCCTTTCCCTGAATTCGCCATTTTCACGGGGGTGGGCATCTCGGTTAATTCATACAGATGGACAGTACTGTACTGTACCTATTTACAGTACATGGAATTTTACGGGGTTGTCACTGACCGATTTACAGTACCCTGACAAAGAGCAATATAAGAATAGTGCCAGCTGGCACACCTTAGAAAATAATTAGGCATCTATTTAGAGTCTAAATATTTTTTTTTACTTGTGCTACTGTTGTTTACTTACAATATTTGTTAATTAAATTATTTTCTTTAAATGAGGCTTGGGCTCTGGGATGTTGAGCCTATTTACTAGTAGGCGTAGTCTAATCAGAGCTCTATCGCCCGTTCGAGTGTAATTCATAAATTATGTTTATAATAATGAAATGAGATCGTGCTTTAAAATTAATCTACAATTCATTTCAAACCCGCGGCTCACACTTTCACTTTACAAAAGCAGCGTTTTGATCAAAAGGTGATAAACGCATGCGATTCATCGATAACAATACTGCATTGATGGATGGATGTTGTTGATAAATATTTAAAATGATAATTAAATAAGTAGCAGTCCATCTTTTTTCTGTTTATCTTTTCGGTTTATTATAACCCTCTGCACCACTTATTATAATAAATAGTTTTAAATGTTAGTAAAAGTACCATACAGTAGCAGTATATATATACTGTATGCTGTAATTTGGTCATGTTCACCCATGGGTTAAACATATGCGGCATGCTAGTTATCAAGTTGATATACAGGTCAATCTGCATCAAATAGAATCTCTCCGAATAAGTAAGCATAATAATAAATAATGAATCATCGTAGTGTCCGCCCATGGGTGAACATGACCAAATTACTGCATAAACACTGAAACACGAGGATTTAAGAATTTAATTAAACACGAATATGTGTGTGGCATTTTAATTAAAATCCAACATTTTAATGGTTTGTGATCGGTGCATCATGGGCGTCAACTCGCATGTTCTATAATATTCCATTGTCATTCATATAGGCGCTGTTTTAGAGCCCTTTACTAAAGCATTCGCTAGTTATCAAATTGATATACAGGTCAATCTGCATTTGAAAATAATCAGTAAATTCGTGAATTACACTCAAAGTATCAACTCCAACTATGAAGTCTGATTTCATTTGCTGGGGAAATAAAATTTTAGCAGAGACGTCCGCTCTGTCCCGTTAATTCATCTAAAAAAAAACACAGCGCACTCAGTTTGATAAATTCACACCTATCGTGAATGAAAGGTGAGAAGAGATTCAGCAGAATCTTCTGACACAGTGCTTGCTCTGAAGGATTATATTCGACAAGAATATAGAAAATAAGAATTGGATTTATAATAAGATAATTAATTTAATAATAAAATTATATCAAATAAGGACTTTATCTAAAAGCCAGGCCAAATTTTTCATTCACAGCTGAAGTAGTTAAATATGCTTATACTGTAGATACGTAGGTTATATTTCAAAAGTACAATTGCAAGTAAATTACAAACTGCATGTAATGTAAAATATGAATAAAACAGTATTAAACACACATAAATGATATGGTAGTATATACAATGAAAAAGCTATTTACACATGAGTGCTCAAATGTAAAGCAAACGCAATTATTAATTTATTGTGTATATTTAACTTCATTCAGCCGTTTAAGTTACATGAAAAAAATAACGTGCCCCAGCCCACTATTGTTTTCTGTTCAAATTTAAAGATGCACACACGTGTGCAAAAAGACGAAGCACAACAAAGAATACGAAAGTGTATAATGTTTAATAAAATTAGCCTAAAACAATTTTGTTTCCAATGATGACGCAAACATGATTTTGTTTTTGTTTTAGTCTATTCACTGAATAGAACGTGACATCGCGCTCCGAGGTGAACACCCACAGAACTCCCAGTTACTGTAATCCCTCTTCTCACCTTTCATTCATGATAGGTGTGAAAGTATCAAACTGGTTTCACTGATGGGAGATTGTCAGAATTGAGGGGTTTAAAAAGAATAAACAAGACCGAGCAGACGTCTCTGCCTAAAATCTTCTTTCCTTGTGTTAATCTGTAATATTGTGAAATAATAAGTGGAATGTATTTTGTCTATATGCGTAAATATTCCTTTTTATTTATGGTCATGTGTATTATGTTTTATCTGCATTATTGCGGGACGCGATGACTTTTTGGGATTTTTATCGATAAATCGCACGCGCTTATCAGCCTTTTGATCAAAACTCTGCCTTTTTGTAAAGTGAAAGTTTATTCACAAATTGGGGTTAACTCACGGCGATGAACAGCTTTATTTCAGTCATAAATTAACAGTCACATTCCATCTATTATTTCATGGGACAGTGCAAAGTTTTCCCATTTCTCCAACCAAGTCTTTGCCTGATTCTCTGAATTGATCTCTCACTGATGTCCACTCCACTGTCACACCACAGTTGTTTTTTCACTGAGCTTGAAACCATTTCGTCGTTTTGCCTAGTGATGGTTTCTATGGCTGCGACAACTGCTCTGTAAAATACGAGAATAACATGAATTTAAATATTTGACATTTAAAGCCTAACAAACACATGACAGTGTATAAATTGTGATAGTGGTATAAGGGAGAGCTACTTACCTATTAATTTTGCGAGGATTGCGTTTGTGTGATATTCGTTCTTTATAATGTCTTCTGATGGTGCTCAGTGTTACGTCTACACCAACAGATTTCAGATGGCGGTGTATTTTGCGACTGCAACGTCCAGCAGAATTCATTGTCCTGATGTCTTGAGAATGAAGCTTAGAGCCCCCCTGCCGCTCCATTGTTCTTCTGCTTTTGTTGTGCAAACACAACACACACCCATTACCTGTCCCACACAGAGGTTTGGCCTGCCTTGGATCTGAGCTTCTCTGAGTAAACTAATGCAATTGTGCCAGACGTCACAGGTAAAGGGTGGTTTGCACAACAAAAGCAGGAGGAGAATCAAGCTGAAGAACTGTGAAAATCAGGGGTGAATAACACACCGGGAAAAAAAAGTCTGTAATTCTAGTTAAATGGTACTTCAGCATAGTGAAAGTACCATAGCATAAAATTTACTCAGTTTTTATTTTGCAAGTTTTTGCACTCAGGTTTTTCAAGTAAATTTTACACTTGTGAAAATGAGTAAAATTTACTTAAGGAAGGTGAGTAAAATTAACAAAGTAAATAATTACATATCACATAGCCTCTTTAAATCATGTTAAGTAGTATTTACTTACTGATCTGATGTAATTAATTTATATAATTAAGTAAAACTATTTTCTATTTTACGTAAATTTTACACGTTTTATTCAGTGAATGTTAATTATTTTAAATAAATAAAATTAATCACTGTTACAATATGACAAAATAGTACTGTGACAATAAATAACTCTTGATTGCACATTTATTAAGATCTTTATTTAAAGGAATTAACATGCCCATACATAAACAAGATCAGTGCTTAATATTTAAACAGCTCAAGCAGCAGTAAAGTGCAATGACATTTTTGATTATAAAACTTTTGCTTATTCAAGCCATCTTAACTTACATATCTATACAAAAACTGGACAGAATCTTAACTAGAGCAAGTATTAGACCAAATATTAACAGACTGCTTTTACAAATAAATCTGTCTTTCAAGTAAATTCGGCACGTCCATGGCCAAGTGCTCTGTAGCAAAGATAATACAGCTGATAGGATCTACATAAGAAATATAGTCTGCAATATAGAAAACATAAAAAAGTAGTAATTAGTAATCTGCAAAAGACCACTCACAAATACATTCAAAATGCTTTCACTCATCTAATGATGAAACAAACAAGGCTAAACATAAGAATCTATTGTTTTACACTATATTTTGAAGAAAAGGATTTTGATAAGGTTAACATGGATATCAACTGAATCACTGGTTCAGTCTGTCTGCATTGCATCGGGATATGGGGCGAATAGTTGTGAGGGCACGACATTCTCATTTAAAAAAATCATAAAAAGTAGTTTTCCTTAACGTATTGCATTCAAGTCGGATGGCGGAGACTAAAGATCACCAACTCGAGTTTCCAAATGTGCAGAAAATATACAGAATTAAGTGATGACAACTCAATTACACAATTACCAAATACACTCCAAGATATTATGCATTTTCAACTATTGCTTACCTGTCGAAGAAAATGGAGAAGCACTTTTGAGAAGGTGATCCTCGCGGGTGAGCTTCTTTATTGCGCACGTGCAGATTGTACTTGATTTTCTAGAGGTATAAATATTTGCCATATACCTGTCTGATATGTTCTATATTTAATACAACTGTATTGAAACTAATTTGTGTATTTTCCTTATTTAATATTTACTAACGCTTCCGGAACATTGTTGTCTATACGTTTTATGTATATGGAAAACAGTGAAACCTAAACACAAACAGAAAGAACGAATAAAAGAATGTACAAAACATTAACACCTTTGCCGTGTTCAAATAAATAAAGAGTTACTGCATGTTTCAAGACATCGTTAATTTACATTTTTCTCCTAATTATATGTCCACAAATCCTTTGACACCATCAATTTATTAGCAATTATCAAGAATTTAATTTCATATGAACGTCACATATGAGACGCGCGCACAAACGCACACAAACTCTCCATGCAGGGAACAACTGAACAACAGGTCTTCATAGTTGGAGTTGATACTTTTTTTTATCGATAAATGGCACGCGTTTATCAGCCTTTTGATCAAAACTCGGCCTTTTTGTAAAATGAAAGTTTACGGACAAATCGGGGTTCACGCACGCCGATGAACAGCTTTATTTCAGTCATAAATTCATAGTCACATTCCAGCTATTATTTCCAGTCACGGTCAAATAATGGATGAAATTATTATTCAATGCTGGACACAAACAGCAAAAAAAACATGATTATTACGAGCTGCAGGTTCACGCACGACGATGAACAGCTTTATTTCAGTCATAAATTCACAACCACATTCCAGCTATTATTTCAAGCCATGGTCAAATAATGGATGAAATACTGGACATAAACAGCAAAAAACATGTTTATTATTATAAAAAGCCCGAAGCACTCCGTGTGGATATAAGAATATTTACAAAAAATATATAGATTTTTTCTTCATTCATGTCTTCTGATGGTGCTCAATGTCGACACATTTTTACGTTTTAACGAAGATATGTTGGCATATTCACGAATCAGGACATTTGAGTATGTCTGCACCTTTTATAAAGTGAAAGTACGAGCCGCGGGTTCACGCACGCCGATGAACAGCTTTATTTAAGTCATAAATCCACAATCACGTTCCAGCTATTATTTCCAGGCAAATAATGGGTGAAATAATTATTCAATGCTGGACACAAACAGCAAAAAAGCCAGATGATTATTTTTATAAAAAGCCCGAAGCATTTCATGTTTATATTTGTTCATTCATGTTTTCTGATGGTGCGCGACACATTTAAGTTTTAACGAAGACATGTTGACATATTCACGAATCAGGATATTCGCATAATTACTGTATATGTGCGCGCATCTCATAGGTGTGTGTGCACGGAGAGTCTGTGTATATGTGCGCGCGTCTCATACAGTAGGTGTATGTGCGCGCGCATTTCATATGTAGTTGTGTGAGCAGTTAGTAGTATATATAGATGTGTGACTGTTTCATATATGTGTATGCAAGTGTTTCACTTGTGTGTGCATGAGTGAAGTTTGATTTAAGTCCTATAAGGCGCCTCACAGTTTAGGGCGTCTCTTTTCATCATTATGAACATAATATGAAGCAGATATATGCACATTCATCATAAAATATTATTATTGTAAAACAAAATAAAATTCATGTTTGCTTCAGCATTGGAAACAATATTGTTTTAGGATAACTAATTATAAACAATTCTTCGTTGTACTTGGTCTGGCTTTTAGATAAAGTCCCTCCATGCGCCATCTGGCGGATATTCAGTGAAGCACAACACATTTATTTAAGTTCCCGAATGTTGCTTGAGGGATTTCGCGGCATGTCGTGAGCCAAATTGCGGGATCTCGCGGGAAAAAGCGCGCATTCTTAATGGCGAGATCTGTATTGTGTTGATTGGATATGTTGAGTGACAGGTATACGCCCCATTTGAGGGCAAAATCGCTGAAAGCGATGGATAATGTGAGGAAATTTGTCACAACATATAAACATACAAAAAGTCCCTTCATAATGTTCCTTCTACTCAACATTTTGATTGAATTTCAATTATGGTGTAGATTTAACTTCAGACAAATACCGAAGGACTGGCAAATTTACATAAAATCCTGTCGAGATTTTTGCTTGATGCTGAAACAAAATTGGCAGGACAGCCATACAGACAGACAGAAAGAAATTTTGTTCCTTGTTTTATAAACGTATGAAACGTGAAGATATCATTGAAAGAGTTTGTGTCTGATGTCCTCAGGGCAATAGGACACTGGTGGCTCAATGTTAGGTGTTTTGCCTGCCATGCGAAAGGCCCGGGTTCGATTCCCAGCAACTGGATGAAGTGCCTGTCCCAATCCCAGATAAAATGGGAGGATTGCGTCAGGAAGGGCATTTGGCGTAAAACCTGTGCAAAGCTTGTGTGAGGACCGGATTGTCTGCTGTGGCAACCCATTGGCGGGAGCAGCCGAAAGACCATCATTTATTTGATTTGCAACAACTAAAAAAGAATTATAATTGCTGTTAAATAATATTAGTTACTGTACTCATTAATGCAAGGAAAGAACAATTAATATGAATGAGTACAACAAACTCAAAAACTCATAGTTCTGTTTGCTTACAATTTGGAACATCATTACTTAAAAAATTTGATGTAACTGATTACCTCAAATTTGTTACATTTCTCCAACTTATTCGGGTTTACAGTCAGAAGCCTAGTATGAAAAACTGCATTGTCTGCATTCAATGCATTGTGGCAAAAAGGGGGTGTGGTCACTAGACTTAAACACTGACCTTTTCTTTGCACATTTCCATCATGACATCCTCACTGCACAGGATACATAATGTACAAAGTTGCTACGGCAACAATATCAAACTGTGCAACTATCACATTTTAGCCTTAATTTCGGTCCAGGATAGTTGTAACCATTTACAAATAGACTACACAACTAACAGTTTATTGATTACACGTTTTTTATTTCAATTAAGTACTTAATTGCATCCTGCTTAATCCTACTTAATTGAAACAAAAATGTGTAATCAATAAACACACTTTATTACATTGTATTATTGTTTTTCTAATTTGATGTTTGGGTCTGGTCCAGATTAACTTGCAGTGAGATTCGCGAGGACTTTGAGAATCCCTGGCTCCTGCCATTGAAAGTGTGATGTTTTATCTGCCTTTCACATTATCTACATAAAAAACATAATTGTTCAAACTGACAGCACCATGATGTTAATGACACACAAAAGTGTGTGTGGAATAGATTTAAGAGAGAGCAAAAGGCTGCTCAATGTCTGACTGCAAGAGGAACACACACACACACACACACACTCTCATCATCATTCAAGTTCAAGTTAACGTTACAAAACTTCTTTTTAAATCTCTCTCATCAGATTATTCTCCTCCGATTTTAATAAGGATGTACAGTGTCGGGGGTTTAGCAGGTAAGTTTTAACACAAAACATTTGGCACTCTTACCCAGCCCTCCTCCCCACTGCTCCAAAATACAACACTTTAGCACTATAGGGTTCCTGAGGTTATGTTCTCAGTGAGTGGATCAGCCATGCAGGCAGAGCTGTTCTTAGGACAATGGGACAGAACTACGCCCCTCCACACACACATATACACGCACACACACACACACACACACACACACACACACACACACACACACACACACACAAAACAAACATCCAGGAGGTGGCTGACCATATCTCAGGAACCTTATGGCCTAGAAAAAAAGTAATTTTCACTGTTTGCTCAGGAATACTGATGCATCCGTGAGCTATAGCTTCATGATTTCTTCAGAAACAATATTATTATTATTAATAATAATATTATTATTAGTATTAGTAGTAGTAGCACCAGAAGTATTAATTAATTGAGAATATCCTACATATTCCTTTTTACTTTTCTCACACTTGTGAGAATGTTGTCTGATGTTCACAGATTCACTGATCTCACAAAAATGATCTGCTATCAGGAACACATTTCTACTTGATGTCTCACGTTTGGATTGATGTACATTTATTAAAGGTGGATTTAAATGAATTAATTAGTTTGTGTGATTGCTGTTTAAGATAATGATGATGTTTAATAGTTAAGTTTAATTAACTGAATATAATTGAATGTAATAACAGTGCTGGTCTGGGGAAAAGTTTATTAAATGACAGCCACTCATTTTGTGCGCACACACACACGCACACACACACACACACACTCTATAAGTTGTCTTGTTTGACGTTGTGTTGCTCAGATTCCATCAGGGTTATTTTTAAGTTGCTGACTCTGGGAGAAAATCTCCAGTTCTCTTTCTTTATCTCAGCACTGATCATGTTTCTAGTGGAGATGCAGTGTGTGTGTGTTTACAATCAGCGAGGTATTCTGCAGGCGTATACGGTGGAGTGTAGCGATAGAGTCGGGACTGTAACTGTAAGCTTTCTATTCTGTGACGGACTTAAACAATGCAAATCTACCCCCCCTGCACCAAGGGCAAAAAGACAAAACCCCTGCATAGCTCACATGTGTTCCAGTCATTCGTGTGAGGAAAAAATAAACCTTTTGGTTCTCAAAGAGTTCACAGGACAGCTTCTTTGCACATACACACAAACACACATACACACACACAAAATTCTTTGACAATCATGTCACAACATTATAAGAAAAACTCAAAATATTACACCTTTTGCTTTCTTATACAGACTCATACAGACTTCCCTAAGTCCTCATACAGCACTTTCTGCTGGTTCCTAAAGTAGTTGATTAGTTCTGTAAGCCTGCATCTCTCACCGTGTTGCTAGTTGTCATATGTCGAGTTTTCAGTTTTGTTAAGGCGCAGTGGCGTTGTTCTTGACCATATCAGGAGAAATGAGTCATTTTCTTCAATGCTGTTCCAGTCTCAGGAACATGACTCCAGAGTCATGACATGCACTGGAAAAAGCTCATACATGCAGGACCGATAAAAACAAACGAACACAATTTTCATTAAATAATGAATCTAAGATTTGTACTGTTTTCAATAAGCACAGATTTCTCTCACATGGCAAAGCGGTCACACTTTAAGTTGTTTTTGTTAACAGCAGTGTTGGAGAACATTACTTTTTAAAGTAACCAATTACATTATTAAAAAGTAATCAGTTACTTTACAGCGTTACTTTCTGATAAAAATAACTAGTTAGAGTACTTTTCCATTGCAGAAAATGAAAACTCCCAAAATCTGTTAACTACTAATACCCTCACATGCGCGGTTTCGCACAGTGGCTGTAACTTTGGTTCATCATGGTTCACCCAAGGTTGTGGAGCTGTGATTACGTTTCCTTCTTTCTGCGTGTTGGTCCTCTCGGAAGCTTGCGGCCCTTGCAGAACTTTGCAGAATGTCGGGTTACTCACGGCGGTTCTCGTTGCCTAGGACACACACACACGCACACACACTAACGGAATGACTGCTATCTGGCTCACAGATTACATACATTGTCTGAATGACGGATTACATTTTTGAAAATATAACTAAATAACTGAGTACTTAAATGGAAGCTCCAACGCGTTAGATTACTTGTTACATCAAAAAAGTAATCCAAGTACTTTGTAACGCGTTACACCCAACACTGGTTAACAGTGAAAAGGATAGCGTGAATATAAACGCTTTTTTATGTTTAACAGTTCCTACATGTGTTCAGTAAGCTGTTGTCTACTGCAGCTTGACTCAACTTTGTTACATTCAGTCCGGGTGCATGCAGTGTGTGACAAGGCTAATACTGCGCACGAATACTGATTTCCTATTCACAAACCTTCTTCTTGGTCTTTTCATTTTACTCTTGGAGTAAGCAGCTTTACAGACATTGAAAATCTAGATAAAACTAAACGTTTATAAAATGTAGATTTATAAATGCATGGCTTCAGCAGTTTGTCCCTAGTGAGCAGGCCAGAGGTGAGGGTGATGAAGGAAAACTCCCTGAGATAATACGAGGATTAAACCTTGAAAGGAACCATATGAGTCAAATGAGCCCGTCCTCATCTGTGTCATATCTCATAAATGAGATTATAATTAAATCCATCCAGGAAATGTTTTTCGGTGACTAAATCCAGAAGCACTAGAGATGGTTTAAGTGAGAGTTGTACATGAGAGAAGCGTGAGTCACTCTCCCAGTACAATCGTTCAGTTAAAGAAGTGTGTGTGCAAAAGTTCACAGGTTAATGCCCTTGTGTGAACTGTTTGGGTGATGTATTAGCTGAGATGTAGCCATATTCCCCAGAATCAGAATTTTTACACAAGATTAATAACCAATAATAAAGACTATTAAAGCCAATAATGTGCAATTGTTGTACCCCGAAAGTAAAACACGTGAGTTTTATCTCTGTTCATCTCTGAAGAGAATGAGTTTGGTTTAATTTGAGGCTGTCCATTCAGTTAAATTTTGGAGCATTGAGATTTTTGTCTATTTGATTCAGTGGCAAAATAAGGTTTATTGTCTGATTTGTCTCTAGCAGTTTCAGACACTGAAATCTTTTAATCTACACTCCAGTCCAGTAGATAGTTGTATTGCACCAACCGCCCTTAAAAGAAGAAGTGATAATCTTGTAAAAGTGTTTGTGGAAGATGCAAGCTGTTGTGTTTTCTGATAAATATGACATACAATTTTAAGAAATTAGATTATTTGACTGTTGAAAGTTTGCCAAAAAATTTTGTGTGACGTGTGAATCCAGTCTGGACCGAAACCTGTCCAACAGAAGACGGATTAAATCAGCTATAATAGAAATGCATCTTTGTTCTTTATTTTCAGTAGCAGAGTGGTATGTTCACACTGTGTAACGGTATGTGTGTTCTTTACTGTAGGGAAGTAGAGTGTTTGCTTTCTTTCATTGCTGGATGATAGTAATCAACACAACTCTTTAATAAAAGAGTATGAAGTAATGAAGTAAGGTGGAGCTGTGGCTAATCACACATTTGTCAGAGCGTTATCTGTGTCACTCAGACATGTGATTGCGTTTAATTATGTCTATATGGGCCGTTCCCTTTATGAGCTGACATATTTTAAGGGGTAAATTTGTTCAAGTTGCCCTGAAGGTGTTCTCTTTGCCTGCCATCATCTTTTTCTCATTATTGCTTTCTTGTCTTTCTGTCTTTGCAGAATTTTTGCCTTGTAGATATTCTGGCCATTTGCTTGTAAATAAATGGTTGAACTACTAGTCAAACTACTGACAGGTCGTAAAAATGAGGCCGTACCCACTGCCGTAAAAACAATAAGAAGAACATACTAAGAAACACAGTTTCACACAGTGAAAGATCTGCTCTTTAAAAAAAAACACAGGAGGATTATCCTATAAACGCCAAGCAGCGCAAATCTGTGCGGCAACACAGCACTGGACTGATTTAAAAAACAACAGTTTATACTGAAGTTCTGCCGGTGAGTTTGGACAGGGGACGCTTCAGACATCACACTGTACATTTGGGGTTTCTGATATGTTATGCAGAACCAAAGTTATCAAAACTTTTAAACGTGTAAATTGTACTGCTGTCTGATTATGGGAATGACATTGCAAGTATGCATCTCTAAAATGATTATTATCAGACCCAAGCTGTCAGGGATTACCCCTAGAGGGCGACAAAGCGCCCAGAGAGTTCCTTGTGTTTTTCATGTTTTCTTTGTGTTCTTTGTGTGAAGGACTCTAATCCCCAGAATGCACCTCAGTCAGGTGATGTGGCGCTCACCTGAACTGAGTTTGCTCATTAGTGTGATTATAAATGTTCCTGAGTTTTGTGTTGTCCTTGTCTTGCATCTGTTCGTCTAGGGTTACTGTTTGTCTGGTATGTTCTGTCTAGCTCTATGTTTTTCCTAGCTTTGTGTTCTCCTGACTCTATGTTCTCCTGACTCTATGTTCTCCTGACTCTATGTTCTCCTGACTCTATGTTCTCCTGATTCTATGTTCTCCTGGTTCTGTGTTCCTAGCTCTGTGTTCCTAGCTCTGTGTTCTCCTGGTTTGTCTGTCTCCTAGTCTGTCTGTCTGTCTCCTAGCCTGTCTGTCTTTCAGTCTGTTTGTAATGTCTAGTTCGGTGTAGCTCCATGTTTAGTTTATCCTGGATTAAGTTCATGTTTTGTTCTGTTTGTTCCCTGTTTTGTTATCATTAAAATCCTTTGATCACTTCCACCTCTGCTTTCATGTCTCTCTTTCGTCCGGCAAGCAGTAACCGTGACAGAATGCAAGACCTAAAAAGTAATATAGCAGAGGAGCCTCCCTTGGGAAATTTTTGGGCGGGGGCTATGACAGTGACGCCAGGGCAAGCGACATTCGAGGGGAGTCGGCTTGCCCTCCGGCGGAACAACTGGGAGCGCGCCAGAGCGACTGCCGGTGGAGCACCTCAGCAAGAAGCTGGAGAGGGCGAACATGTGTCTGCTGGCGTTCAAAGGGCAGATCACGTAGAGCTTCAACAGCGGAGGCTGGGGCTCCACCAACTAGCCGGGTTGCTCATCCAGCAGTTAAACATTTGCCGCTCGACGGGAGATCGGGGGCAAATGCAAACCCTGCTGGAGCTGGGGGCAGTGGTGCAGGAACAGCTGGCCGAGGCCAACCAAGAGGCAGCTGACGTCAAGGCCAGTACCCAGTCTCCAGCCAGCCTCAGTGGAGGCCCTGACCCTCCAGCCAGCCTCAGTGGAGGCCCTGACCCTCCAGCCAGCCTCAGTGGAGGCCCTGACCCTCCAGCCAGCCTCAGTGGAGGCCCTGACCCTCCAGCCAGCCTCAGTGGAGGCCCTGACCCTCCAGCCAGCCTCAGCGGAGGCCCAGACCCTCCAGGGTTCCCCGAGATGGACAGCGAGCTGCCTCCGCTGCTGCCGTCCTGTATCGAGGTGGATAGCGAGCTTCCTCCGCCGCCGCCGTCATGCGCCGCCGAGGACGACGAGCCGCCTCTTCCTCCGCCGCCGTCATGCGCCGCCGAGGACGACGAGCCGCCTCTTCCTCCGCCGCCGCCGTCATGCGCCGCCGAGGACGACGAGCCGCCTCTTCCTCCGCCGCCGCCGTCATGCGCCGCCGAGGACGACGAGCCGCCTCTTCCTCCGCCGCCGCCGTCATGCGCCGCCGAGGACGACGAGCCGCCTCTTCCTCCGCCGCCGCCGTCATGCGCCGCCGAGGACGACGAGCCGCCTCTTCCTCCGCACGGGTTCGTGGACGCCGTGCTCCTGCCTCCGCACGGGTTCGTGGACGCCGTGCTCCTGCCTCCGCACGGGTTCGTGGACGCCGTGCTCCTGCCTCCGCACGGGTTTGGACGCCGTGCTCCTGCCTCCGCACGGGTTCGTGGACGCCGTGCTCCTGCCTCCGCACGGGTTCCAGGACGCCGTGCTCCTGCCTCCGCACGGGTTCCAGGACGCCGTGCTCCTGCCTCCGCACGGGTTCCAGGACGCCGTGCTCCTGCCTCCGCACGGGTTCCAGGACGCCGTGCTCCTGCCTCCGCACGGGTTCCAGGACGCCGTGCTCCTGCCTCCGCACGGGTTCCAGGACGCCGTGCTCCTGCCTCCGCACGGGTTCCAGGACGCCGTGCTCCTGCCTCCGCACGGGTTCCAGGACGCCGTGCTCTTGACTCCATCGCCCCTCTTCAAGGATTCCGTGACCGCTCTGCCGTCCGACCTCGGCACCAAACTTGGAATAATCTCCTTTCCACTCCAAGGGGAGATCCCTTGCAGCCTCGCTGTAGGGAGGACGGTACTGGGACCTTGGGGAGGGTGTCCGGGTCCTCCTTTGGCGCCCCGGTGGTGCGCCTTTTGGGGGGGGGTAATGTCAGGGATTACCCCTAGAGGGCGACAAAGCGCCCAGAGAGTTCCTTGTGTTTTTCATGTTTTCTTTGTGTTCTTTGTGTGAAGGACTCTAATCCCCAGAATGCACCTCAGTCAGGTGATGTGGCGCTCACCTGAACGGAGTTTGCTCATTAGTGTGATTATAAATGTTCCTGAGTTTTGTGTTGTCCTTGTCTTGCATCTGTTCGTCTAGGGTTACTGTTTGTCTGGTATGTTCTGTCTAGCTCTATGTTTTTCCTAGCTTTGTGTTCTCCTGACTCTATGTTCTCCTGACTCTATGTTCTCCTGACTCTATGTTCTCCTGACTCTATGTTCTCCTGACTCTATGTTCTCCTGACTCTATGTTCTCCTGACTCTATGTTCTCCTGACTCTATGTTCTCCTGACTCTATGTTCCTAGTTCTGTGTTCCTAGCTCTGTGTTCTCCTGGTTTGTCTGTCTCCTAGTCTGTCTGTCTGTCTCCTAGCCTGTCTGTCTTTCAGTCTGTTTGTAATGTCTAGTTCGGTGTAGCTCCATGTTTAGTTTATCCTGGATTAAGTTCATGTTTTGTTCTGTTTGTTCCCTGTTTTGTTATCATTAAAATCCTTTGATCACTTCCACCTCTGCTTTCATGTCTCTCTTTCGTCCGGCAAGCAGTAACCGTGACACAAGCACTATAGGTTGCTCAGGACCATCTTGTTTCCCTTTGGGCTCTTTGGGGGTCTTAACATGACCAGAAACTCATGAAAATTGGCAGACAGGTTGGAATCGGCTGGGATTCCTGAGACTCTGGGCCCCGGGGGTAGTACACATTTAGAGCTCATTGAGCTGAACAACTTTCGCACTGCATGTCATGGGCTCAACTCAACAGGAAGTCAGTTATTTTGTGTCGTTTGCCTAAATGCACCTGATGGATTTTGATATACTCCACTTAAAGGATTTATATGATCGCCATCAAACCGGGCCTGTGAGATCGAATGACACTGAGAATGCAATATTTTAGAGGGGTTTTTGATATCTCAAACAGGTCGGCCGTGACGATGCCTTCAACCCACGCCAAAAAGTGATTAAAAACTTCCTGTGTGACATTATATTAAGTGCCATTATATTCAGGACATTATATTCAGTGGCATCACATTGAGTAACATCATCAGTGTGATGCTTTTTTTCTAGCATCTGCGACCTATTCTACACACGTACACGTTACAAATGTTAACACTATGGTGTTATATTCCTGCCACAATTCTGAGCGTGCGGTTCGACATTTTGAGAGCACACCAAGCACTATATGCGCATGCAGTGTCTCCCACTGCGCGCTCAATAGCTCAATTCTGCGCGTGCAATGTCTCCCCTGCTCGCTCAACATGTTCTCCGCATGCGCTCGACTCTGCCTGTACGCTCGCTCAACTTTGTTCATTGTTGCGAAACTGCCACAAAACCAGCCAATGACAGACTTCCGTACACGGCTTCTGATTGGCTGTTCCTTCTCTATCAGCTGGCACTATCGACCACATAACGGAAGCGTTCTGAATAAAGGTTTATAAGTAAAGAGACAGAGTTGTGCGATTTGAATTTTAGTCGATGTAGTCTAACGATGAGCTATATGGATAATTAGATAATTAAAACACACAATGGACAAACGAAACTGGTTTATAGTAACATGTCATTTAATAAAAAAAATAAATACTATAATATTTGTTTATAATATTTATGAATAAATACAACTTTATTTATAATGCTTTCCTTATATAATTTCCAGTTGTATATAATTATATGTAATAATATAATTTTAATTTCTTATAATTTTCTTTTTATTTTGTAAAGCTGCTTTGAGACAATGGCCATTTTAAAAGCCCCGGACAAATAGAGCATGAACAGCCAATCAGAAGCCGTGTGTGGAAGTCTGTGATTGGCTGGTTTTGTGGCAGTTTTGTAACACTGTTGAGCGAGTGCATGCAGGCAGAGTCGAGCGCATGTAGGCAGAGTCGAGTGCGCGTGGAGAACATGTTGAGCGAGCAGGGGAGACATTGCACGTGCAGAATTGAGCTGTTGAGCGCGCAGTGGAGACACTGCACGCTCATATAGTGCTTTGCATGCTCTCAAAATGTCGAACCACTGGCGGCTGTGTCACAGTTTTGAAGCTGCATCTCCGATGTTATTAAAAACCTGTACAGTATCAGTCACCTGCAGAAACAACATACAGAATTATAGATCCATGTCACTCTCCTTCGCAGTATCTCTGCCTGAACACCATTTCATCGCTACTCCTAACAAGTTCCACATGTCTTACATTTTAAGTAATACAGTAGGAGTGATTTCCTATTTTATGAATCTTGATAAATAGCTCTTACTCCTACTCCTGAAAGTAGGACCAAAATGACACTTTAGGAGCCAAATCCTCCTCTGAGACGCTTAGTAAATAGGGTCCAGAATTTTTTTAAAAGCCTATTACATTTATAATAGAGATGAACCAGTTAATCGGACAGTGATCATAATTGGCAGGTTTTTAGTTTGATTGGCCGTGATCGGATATAAATGATTCTGTACCGAGCGCAGAAGCTTCAAAGGGGCGCAACAGAAACACACTTTTATGGCGTTACATTATCAAAAATTGTGTACATTAAACGCCTCCAATCTGTCTTTTTCTCCAAATGCTATGGTCTCAAACCCACTCATTACACACACATGCACCAATCTCAAAACATAGCGAGCACCAATTAGTCTAAAATTGAGGATATTAGAACTCCCGGGTGCTTGTGTGAGAAGACGCTCGTTCACAGCCACTCCATACGCTCACCTTTTGAGTTTTGAGACTTAGGACGTGTTTGATGAGGTGTAAGGTGTAAAACGTTGCCGTTTCTATTCTATCCTACAGGTAAATTATTTACACATTTTCATCCTGTGTGGTAGGAGGGAGTTATTTGCTAAGTTTGTTTAGAAATAATAATTATGGCATATTGTATTTGCAATTGGATTTTAAATGAAAAGACTAATGTTATTAGGAACAGGCTACATTTCATTATTCATGAAACTTTTTTAAAAAGTTTAAAATCAGGTGAAAATGTAAATATTGAATTGGGATATTTATAAAATTTTGATACTTATAGAATTGCAATTTTAATCGAATTGGCATCCAAGAATTGTCTTAATATCATATCGGGAGGTGACTGGTGCCAAGTACATTGGAGCCTCGGATTGCGAGTAATCTGAGTGTTACGTAAGACAAGCGAAAATATTTAATTAATTTTGATTTGAAAAACAAGCAAGTCTTGGTTTACGAATACAGAGTATCATATACAACGCATGCGCTTTTTGTTTTGACACTGAGCGTCACAACAACGTGATCACAACTGAGCCAATAGTTTTTCTCTCTCGTGCACTGCAGAATTGTGGGTAATCGTCTCCTTAATCGTCTCTTAGTGCGCGTCTTTTACTGGTATAAGCAACACCCGAATACGTGGGTACTGTTTACTATAACACTGTGACCACGTGTGTGCGTAAAAAAATTTTTTATTTTGTGTTTGTATATGTGTGTGCATGAAAGTTTATTATAACACACGTGTGTGCGCGCGTGTAAAGCTCCTAAGCGCGTGAGATATTAAAGATCCATTTTCTCTCTTTCTCTGTGTCAGTTGGCACTGCACTTTGTGTGTGTGCACGCGTGTCATTGGACACCGTGCTCCGTCCCTTCTCCTCTCGTCTTCACACACACTTATTGGAAACAATGCTCTGTTGCGATTCTTTTCAAAGGTAAAGTGCAGGTTAATTTGTTTTATTTTTGTTTTCATTAGTCTGCGCTCATTCGAGTGTCATTAGCGATGTTTCATGTTCATTTTCCTGATAAAACAGTGTTTTCGAAAATGTGTGTTTGTGTGTGTGTGAAACTCTAATAAGAGAGGAGAATGTGTTACTGTGTACACACCCTCTGGCCACCATTTTTGAAAAGGGGAGCCACCACCTCAGTCTGCCCATCCTTAGGCACTGTCCCAGACTTCCACGCAATGTTGAAGAGGCGTGTCAACCAAGACAGCCCCTCAACACCCAGAGCCTTCAGCCTTTCCTTTCTTCAGCCTGTCATTCCCGGGGCTTTGCCACTATGGAGTGACCTCAGTGACCTCTCCCAGGGAGATCAATGCCAACCCCCTGGTCATCCTCCAGCTCTGTCTCTGCAACAGAAAGTGGATTAGTAGGGTTCAGGAGTTTCTCAAAGTGCTCTTTCCAATTACCTCCTCAGTCGAGGTCAGCAGTGTCCCATCCTTGCTCTACACAGCTTGGGTTGTTCCCTGTTTCCCCTTCCTGAGGTGCCGGATGGTTTTCCAGAAGCACCTTGGTGCCACTCGGAAGTCCATCTCCATGGATTCTCCGAGATCCTCCCACACCCGCTGCTTTGCCTGTGCTATCGCTGCTGTCCTTCTGCCCACTGGTACCTTGCAACTGTCTCTAGAGTCCCCCGGGATAACATATCCCTGAAGGAATCCTTTTTCAGTTGGATAGCTTCCCTAACCACAGGTGTCCACCATGCTGTTCAAGGGTTAATGCCCCTTGAGGCACCCAGAACCTTAAGACCACAGCTCACAGCTGCAGCTTCAGCAATAGAAGCTTTGAACTACA
Source organism: Clarias magur (assembly GCA_013621035.1). Classification (NCBI taxonomy): domain Eukaryota; kingdom Metazoa; phylum Chordata; class Actinopteri; order Siluriformes; family Clariidae; genus Clarias; species Clarias magur. The sequence continues at coordinate 179,346 of QNUK01000653.1, read as the reverse complement.
GGGATGCTAGAAAAGCTCCACTGGAGGTGGGAGTTGAAGGCCTCTTGGACGAGTGCCTCCCCTAGACGTTCCCAATTCACCTGCACTACACGTTTGGTCTGTCCAGTGGCCTCCCCTGCCACCTAACCCAACTCACCACCAGATGGTGATCAGTTCACAGCTCCACCCCTCTCTTTACCTGAGTGTCCAAGACATATTGCCTCAGTTCAGATGACACGATCTAGATCTAACTGATAACTCTCCACCTCCCGCACAAGCTCCGGCTCCTTCCCCCACAGAGAAGTGACATTCCGCATCCACAGAGCCAGTTTCTGCCGCCCAGGTCTGATCCGTCAAGGCCCTCGGCCCTCACTGCTACTCAAATAGCAGCGCTCCCAACCCCATCGGTTCTCTCTCTCAGGTGGTCTATGCGATGGGAGAGGACAGGTTTCCACATCCAGGCAGGGTCACTTTGCTCCCTCATCTTTTTTTCATGAAGTTTTTAAACCGTACTTATTCTGGCCTCTCGACTGTGACCAATTTGCCTTGGGAGACCCTAACAGGAGCACATCGGTTTTCCAGCAACACCGCTCCCAGGTTCATGAGGGCAGAGCAAGCCAGCTGAGGTGTACTCTTAGTGCCGGTTCTGAGATCTTTGTATATGCAAATGTATATAAGTATATGCAATTTATATACATTTTAAGTCTATAAAACATAAACAATTAAAATTTCCATAGCATTTCAATAATATTTATTGTTAATTTACAGTAATTATATTACACAAACAACAATCTTTAGTGAATCTTCATTTGCATGCTGTTGGACTGTAAATGTGAAAGGGCTCTCTGTCAGACCTGACTTTCAGTTTGGGAATTTACATGCCTCACCTTGGACTATTTTCAGAAAAGCTCGAGTGAGATTCTGAAAATACGGTCATTGGACAATGGAAATGACAATTTTCTATGGAGTTTCTTTATTCATAAAAACACACTTGATTAAGAGAGAAACGCATACTATCATGTGAAATGCATCAGTCATGCAGGAGCCATGGAAAAAAGAGAATGTGTTTAGAAATGAATAGATTACAAAACAAATATAACCTAATTTAACTTAGTTATTTAACAAAGTGTCACAGGAAAGCAAAAACCAAAAGTACTACTACTACTACTACTACTACTCTTAATAATAATAAGTGGAGAAGGTACTAAAAATTATCATTACTGATACAAATGAAGAAATAAGAAAGAAAGGAAATATTGAAATATTAAAATTTGTATTTTGCTGCATATATGATTGTGAATCTCCCTTTCTGTTTCTTTTTTCCATGTGCGATTCTATAGTAATCACGTTTGTTAACCTTTGAGTGTTCTGAATATAAAAAGTGGTACATGATTAAAGTCGATGCAAATATTCAGTGCAAAGTCACTGTAAATACTGATATGTATTTCCCTCTTTGGATAACACTATGTCACTGTCCTCACCCATGCTTTATTGCATGAGAAGAAAAAAGTGTTGGAGTCTCACTGACAATTAGAAAAAGGCTGGCGGTCAGTGATTTTTCATCTTCCACAGAAGGGCTTTGGGTTAGTTTCTTCCGCACACTTGGTTTATACACGGTAAACTATTGTTCTGATTCGCTCTTTTGAGTGATGCGTATAGCCACTCCCACCTTGAGGGGAAAAAATGCTAGATTATACAGGTATATTAATTATTCCTATTTGTCAGAAAAGCATAAGGGTCTGGATAGAACTGTCACTCTGTCTGCATCACAGTATGCCATTTAGTGATGCCTGGTATATAGTATAGGTAACTCATTTAGAGGTCAGCACTGCCGTATTATTATATTATATATATTATTATACTGTTGATATTGTTAGCAGCCATGTTGATTTGCCAACACTTTTTGAATTGAGAGGTTCCTGAACCTGAAAAGACCATACTGGCTCCCTGTGTCAGGACTCTGTAGTTTTACTCTGTAAAAAGTAAAAATTAAATGTAAAGACAGTCAAAGATGACATAATAAAAAAAAATTCCTTTATTAAACATCTTAATTTAAAACCATTACACAGCATTATAATTACTGTTGGTTGTGAAATCATAGTTTAAGCATTGTCCGATGGCTTTGAAACAGCAGCAGTCCAGAACGGAAACCTCTTTTTAGTTTCACTTCAGTTTCACTCGAGCGGTTAGTCTGCTCTCGTACAGTAGTGCACGACGTTCCTGAGCAGATACATCACATGCTTCCTCCATCACCGGAAGTTTTGTGGCTAATGAATGTGGCAGTGAAGCATGCCATGCAGTGGAGAGAGATGTTCAGGAGTTTTTTTCCTGCTGTAAACATTTTCATGCTCAGCTCATGCTGTTATGCTCAGAGCGTTCTGATTTCTCTATCATTGCAGTCTGTAGATTTAAGGTAACAATAAGTGCAGCTTGTGACTAGCAGGTGCCACAACCATTAGCATGATCAGTGTAGTTAGCATGAGCTCAATTAGACGCTACTAGCGCTCATTGCTTATGGCTGACTTTAGCAAATTGTGCCACTGAGATTTAGATGTGTTTATAGAAAGTGTCTTGTAGTTGCTTCCTGTTCTGCAAAAAGAAGAGAAAGGTTAGTTTAGGACAAACACAAACATACTGACTGGTTTCAGTGCTTGTTGGTCCGAGTGTGCATGTGTATATTTGTGTTTGTGTGTGTGTGTGTGTGTGTGTTTAGTTTGAACATTTCCTAGTATGAACTGTAGATGACTTACAGCATCTTATGTGCTTTCTGATCCATTTTGTGTTGCTGTAGTCTATACTCTGGTACAGTATATACTGTAAAAAAAATATTGTATTACAAACAGAGCCAAAGCATGATTGAACCCCCCCATTCCCCCCTCCTATCTGTTGTGTCCGCTCATCTGTTTCACGACAGCTGGTGTGTGACTAAACATACTCTGCCAGACTAAAGCGGCTTTAATGTTACGATTGATCAGACATCACCTTAATCTGGAACAGAACTCTGTGTTTGTGTGTGCGTGTTTGTGCACTTGCTGGACTGCCCCCCTGCTGCCGGCCAGGTAATTACCCATTTTGCTTCCAACATAAATGTCTTTTTTAAACTTGCAGTCCAGCCGTCTGTGCACTTTTTGTTTTGAGGAAATCCTCCTCCATTTTAAATCCCATGAGACAATTAAAATTCGAGCTAATGTCTAACACTAGGGCTGAGTGTAATACATGTATTTCCATAAATGAAATAAATAATTAAAAGTCGATTGCCGCGTCAATGTGGTGATACATGTATCGGCATAAAAAGAATCATGATACTTAACTGAATTGATTTTTCCCATCTCTAATTTGCATGCCATAACACTGCCTCTACCATGTTTGACAGATTGTGGTATGCTTTAGATATTGGCTGTTTTTTTCAAACTTTGTAGGTTTGCCCTCATCAATTGGCTACCAATCGAAATCTGTTGATAATCACTTAATTTTTACTGATCACTTGTCACATAAACCAATATATATTGATATGCATGCCAAAACCTTATTAAGAATAGCGCAGTGTGAATAATCTGAGTATGAAAACTTATCCACAAAGGCTGATTAGGCAGAGGCACCCAATCGTTATCGGCTGATTCCGTTTTCTGTGATTAGAGAATCAGTGATTGGCTCCAAAAAACGTAATCGGAGAGGTGCGTTTCTCTTCCTCCTCATTCTGGTACAAGTTAATTATGGTTTCATCAGTCCAATGGCTCTGGCAAAGTGTAATCTGGTCTTTCTGCTCTTGAGTGTTACCAGTGGTTAGCACTTTGTAGTGAAGCATCTGTATTTTACTTCAAAAAGCTCTTGACTGTAGATTGTCCTCAGGAGTGTTACTGACTTGGCTAGATACTGTGAGAGGGTTCTTTAACCCTATTTGAATGACTTGAATGGCCCTCCTTTCCATTCCTTTTGCTGTTGCTGAGCTTGCCAGTTAGCTGTATTGGCCAGTTTTATGTCTGTCTAGTGAGTGAATAGAGTGCAGTTTGGATTGTAGATCTGTTAAATTTTACGTTTTCATGACATGTTCTTCCAAAAAGTTCCAAGAATACAGATGTAATCTTATGTGGATTACAGATATACATTTCCACAGGTTCACACGCACCCTCAGGAACATCTGAATGTGCAAATCAAATGTGTGAGATGCACTAATGGTAAATTAAATAATAAATTAATTTGTTATATTGTTTCCTAAGTGTTTAGTCAGCCTTTTTATTTTATCAGTAAACAGTTTCACTTGTTTTTTACAAAGTTGTTGTTGATCTTTGTCAAAACTGATACAAGTGTGTACAGTATCTACAAGCAAGAAGTACTAGCGATAGGTTATTTGTTTAAATATTAAACAATAAATATTTGTTAAATAAACAAACCCAAGCACTTCAGTGAGGTATGAGAGTGAAAAGCTGGGTTGTTCTGGCTTTCTGGCCTTGTTTCAGCATCAAAACTTGACGTAGTTAAAGCCACTGTGAGAACGCGCCTGGTGTCAGAGCCAGTCAGAGAGAGACGGAGAAAGGAGAGTGGAGGAGGAGTCATTTATGGACATTTTAAATGCTTTTTAGTTTTTCTTAGTTAACATCTCAGACAGTTTGTTCCTTGATAAATTGAAAGACTGTTTGACTTAATTCTTGCAAAGGGAGTTTACTATAATGAGTTAAAGCACTGACAGGTGTTAACTCTCACTATTATTTATATGTATGTAAATTCTCATAATGGAGCAGTTTGTTTTATTAGCCGACAGACAGCCATCAAAGATGTGCTTTGTGAAATACAAGCTGTAATAAAACCTAATATATATTATTCTATGAGTGTCATGCTAATGTTGAGAGTCCACGCACTTCATTCAGTAGTGTTCGATATTTATTAGTGTTTCCAGCAGCACTTTATATATTATATGACAATTAGTGGCAGTGAATATTTTTGTTTTCTAATAACTTGCACACACAAAAAAACAGTTATAAATGACATGTATTATATAAACCAAGTTACCTAGTACAAAATGTATTCTTATACAGTGGAACCTTGGCATAATGACCTGCCTTAAGAATTTTCCCCTTAGGAACTTGTAGGGTTTCAGCTGTGGGTCAGAGGGGAATCGAATATTTAAGGATTCGGGTTAAAATTATTAAACTGGGTTAAACTTTATAGCATACACTTTATTGTCTGTCCATTCAGCGTTTAGTGTAACTTTACCAATTCTGCTTATCATATGGCCATTAATGATAATGCAAAATCTGGTATTTCTCAATGAGCAGGGTATCTTAAGATGTGGGCAAATGTTTAGACTTAAAAATACCTGACTAGGACAACAGTTGGACAAATATGTAATAATGTTTTGCTATGAAGTGAGCACCAATTTTAGTAAAGTATGAAGCTTTGTTTACTTGTGTTGCACTGCGGTCTTCCTCTGTGATTCGCGTTCGGTGTTACGGCTGATTGGCTGGTGCTCTGGCGCTGTGATGACGTCTCTCGGGGAAGCCCAAGCTCTAGTTGCTTGGTTTCTGACGGCGGAGCTCTGGCTCTTCTTCCTGCGGATTCTTCGTTGTGGACTTGAGAGTTCTGGCGCGAAGTTTCGTGAAAACGTAGCGAGCAGATGAGCAGCTTGCTTGCTAGTCAGACACAGGGCCGAAGGTTGACGGTGGACAAGTGACGAGACCTGTAGTCGATGTTCAGTCATTGGATGACATGCTGATGTGCTCGGACCCTGGGGTTTTAACCCTTTGTTGTCAGTTCGTCCCACAGGTAATTGGTCCAATCGGATGTGTTTGTGGGCTTAACCCTTAACCACGTGGTTTCCCCTTTTGTGCATACATTAGGCCTGGTTTTTCGGCTGTCACGTGGGACTCATCTGGTTGTAAATTTTAATACCTTTTATAAATTAATTTTAAACACGCTCTGTTCATGTTACTAACATTTTGTGTACATAAGCATTCTTTGAATATGATAAGCTTTCGGTTGATAACACACATCCCATATCTCACACATATTCATGCCTTTATCTAGTTAAAAAGGGTTTATAAATGCTGGTTACACATTCTAAGGTATGCAGAATATGCAGATGTACATATAGACATTAAACATGCTGAGTAAATATATAGAGATATATATTTGCCCCTACTGGCTCACTTTAAAGATTGTTTAAATAGTGTCTCTGCCGTATGCCTCTTTGTTCATTGAAAGGCATGTGGAGGAACACGAGACATCCTGTGTCCTGGGGTCAAAGAGAGTGCCAGTGGTCTGAGTTAGGGAGGGTTTTTCCCCCACTCAGAGGCGTAAGACTGTCTCCTTTGTTTACCAGATTGCCAATTTACACCGCTGGAGTTAAGTGGACTTTTATAGCTTCAGGTGTGGCAGGGCCCCCTTTCCCAGGCTTGGTTAAGTTTCCCGCTTCCTGATGTCAGAGAGGCTCTATTGTCTCAGAGGACTGACAAGCTTAGGAGATGGCGTCATGCAGTCTATTCGAATGGGCCCTGGGATGTAATAGACTGATGGCCCAAACTGGGGCTTGTTCATCCCTACAAACTGAAATTGTGGTTAAGTTGCATGCACATCTGGGAGTCGTTCAAAACTTGTTTGCATCAGTGAAAAGCCAAGCAAAGTGAGTTGAGGTACAGATGTGTGAAGACCAGTTTTCTAGTTTCGCCGTCGCACCTCACGGCGACGGTATGCAGTTGCTGGCTTTGACCACTGAGTGGTGCTATATAACTATGGACCGACGCGTCAGACCTTATTTAATTCTCTCAAGGATTAATGAGCCGCAGCTCCTTTAGAGCTGCACGTAGTAGCGGATAAAATCAAGTGTAACATTGTACTTAAACGAATTCATAATAACAATACTAAAATTACAGTACAAATGTAGAATTAAATTTTATTAGTATCGAATTTAAGCAAAGTAAATGTTAACACAGTGAGCCTTTAGATTTTATCATGTGTATTTAGAAAGCCTATGCATGTACACTGTAAACCCTAATGCTCAAAGTAATTAAACACATTGAGTACTGTTTAACTAAATAATTGTTTGAGTACAATTATTTGTTTGAGTACGCAAGTAACAATAACTCAACGAGTTCAACAAACTCAAAAATTTATGTTTCCAATTTTAAATAAACAGAACTATCATTAATTTAAAAAGAAATATGTAACTGATTACCTCAAATATTTGGCGTTTTGCCAACTTAATCGGGGTTTACAGTGTAGGGTTTTGGGTCATCTTAAATGTTAAATTTTAAATTTGTAGTACCGAAATAAATTAAACTAAATTACTATAAAATTAAAACATTGTCAGGACGTGCTACTGTGTAAGCAGATGTTGTTGTCATTCAGCCCCGCTTGTGTTTTTGCGGTAGTATGGGAATGAAATGCAGTACAATGTTATGATCATAATTTTCTTTAATAAATAATAACCCCCGTTGCGCTGTACCATCGCTGGTAAAACCTTAGAAAATACAATCACAGTACTAAAATTATAGTAATACATATAGCCGTTTCTTATTTGCACTAAATTTAAGCAAAGTAAATGTATACTTTTCACGGCGCGCGCCTGTGATGGAGCGATATTGATTTGCGCCCAAATCAATATCGCTCCCCACTCATTCCGAAGCTCACTAGGTAGGCGGCCTAGGTGCACACTGCAGGTATGCGAAGAAGCGGGGTCGCCTAACTAGGCATAACTGGTGAGCTATCGGCGATCCCGAGCTTCTCTCCGCGCTTTGAAATATAGCTGGAGTGTTTCTCAGAGTCTGTTGGGGGAAACTGGACTTTAAAAAGCATCTCGCTGTGGAGTTTACTAAGGAGAGTGGCATGCGAGCGGGGTGATGTGATGCGCCCCACAGACTTTAAAAAGAGATGGAAAATTTCCTCACCATAACATGCCTTGCCCTGTTTTTAATCACTCTATACACAACAAATGAAAATACAAATGGTCTATTTTGTTTTTTATTTTCATTTTGTATTCAATTTTTATATTTTATTTACAAATAAATACCCAAGAAAATTGTGTATAGAGTGATTACAACAATACAATTCATGTTATGATAAGGAAAATCTCAATGTCTTCCATTCCAGGGATTAAAAACGGTAACAATTTCTATTTTAGAATCTGGAATCCAGAAGATGAAGATTAAAAAGAGGCCTGAAGCACTGCAGGTCTTCAGAAGAGCCTCAGATCCAAGAATGTCTTAAAGTGGGGAGGGGTGCATTTAGTTTCTCTGAATGTATAGGTGAGAATCGCTGATTCACACTTGGGGAGGGGTAAATTATTTGCATTTGAATGTTTCTGACATTGTAAAGCAGACACAGTAACCCTAAAACATGATTATCTTCATCACTACACAGTAAACCCTAATGCTCAATGTAATTTAACACACTGAGTACTGTAAACTTAAATAATTGAATGAGTAATAATTGAGTATTCGGAACGTTTTGGCATTTATGAGTTTGTAGAACTGACACTTTCCAAGTTAGCTGAACAAATTCAACAAACTTAAAAAAATTTGAGGTAATCAGTTACATCATAATTTTTGAGTTTTGCCAACTTAATCGGGTTTACAGTGCAACAGACCCCGAGTTACACTCCCCGCTGTATTTTATAGCGTAGGGAGAAGCCCAGGATCATTAGCTGCGATAATTCACCAGCAGAAGGGAAGGCCGCCTAGCTAGTGAGCAAGGAGCGATATTGATTTGGGCGCACTAGCTTGTGAGGCCGCCTAGCTAGTGAGCGAGGAGCGATATTGATTTGGGCGCACTAGCCTGAGAGGCCGCCTAGCTAGTGAGCGAGGAGCAATTTTGATTTGGGCGCAGCCCATCACAGGCGCACGGCGTGACAACTTGTAACACAATAACAATTATATTTCGAACATTTTGCAGGCTGCCGTTTGGAGGAACCAGATAATAAAGAATAAACCAATTGTTGGGTCAAAATAACCCAACCAGGTGTTAAATTGTAAATGACTCACTACATCTCATTTGACCCAACATGAGCAACCCAACAATGTGTTTACAAAAACAACACAGCATTTTTAGAGTATTTTTTTTGACTGCTACACTGTAAACCCAATTAAGTTGGCAAAACTCCAAATAGTTGAGATAATCAGTTACATTGTAAGTAAACAACGAGATGCTTTTCCAGTTTCCCCCAACAGACCCCGAGAAACACTCCCCGCTGTGTTTGACAGTTGTGCCTAGTTAGGCGGCCCTCTATAGGCTATAGGCTTCTTCGCATACCTGCAGTGTGCACCTAGGCCGCCTACCTAGTGAGCTTCGGAATGAGTGGGGAGTGATATTGATTTGGGCGCACGCCCATCACAGGCGCACGCCGTGAAAAGTATACATTTACTTTGCTTAAATTCGATGCAAATAAGAAACGGCTATATGTATTACTATAATTTTAGTACTTTGATTATATTTTATAAGGTCATTATTTATTAAAGAAAATTATGATCAAAACATCGTTCTGCATTTCATTCCCATTTCTACCGCAAAAACACAAGCGGGGCTGAATGACAACGACATCTGCTTACACAGTAGCACGTCCTGACCATGCTTTAATTTTATATTAATTTAGTTTAATTTATTTCGGTATTATCTACTACAAATTTAAAGAACACAACATTTAAGATGACCCAAAACCCTACACTGTAAACCCGATTAAGTTGGCAAAACGCCAAATATTTGAGGTAATCAGTTACATGTTTTTTTTTTAATTAATGATGTTTCCAATTTTAAGTAAACAGAACTATCAATTTTTTAGTTTGTTGAACAAATAAAAAAATGTCAAATGCAAACTGTCCAACACAGGGATCGAACACGGGGTTTTCCGCATGGCAGGCAAGACACATAACCACTGCGCCACAAGAGATCTATAGAGTTTCTGCTGGTGAAAGTTTTACTTAAATTATTGTTACTTATGTACTCAAAATTATTATTCATTCAATTATTTAGGTTAACGGTACTCAATGTGTTTAATTACTTTGAGCATTAGGGTTTACAGTGTAGTGTACTTGTTTTAATGTTCAACTTCAAAGTTTTTTTTTACTCATTACACTATTGTACAGCAAATATCAATAGCTCTGATTAAGGTTTTTCATGCTTGTTGTATAAAATATACAGATGTGGAAATTACCATTACTGTAGTATTTCTTCGATAGAGCATATTGTTTAGACTTTTTTATGACTTAATTATTTTTTAAAAACCGAGATGACGGAAAATGTCACTTTGCGCCACCTGGCGGTCATTTCACGAATTGCCTTGAAATGCAACTGATTTATTTTGGCCGCTGTCCTTTGGGCGCGGCGGTGAGCGCGACGGTAATAGACATTCTCCTCTTAACACATCTGTATTGTGGGTTTCTTGTGCATTTTGTGCAAGATTTAGTGAAGACATAGCACCATGTGTCCCAAGAGTGTTAGCAAGGACGGTAGCAAGAAGAAAGGGGAGTCAAGCCATTTTATTTCATATTCTTAATTTAAATCTTACTTTATTTAAATTAAGACTCTTCCTAAATGTTTTGATTGTTTATGAAAAATGTCATTTTAATTGTTATATGCAAAAATAAGATTATAGTGTTGGAAATTTGTAATATTAGTAAGATTTTTGGTTGGCTGTAATGGGATTATGTGCATTTACGTTATTTAATGGGAAAATGCATTAAATGTTTTGCCTTAAGAACTTGTCTATGATACTTTATCATACCATGAATATTATTAACAGTTTTTCTCCTCTCACAGACTCACCCGGGGCACTTTGTTCCTCCCTCTCACGGGCCCCAGCAATGAGCTCCATGCTGGGTCACTCGTCCATCATCAGCACCTCACGTCCCCTCCCCTCGGCTATGGGCTACCCGGTAATCACATCTATGAGCTCGCCCTCTGACTCGCTTCCTTCCACACCTTCCATGGCCTTTGGCGCCCTCAATAGCCCACAGGTAAAAATACGTAATTCTGATTAGGCCAGAAACCCTCATTCTCCTACTTTCAGTGTTCATTTTATGAAACATGTTCCAGGACTGTTTGGGCTTTGTTATTTTAATTTAGAAGTAAAACACTTTATAGTGCTTTAGTAGCTACTCCTGAAGTACTCAGAGTTTTAGACATGTTTTAAAACATTGGTATGAGTGGGAAACCCTGAGTACTCTGACATTGAGACCGCTGAGAGACCACTTAGTCTCACATAGATGCCAAAAAGCCTTATGGGCTTTAAAATTTCAGGTAGTTCTGGTTGGAGTTTGAAGGTTAGTGAGTAGCTCAAAATGAGTAGGTATGTGGAGCAAATGGGCCTGATGTGGTGATGGGGGAGTAATAATTCATTAAAAAATCTATACCTACATTGGACTAAACTACACATCTTGTAGATCATAGCCTTGAAAAGTCACATCAAACATTTCAGTAGTAATTTTTTGCAAAGGAAAAGGCTTTCTTTTAACCAAATGTTCTTTCATTGGTCACATACTAAAAGAAAGCGTGCTGAAATGTATCAGCACATCTACCCTCAGTAGCAGTTCAGATTTTCACAAGTGTTTGGATTAGAGCTGGGCGGTATGCCCTATAAATTGAATCTTGATTTTCTTTAGACCAAATTAGATTTTTGATTTTAAAACGATTTTTTTGCTTAAAATAAATAAAAATATAATAAAAAAACAGACAGTATAGTTTTTTTATTATTATTTACTTAAGCAAAACGATATAACCAAACATTACCTGCTTATTTGGATTAAAAGTATATATATTAAATCACTTAAACAATTTTGTAAACCACATGCAACTTACATGCTGAATAAAATCAAACAGGAGCCTGACAGTATTTTTTAAAACTGTGTATATGGGCATAATGTCTATAGCGATATAACACGACACAACATCAGTGATATCTTTCCATCGAGGCTCTTATCATATGGGATACAGTGGGGAAATGTGCTCACTGGTTTTACCTAGCTTTTAGCCGGTTTTAGCCGCAGCGGCAAACACGACGCGATTCAACAAGGTGGCTCTGTTTGATGTGCGCGAGTAAATTAGCTTCTTTTAGTTGCCACAAACTTCAGACAGATTTTACACCGGGCTTCGGCTTGTTCAATGTGTACAGTTGCGAACCCGAATAATTTCCATACGACTGAAGAAACCGCGCCTCTGTTGGACACAAGCTCTTTGGTTTCATCAGCGCGCGCTGCCATGTTGTATCTCGTATTTCCCACGTGTGAGTCACAGAGGGGACGTCGCAAAACTACAGAAGCTCGCGGTGCCGCACCAAAGTGAAACTGTAAAATCGATTTAAAACTCTCACAAGTGAGCGGTTAATGTGGTCGGACAATCTTGCCTCTTACTGTAATTATTCTGCCTTTGGTGCAATTACATTTTATCTAATATTTTAATAAAAAATCGCAATACATCGATTTAAGAAAAGATTAAATCGTCTTAAAACGTAAATTCGAATTAATAGAAAAAATTGTCCAGCCCTAGTTTGGATTATACTGTTACATGCTTGTGTTTTGCTTCCTGTGTTGCCTCTGCCCCGTTTTATTTTTTTTGCTCTTCTCCCTAATGTGTCACTGCTGTATTGAGTTTGCCTGCATTTAGTTGATGTTCTAGTTCTTCAGTGTGTCTTTGTGTTTGTTTTGTTATAGTGAGAGCTTTTACTTAGTAAGCAAGATTGGTGCACAGTGGTATCTTTACAACAACATGAAGACGTGTCCTGCACCAGGGGAGACGAGGTCATCTTTGCCACTTTCTGTGTATGCAAAGTCTTACAGCACCCTTTTATTATTGTCCTGCTTTCTGCCAGAGGGTGAAGAGAAACAATGTTCCAGACACACTGTGTTACACTGCCTCACTTTGTAGACATGTACTGCTGTACTTTCCACAAGTTTGGAAATGAGTATAAGGCAAAGCGAGGTGAACCTTTGTTTCAGTGGGGTGAGTTTCCTGCTCATATACGTGACTGGGTTCTTCCCTCCTACATTCCTGGGACAGCATCTCACCTTTCCAGCTCACAGACATGTGGATGTGGGTCATGAAGAGGCAGACGCAGGTTGGGTTTTTAGAGTGGGAGAACTGGGAGAGTCGGTTTTAGGGCATCAATTGCTCACCCTGTGTCCTCAGTCCACCAGCCCTGAGTGATATTTATTGGGGTTCACCGTGAGTTCAGTATATTTAGTATGTTCAGTAGCTCCCTCATGTGGTCTCGAGGGTCATCCCACGCTGTCGAGTAAATAATTACATCATCTGGTATGCCCTGACAAATTTGTGATGGGGCTAAAGAAATATGTCACATGAAAGAGCTATAGGGGAGAACCTGGCACTTCCAAAGTCTCACAGTGGTACTGAAAGCTGATTTGGGTCATGGCTCTGGGGTGAAGGCTGCTTGCCAGCATGCCTTTGTGAGATCTAGGTTGAAAATAAAGCAGACTCTCCCAAGGCACTCTATATTGTCCTGCAAAAGAGAAATGAGAGACTGAAAAGAAACAAGACACAAGTTTTAACATTTATACAAACTGCTTTTTTAAATATAAAAAATCATAAAAAAAATTTTTTAAATAAAAACATTTAACATTTATTAAGACTGCTCATTGCATTATATTTTATATGGTTTATCTGACATAACCAAGTACATTCTACAAAAGAGTGATGAATATGCAGAGCAATAAACAGATGTATGTGCTTTGTTTTTCCCAAAGGGGGAATTTGGGTATCTTACAGAGCTAAAATCCAGAGATACGCCACTGATAAGTACATTCACTGTCAAGCTGGCTGTGCATTCAGTGTAGTCTAATTTTATGTTACGTTTTTTTTTATTGAGCCTACAGTTTTGTTTAGCTTGAGGAACAGACACAGTCCCAATATACAATATTCAGTGTCAGTTTGGATATTCTCAACAGTTCCATTTCATTTTGCACCATGATCTGTGATTGCTGGTGTCACCAAAAATTGGTGCTTTCCCCCTGCTTATATTTGTTATAGCACAGTCGTGGCCAAAAGTTTTGAAAATTACATAAATATTGGAAATTGGAAAAGTTGCTGCTTAAGTTTTTATAATAGCAATTTGCATATACTCCAGAATGTTATGAAGAGTGATCAGATGAATTGCATAGTCCTTCTTTGCCATGAAAATTAACTTAATCCCGAAAAAAAAAAACTTTCCACTGCATTTCATTGCTGTCATTAAAGAACCTGCTGAGATCATTTCAGTAATTGTCTTGTTAAGGTGAGAATGTTGACGAGCACAAGGCTGGAGATCATTATGTCAGGCTGATTGGGTTAGAATGGCAGACTTGACATGTTAAAAGGAGGGTGATGCTTGAAATCATTGTTCTTTCATTGTTAACCATGGTGACCTGCAAAGAAACGCGTGCAGCCATCATTGCGTTGCATAAAAATGGCTTCACAGGCAAGTATATTGTGGCTACTGAGATTGCACCTAAATCAACAATTTATAGGATCATCAAGAACTTCAAGGAAAGAGGTTAAATTCTTGTTAAGAAGGCTTCAGGGCGTCCAAGATAGTCCAGCAAGCGACAGGATCGTCTCCTAAAGAGGATTCAGCTGCGGGATCGGAGAGCCACCAGTGCAGAGCTTGCTCAGGAATGGCAGCAGGCAGGTGTGAGCGCATCTGCACGCACAGTGAGGTGAAGACTTTTGGAAGATGGCCTGGTGTCAAGAAGGGCAGCAAAGAAGCCACTTCTCTCCAAAAAAAACATCAGGGACAGATTGACCTTCTGCAAAAAGTATGGCGCATGGACTGCTGAGGACTGGGGCAAAGTCATATTCTCGGATGAAGCCTCTTTCAGATTGTTTGGGGCATCTGGAAAAAGGCTTGTCCGGAGAAGAAAAGGTGAGCGCTACCATCAGTCCTGTCTCATGCCAACAGTAAAGCATCCTGAGACCATTCATGTGTGGGGTTGCTTCTCATCCAAGGGAGTGGACTCACTCACAATTTTGCCCAAAAACACAGCCATGAATAAAGAATGGTACCAAAACACCCTCCAACAGCAACTTCTTCCAACAATCCAACAACAGTTTGGTGAAGAACAATGCATTTTCCACCACGATGGAGCACCGTGAAATAAGGCAAAAGTGATAACTAAGTGGCTCGGGGACCAAAACATTGCAATTTTGGGTCCATGGCCTGGAAACTCCCCAGATCTTAATCCCATTGAGAACATGTGGTCAATCCTCAAGAGGCGGGTGGACAAACAAAAACCCACTAATTCTGACAAACTCCAAGAAGTGATTATGAAAGAAGGGGTTGCTATCAGTCAGGATTTGGTCCAGAAGTTGATTGAGTGCAGCCCAGTCGAATTGCAGAGGTCCTGAAAAAGAAGGGCCAACACTGCAAATATTGACTCTTTGCATAAATGTCATGTAATTGTCGATAAAAGCCTTTGAAACGTATGAAGTGCTTGTAATTATATTTCAGTACATCACAGAAACAACTGAAACAAAGATCTAAAAGCAGTTTAGAAGCAAACTTTGTGAAAACTAATATTTGTGTCATTCTCAAACCTTTTGGCCACGACTATACAGTATATTCAATTTAGGACCCTTTACACAAACTAGAGTCAGCAATTTTTCTGTATGTTTGTACCTGGCATTTCTGTTTCTAAAGTATTGATTGTTTAATTTTACCCTGACAAATTTTACACCATCTGTTGTGATGGTGTAGGCATTTGGCATAAGCTCTTATCCAGAGCAACTTGAAAAAGTGCTTTGAAGTTTCCATCATTGGATAAATACACTTACTAAACTGTAAGTAACTTAGTATATACAGTACTATAAGCTTCTATTTTCATGGAGGGGGGAAGAAGAAGAAGTGAGATGTGTGGAGAAAAATGGACAAATTCTTCTGATGGTATAAAGAAGAAATCGACAAGATGTGTTTTGGAGAAAAGGAGAGTTGATTGTGCAGAATTACCCCAAAGTCGTGGGCAGTGACTAAAAGTGATCTGGTTGTTGTCCAAGGGGATAAATCACCTGGGATGAACAGCAGTTAGGTTTTTCTGAGATTAAGTTTCAGTTGAAGCCAACCAGGATGAGATGTCTGCCAGACATGCTGAATTCCTGGTGGAAACCTGAGTGACTGAGGGAGCAAAGTAGAGAATAAGGCCTTCCTGTCCCATTGTATGCAGCACTGATTTCTGTTTCCATAGCCCTTAACCAGACACTAGTGTACACCAGTAGTGTATTGCACAACTTGTCTGCTTTCCTCCCAGCCCTGCACTGGTACCAAATTATACTTGCGTAAATTGTCCGTGGTTGTTACCCGGCACCCGGGCCAAAGCTCAAACCCGTATTGCTGTGATCACAAGCTGAGTGCTCTATATTGTGTGATATTGTGAGACCCCAGGTCTGCATATTTTTCTAAAACATATAGATCCATGATTATTTCATGCCCTGAGCACCAAAGAATGCAGCTTACCCAGGGCTTGCTTTAAAACAAGTAGTGGAATGAAAAGAATGTGTGTGTGTGTGTGTGTGTGTGTGTGTGTGTGTGTGTGTGTGTGTGTGTCCAGTTGCTTATTGCAATATATAACAAAATGACTTTACTCACATTCAGAATAGAACAGAGTTGAATCTCACACACACACACACACACACACACACACACACACACACACACACACACACACACACACATTCTCTCTCTCTCTCTCTCTCGTTCTCACACACAGTCCCTTCCAAAACTGTTAAAACCTTTTCCTTTTGCTCTACACTGAAGACTGGATTTGGATTAAATTAGTATATGACACACTGAGAGAATAGATAATAAGAATTTTAACATTTCTAAAAATTTACAACAACATTTTGCTCACCAGTTCTTGGGTAAGCAGGGATACTTTTAGCCTTTTATGCAGAAAATGGGAAATGCCTAAATATTTCACAGGTAAGGTTAATTATAATTTACTTGTGGCCTTGTAAGACAAAATCTTTCATCTGGAGCTTGCAGATCGTGGCAGTTTTAGAATTTATTTAATTGTTAGACAACATAAATGCAAAAAAAAAAAACTGCCAGGAAAAAGAGCACAAAGATTTTGGTTTTCAGGCTTTGCTTTGTGATGATCTTTCATTAATGTTACAGTTGCTGTAGCTAAGTAGTCCTATATTAGACCTAATCCAAACCTTAACCTTTGTTACCAGAATGAAATGTTAAACTCTTTTAGATTTTCCAATAAAATCTGTCAAATACTATATTTTTGTGGGGATCAGACCATTTTGAGGACATTTACTTCTTCTTTGTCTTCAAAAAGGAATATATATTTGTCTACACACACACACACACACACACACACACACAAAGAGGGTCATATGTATGAAGATAAAGGAGAAGCCTGCAGGGAGGGCAAAAATAATTTAGCTTAAATTGAAGTGATTTGTATGCCCTCTACTGGCAGGTGTGCGCTAGCACAATATTGTGACACCTGAGCAACTGAGTGGGAGAAAGTTAGAGATAGAATGAAAGAGAGGGTTATTGTGAGAGATCGATGGGTGTGCCGGCTGTGTAATGCAATCCATAATTTTTCTCTTTCTCTCTATCTCTCTCTCTCTCTTTCCCTCTTTATCTTTCTTTCTATTTCTTTCCCTCTTTCCATTCATCTATCATGCAGATAAGCTCTCTGAATAGTGTGAGCAGCTCAGAGGATGTGAAACCTCCTCCTGGTCTGCCTCCTCTGCC
The DNA here is from genome assembly GCA_013621035.1 of Clarias magur. NCBI lineage: Eukaryota > Metazoa > Chordata > Actinopteri > Siluriformes > Clariidae > Clarias > Clarias magur. Next base: position 161,693 of record QNUK01000653.1, on the reverse strand, counting down.
CAACGTTACCAGTTACCAGTGCACCAGCCCCGGCTCCATGTCCAAACACATCTGTGCCATCTGTGGTGATCGCTCCTCAGGTAACCGTTGTTCCCCACAGCGTACTGTGGGGTATCTTATTACAGCCCCTCTGATATACAGAGAAAATGTCAGAAATCTATGGTCAAAAAATTGTCAACACATACTGTTGTGTAATGACAGTAGACTTGCACTTTTTGTTAATTAATAAATAATACTCATAATAATAATTATAATAGTGTCAAGGTATCGAAATTTTTCCTCATGCTCCCAGCACCACTCTCTTACAATCTCCTGGAGTCCTGGAATATGGCGGTGCCAACAGGGAAGAAAAACTCCATAGATGTGATAGCCAGGTCATTCAGTACAGTCAGGTCGTTTGCTGACAAAAAACATTGCTGAACCTGAGCAATTGAAACAACGCCAGATTATAACGCTGCCTCCAAAGGCTTGTACAGTGGCCACTATGCATGATGGGTGCCACGCATCATGCACTTCCTTTCTTACCTTTCTTTACAGGCCCATTGTTTTGGAATAAGATCAATCTGGACTCATCAGACCACATGACCTTTGTTTACGATGCATGTGCTTCATCTCGCGGCCGATGCTTGTACTATTGACGCAAGAAATATAAAAATCCTGTTTAGTATTGTCTATTTAGAGACTGTTTTCATCATAACACCAGTGACACTACAAGTTCTATATACATTAAATATTACCTAGTTAATTTTCACACACTCTGTATAAAATCATATGTACTGTATAATGCTTTTATGTAGAAAACAGTGAATCATTAAAAGGATTTCGTAAAAGGATTTTTACAGTCAGGGTCACAAATGAGACCCAGTGCTTTATGAATAACAGATGATGTTTTGGCTTTGCTGTGATTGCAGGAAAGCACTATGGTGTGTACAGCTGTGAGGGGTGCAAAGGTTTCTTTAAGAGGACTATCCGTAAAGACCTGACCTACACATGTCGGGACAACAAGGAGTGTCTGATTGATAAACGCCAGCGCAACCGCTGCCAATACTGTCGCTACCAGAAGTGTCTGGCCATGGGCATGAAGAGGGAAGGTGTGTGTGTGTGTGAGTGTCTGTATGTGTGTATATATCTATGTGAGAGAGAGAGAGATGCTCCAAACACACATATCCAGATACACTACATGTGCTGTATAAAAGAATATATACATGCTATAGAGGAGTGTGTTTATGTCCCTTCTGGCTCACTGTAGCGGTTCAGGAAGAGAGGCAGCGTGGGAAGGAGAAGTGCGAAAGTGAGGTGGAGTCAATCTGCGGTTTAAATGAAGATATGCCTGTGGAGAAGATCCTGGATGCTGAGCTTGCAGTGGAACCCAAGACTGAAACACATACAGATGACAGTCCAGGAAACTCTGTAAGTCCTTATCTAAGTGCATGTTGTGTGATTAATAACACTAGACCGCTGTACCAGAGGTTTATGGATCGCATTGTTGCTAGTGCATGTGCATTACAATTCTATTTAGAAAATTCATGACCTTTTCCTTTAATTAACTGTTAGAGTCCCAGAAAAGTGTCATGGAGGTGCTGGAATATAACCCATCAGTCTCTGCATTTTACATAACTAGCATAGTGTATGCTCATCATTCATAGTCTGTAGTTCATTGTTTGTTGTGTTTGTTTAGCGCTATTTTAAATAAATAAGTTCCTGCGTGAGAACTCCTGACGAGGTGGGAGCAACTGAGGGATGTTTTTGCAGGACTATAGGTAGCATAGGTTGGAAAAATGGAGGTGCCTTGATTAGGTCCAGGGCCATCATGACCAAAGTCATTTTTCAGGAGGGTGATAGGTTGGGGTTGGGGAATAGCCTGTGTTTTAGACTCTCAGAAAATCTCCAGTACAAAAAGAAGGCCCTCCGGTGTTCACCCTGCTCCATTCTCTGACTCTTCACCCCTACTCTGCCCTGCTGGGGATGCCATTTTACCGTAGGTGTCACCCCAATTTTCTGCCCCATTCTAATGTAGCTGCATTACCTGGTGTAGTAGGGAATGTCACTCTGCCTCCCTCTCCCACAGAAAACATAATTCTGCGCTTCTCTGTCACCCTCCCCTGCTTAGAACATTGCTCTGCCATTCTGTCTGCTGAGAGTGTTAATCTGCCACACAGCCCCACTAAGACGTTTTCTCTGCCACTCTGACTGCTAAGAGTTTCGCTCTGCCACCCTGCCCTCCTGAGAGTTCACTGGGAATGTCTCTCTGCCACTAATGGCTATGCCAGTGAAGCACCATGCAGCCTGAGTATCTTTGCAATTGAGTCCTGTTTGTGTCCTGTTTATTTAAGTTCCAGTTTTTTAGCTTGTCTTGCTTCTGATGTGCCTTTTCTAGAGCAGCTTTTGATCTTTGCTTATAGTTACTGTTTGTTGTATTTGTTTAGCACTAGTTTAAATAAAGTTGAGTCTGCACCTGCATTCTCTCTGTCTCAAGTCCCTGGACTGATTATGAGCCTGTACATACAAAGCCAATTACTGACAGCAATCAGTCCATATATCATCAGTGGGTCATGGCACAGTGGCATAGTGGTTAGCACTGTGACTTTGCACCTCCGTGGTTGAGGTCTGTGTGCATGAACATGTAGTTTGCGTGTTCTCCTCACACTTGGTGGTTTTCCTCCTGGTACTCCAGTGAAGATAATTGACTTTCCTGGCGAGGGCCCATTGTGTGTTATTGTGTGATAGATTGTGCCAGTGTTCTTGTGTGTCCTGAGAAGAATTGCCTCCCTGCCAATGGTGTGCCCCGAGTCCTCTGGTTTCCTGGTCCTTCAGATGGTAAAACTAATAGCAAAACCATTATACTGTATATTAATCTAGTTTGAGCTATAGTTGGTAAAACTAAACAGTGAGGAGAAAATAGAATGGCAAATATCACTGGTCAGTCCAAATTTCTTTGTTGACCTAAACACAGTTCAGACAGTTAGATACACAGGACAGCATAGGCAGATATGGTTGTTATTTTCTATTCACACACTAATGAAAGCTACCCTCTATTTAACTTTAAAGTTTTAATTATGTAGTCCTCACCAACTTCAATAAATAACCAAATCACACAAAAGGGCTGTTTTTAACATTGTAGGCAAGCATCTGGATTTTGAATTTGATGCGGGCAGCTACAAGAAGCTAGTGCTGAGGGCGGAGAAGTGGGGTATTGTGGGTGAACTTGCAAATGATGAAAATCAAACAAGAAATATTCTGGATCAGCAACAGAGGACGATTGGTTGACAAAGGCAGACTTGCCTGGAGCAAGTTGCAGTCTTTTAATAACAAGCACCTGAGTAGCCTGTTGAGAAAGAAATGGGTGAATTCTTTCGGTGTTTTAAAATGAGAGCGAGTAAGGTTAGCAGTGTATGGGGAAAATTACGGAATTTGTTTGGGGAATTGCTGATGGAGTGATCTGATTGTTGAAGGAGATCACAAGGTGTTGACCGGGGGATGAATCACCAAGGATAAACAGCAGTTTGTTTTTACTGAGATTGAACTTCAGTAAATGAGCTGTCATCCAGGATGAGATGTCTGCCAGACATGCTGAGATCCGAGTAGAAACCTGAGTGTCTGAGGGAGGAAAGGAGAGTAAGTAAAAAGTCGTGTGTCATCTGCATAACAATCTCTTTACCAAGAGACCGGATATAGAAGGGAAACAGGAGAGAACCAAGTATTGAGCCCTGTGGGACACCAGTACAGAGTCTGTGTTGGGCAGATGTGGATCCCCTACATGTCACCCCATACGACCTAGCTTCTAGGTAGGAAACTGTATCAGCCCTTATCTACTGCTCCTGAATGTGGAAAGTGTTATAAGGGCATCAACAAACAATTTGGAATACACCAATGTGCAGTAAGATGGATTGTTAACTAGTGGGGAGTGTTTAGGTCAGTTACTAATCTTTGCAGGAGTGAATGTCTCAGCAAACTTAGTCCAAGGTCAGACTGTTTAATGCTGCATACGTTTTGAACAATACCGTTTGGACTGATGAGACCAATTTGGAGAGATTTGGTCATCTTGCGCATTGTCATGTTTGCGCGTGTGTGTGTGTGTGTGTGTGTGTGTGTGTGTGTGTGTGTGTGTGTGTGTGTGTGTAGTTGTTTTTTTTTTGTCACCTGCGTGTTTGTGGAAATTGATGACAAGCACATGATTGATATTTAGTCCCCCAATAAATAAAAACTTAGAATTGAAGAAGAATTTTCTTTTTGCTATAGCTGTAAGATGTTCTTTCTTAGTAGAATTTGCACAAGAGGATTTATTATACTATGTATCTCAATTCAGATTTAAAGCTGAAGTGGGAATGGACTTAAGTGGGCATTTTTTCCCAATCTTTTTATAAATGTATTTTTTAAACTAAATATGAACCCTATCACTAATTGCTATATGTAGCTTTTTGTGTTGCACCATGAAACCTTTTGTGAAGCTTTCTTAAAGAAATACATTATAATAACAGTGTTTACTCCCAATCAGTTCTTATGCCTCAAAGTTCTAATTACTAGATAATAATAATAATAATAATAATAATAATAATAATAATTAGAATAGATTACTAATAGTCTCTTCCTCTCTATCTCTCTCACTCAGACAAATGACCCAGTCACTAACATCTGCCAGGCAGCAGACAAGCAGCTGTTCACACTGGTAGAGTGGGCTAAAAGGATACCACACTTCTCAGAACTTCCTCTGGATGATCAGGTCATTCTACTTCGGGCAGGTAAGTCTCGCTCTCTCTCTCTCTCTCTCTCTCTCTCTCTCTCTCTCTCTCTCTCTCTCTCTCTCACACACACACACACACACACACACACACACACACACAAATAGAAACATTATCCTTTATCCATTATCCCATTATCCTAAAGTCCTTAAACACATATTTCTCACCTAGACATCTTTTTGTAACCTCACAATGCTACACTAATGAAAAGAGCTGTTTATACACACTGACCTGGGACTACAAACAGGATGTGCTGTAGAATGGTGTCCCTTCCTTACTAATTCTTAATGTTTTTTGTATCTTATTTATTGTCTTAACTTAGTTCTTTTGTCTTACTGTTTTTATTAGGCTGGAATGAGCTGCTCATCGCCTCCTTCTCGCACCGCTCTGTCACAGTGAAAGATGGGATCCTGCTGGCCACAGGTCTCCACGTTCACAGGAGTAGCGCACACACTGCTGGAGTTGGCTCTATTTTTGACAGGTTTATCCAATAAGTTTGCTAACATTTGTAATTAATTAAATGGTTTTTTTAGCAAAACTCATGATGCTAAATAGAGTAACCCTTGGCAGCTCAATGAGTAATAATCTGTCATTACATTGGAAAGATTTCAGCAGATTAAGCTCAGTCTTTACAGAAGCAATTTGCTAGTTGTACTGCCCTCTGCTGCTGATCTGGCCAAAACGCCATTACAGCAAAACTGGTAATGAGCCTTCTGCTTTCTGACAAAAGAATGAAAGCAACCGCAAATCAGTTTAACTATTTATTGAACAGTAACTGAGCTGAATCCTAATATAAGCTAGCAAATATTTAAGCTAATGTGCGTCCTGCTCTCCTCCTGAGTACACACTGGTATCTTAATTTGATTCTACAGAAAGAAGCCCCTCTCTGCTGGCACACTTGGCACAGGCAAAACACAGGTAGTTTTAGCGAGCCTAGTTGCGGAACTCATAAATTGGAATTTGCCAACTGCCACAAAAGATCAGTAAACCATGGGGCACTCCATCTTACCGTGCATGCTTTGCACCTGTAAGACATCATAATGTTCTCTCAGTCCTCCGTTTGTTGTTAAAGTGGCCTATTACCTTTCCAGTGGAATCTATGGCATTTTTCTAAAACACAGATATTATGTTTCTGGATAGGCTTCATTAAGGGGACCCCCCATAGGGGGGGTCAGCGGAAGCTCAGTGGTAGGTCCCGAGATCGGAAGTTGTCCCTTTTGGGCCTTTGAGCAAGGCCCTTAACCCTCTACTACTCAGATGTATAATGAGATAAAAATAAAAATGTAAGTCCGTCTGGACAATGACATCTATCAAATGCCTAAATGTAAAATGTATTATAGCTAGAGTTTCTATGAGCATTTTTACAGCACATTTTGAACAGCAAGTCTTTAGTTTCAACAGCAGAGACACACTTGTATAATCTTTATTTGATAACCCTTACACACACACCTTTCCCCCATCCCTATCTTCCTAAAGGATAATTAGGAACACCTGTTCAATTTCTCATTTATGCAATTATCTAATCAACCAATCACATGGCAGTTGCTTCAATGCATTTAGGGGGGTGGTCCTGGTCAAGACAATCTCCTGAACTCCAAACTGAATGTCAGAATGGGATGATTTAAGCAATTTTGAGCGTGGCATGGTTGTTGGTGCCAGACGGGCCGGTCTGAGTATTTCACAATCTGCTCAGTTACTGGGATTTTCACGCACAACCATTTCTAAGGTTTACAAAGCATGGTGTGAAAAGGGAAAAATATCCAGTATGCGCAGTCCTGTGTGCCTTATTGATGCTAGAGGTCAGAGGAGAATGGGCCGACTGATTCAAGCTGATTGAAGGGCAACTTTGACTGAAATAACCACTTGTTACAACAGAGGTATGCAGCAAAGCATTTGTGAAGCCACAACACGCACAACCTTGAGGCGGATGGGCTACAACTTCAGAAGACTCCAGGTACGACTCATCTCCACTACAAATAGGAAAAAGAAGCTACAATTTGCACAAGCTCACCAAAATTGGACTGTTGAAGACTGGAAAAATGTTGCCTGGTTTGATGAGTCTCGATTTTTGTTGAGACAGTCAAATGGTAGAGTCAGAGTCAGAGTTTGCCGTAAACAGAATGAGAACATGGATCCATCATACCTTGTTACCACTGTGCAGGCTGGTCGTGGTGGTGTAATGGTGTGTGGGATCTTTTCTTGGCACCCTTAATGCCAATTGGGCATCGTTTAAATGCCACGGCCTACCTGAGCATGGTTTCTGACCATGTCCATCCCTTTATGACCACCATGTATCCATTCTCTGATGGCTACTTCCAGCAGGATAATGCACCATGTCAGAAAGCTCGAATAATTTCAAATTGGTTTCTTGAACATGACAATGAGTTCACTGTACTAAAATGGCTCCCACAGTCACCAGATCTCAACCCAATAGAGCATCTTTGGGATGTGGTGGAACGGGAGCTTTGTGCTCTGGATGTCCATCCCACAAATCTCCATCAATTGCAAGATGCTATCCTCTCAATATATATTCTTTCATTTCTAAAAAATGCTTTCAGCACCTTGTTGAATCAATGCCACGTAGAATTAAGGCAGTTCTGAATGCGGAAGGGGGTCAAACACCGTATTAGTATGGTGTTCCTAATAATCCTTGAGGCGAATATACATTAATATTAATTTTAATACTATTAATAAAATATATTAATATTAATAAATGGTCCACATTTTCCACTTGTGGAACACTTGGTACTTAAACTTCTAATAAAGGATACGGCACATGGGTCAGTGATTGTGTGAATTATCTCCATCTTTTATTGTTTTTGTTGTACATAAGGAAGTTTGGCAATGTTTCTATTCCTGAGCCTTTAGAAATACTAGGAGAATTGGTGTGTAGTCTGTTTACAGGTTTCTTACTGTGTGCTATGGATGATAATGAATCTGTGTTTAATTAAAAGATAACGTTTTGCTAGGTTCTGATGTTTGTGTGTGTGTGTGTGTGTGTGTGTGTGTGTGTGTGTGTGTGTGTGTGTGTGCGTGTATGTGTGCGTGTGTGTGTGTGGCAGAGTATTAACTGAGTTGGTGTCTAAGATGAAGGACATGCAGATGGATAAGACAGAGCTGGGCTGCCTCAGAGCCATTGTTCTGTTTAACCCTGGTCAGTTTTAAACACACACACACACACACACACACACACACACACACACACACACACACATACAAACAGAAGAACTCAAGAAACCTAAAAGTTCCTAAACAGTGTAGTAAACAGTGCTAAGTATAAAAAATAATTTGTTAAAGCTTTTAATGTTAAAAGCGTATTTTAAAAACTGTTGTGACTTGATCGGTCACCTACCTATTTTGCAGTTGCTCTTCTCCATCTTAGAATCAGTGATACAACTTAATTATCTTTAATTAGGTTTACCTTAGTGAATCTCCTTTTATGGAAATGTATGCAAACTTTCAAGGAGTTCTTGTGTTAGAGAAGAATCAGAGGGCGCTATCGTGCTTGCCATAGTATTGCGCTTAGTTGTGTGTGTTAGTCATGTGTGAAGTCATACTTTCTGTTCCCTTGATTTGGTGAAGTGTTTTTCTGCACAACGTACATTAAGGCCGCTCTGCACTTGCACCATCTGCGCTTGCATGACCATGAAACAAAAATGATTTTGAAAATGAAGTATTTTCAATGGTATCTAATAAATCATTTATAATTTTAACAAATGATTTAAGAATAAATTTGTTTGTATCTAGCTTAATAAATTAGGTCCATTTTGTCAGACTAAGTATGTGTGTTGTCTTTGCTTGCAGATGCTAAAGGCCTTTCTAACTCAGCTGAGGTGGAGATGCTTAGAGAAAAAGTATACGCCTCATTGGAGTCCTATACCAAGCAAAAATACCCTAACCAGCCGGGCAGGTAGCTCACTGCGCTTCATCTCCTGTTGTCTGGTTGCACTGCTGTGTCTACCGTAACTCACATACACACACACACACCATCCACTTTATTAGAAACACTGTACGCCTGCAACACATAAAGCCATGCAATTACAGGTTCACATCAACCATCAGAATGAAGAAATGAAGAAAATGTCTGATCTCGGAGGGTCTGCAGCTGAAACACTTTACTGATCAGAGAGATCAGAGGAGAATGATCAGACTGGTCTGAGCTGACAGGAAGCTTACAGGAATCCAAATGATAATTTTTCACAACTGTATAGAGCAGAAACTCATCTCAATATGCTCAAACCTTGAATGTTCAGGTGGATAAGCTACAATAACAGATGACCACATCAGATTCCACTGCAATCAGCTGAGAACAAGAATCTTGTTATCATGGGCACACACGCACACAAAGCGAACACACAGAGCTGAAAACTAACAAAAGACCATGTGTTCCCTTTCAAAAGCTACACTCGATGCTGCGTGAAAATGCTATGAGGAACATCTCGTTGTTCTCCGGTTTTGAAGCCTGTGTATGTCAAAACCGCCGAAAACTTCGGCTTATAACCTCAGTTAGGTGACGTCACTGAATAAGGTGCACCTGCAGGTTATAAATAGGAATGAACCGGAAACATTCTCAGATCTTTTTGTCTTCAGGACCGCTTTGTGTTTGCATGCATGTGTGCAAGCTATAATGAAAGCAAAAGAAAAATAACAGCATTAACTCACTCATATGACAGAGTTGGTTAAGAGATGCGTGCCTCCGTGTACTAGATCTCTTTCGGAGGGCGATCTCCACGAATTTTGTTTTGAGTGCATGGGGGAAGAACTTTTTGGCATCAGGCAGACTGTGAGTATTGCAATCTTCTCCCTATTAAGGTGCTTCGCGTGCGGCTCGCTTTCTTTAAAGAGAAACCATGAGCCGCGGCGCATTCCTGGGGCTCGCATGCTGATCTGGCAGACGCGCACGAGATGGAATTCCCCCTTTCTCTCGCACTCTGTTCGCGCATCGACTTCGACTTACTCGAATATCGTTGATGCTAAAGCGCACAGTTATACGATGATGCCCCAGATAGAAGAGACGCTTGCGGCCTATCCCTCTCCTGGGACGTCATCCTCCCTGAAACAGCCTACACTCCTCTCCAAGCTGTGTAGATTGACATCTGCTTTGGTAGGGAAAGCTTTTCAGGCAGCGGGTCAGGCTGGTGCTTCACTGCACACCATGGCGGTTTTGCAGGCCTACCTGGCTGAGCTGCTGAAGGACCTGAGCACTGGCAGGGCTATTGATGAGAGGGCATTTGCAGAGCTTTGCCGAGCCACAGATCTGTCTCTCTGTGCAACCAAGCAGACGGCCCATGCTCTTGGCCGTTCTATGCTATCATGCTGTCCTCCTTGATGCCCCCGTCTTGCCTTCCGGCCTCTTTGGCGACGCTGTTAATTCCGTCGCCACTAGGTTTCGGGAGGCGAAGTTATATGAACAGGCCTTTGGGAGGTTTCTTCCTCGCCGTGCTCAAAAGTCTGGACCGTCTATTAGGTGTGAGGTGCAGAAGGAGAGCGTGACCAGCCGCACAAGCCTTGTAAAGACTGGGGTGGGGCTCGCCGCTCTTCTCAGTCTTCCTCAAAAAGACCGGACCTGAGGAGCTTCCTCTCTTCAAAGAGGAAGTCCTGAGGCTCGTGCGCCCGGGGCCATGGAGGGGTCTCCCCCCGGGGAGGGGCGCCTGGATTTTCTTCCTGAAATAGGGCCTCCTCCCTGGCACTCCCAGGAGGCCGGTGTTCAATCCCCGCCACCACTGGTGTTTCGGGAAGCATCGATCTCTAACGAAATGTTGGATGTTCGGTCATCTCCTGCCACACTTCAGGATACCGAACACCTAACACCCCCCCATCCAGCCGAAGTGTTAAAACTCGTGCCAATTTCGGAGAAGCTGGCATCGTGGAAACTACTGCCAGGCGTATCTCATTGAGTACGAAGGACTGTAGCCACAGGCTACAGGAGTCAGTTTGCACATCGTACTCCGCATTTCAACGGCGTCATCTCCACTTCCATGAAACCGGACCGAGCACATCTGCTGCCCCAGGAATTACAGACTCTGCTGGGCAAAGGGGCCGTAGAGCATGTTCCCCTCCCAGACAGAGAGTCGGGCTACTACAGTCGGTACTTTTTGGTGCCCAAGAGAGATGGGGGGGTTGCGTCCCCATGGATCTTTGCGGCTTGAACCGCTATGTCAGGAAATTCAGATTTAAAATACTGACTGTTAAAAATATTGTTTCTCAAATTCAACCAGAGGATAGGTTTGTGACAATCGACCCCAAGGACGCATATTTCCATATAGAAATATTGCCACAGCACAGGTAGTTCCTGAGGTTCACTTTCGGGGGCGAAGCTTACCAGTATCGGGTCCTTCCATTTGGCCTAGCTCTGTCACCCCGCACATATACAAAATGCATGGATGCAGCCCTGGCTCCTTTACGACTCCAGGGCATCCGTATTTTGAATTGCATAGACGACTGGCTGATTCTGGCTCAGTCTCAGGAGCTAGCGCTTCAACATCGAAATGTCGTCCTAGCTCATCTCCATTCTTTAGGATTGAGACTCAACACGATGGCCCACACGTGGCCCAGATTACGCCTTTATGCGTTTCCACCCATAGTTCTGCTCCCAGGAGTCCTTAGCGAGGGTCCGTCAACAGGGTTTGCGCCTCTTATTGATAGCGCCCCATTGGCCGACCAGAGTGTGGCTCTCCTCAACGGCTCACCCTGGGTGATTCCAGTGAGGAGGGATGTTCTGTCTCACACGCAGGGGACAATGTTTCATCCCCAGCCCGAGCTCTGGAACCTTCATGTTTGGCCCATGAAGGGGACCAACTAAGAGATGCTGGTCTTCCAGCCAGCGTAATTGAAACCATTTTAAGTGCCAGGGCTCCCTCCACTAGAAGAACGTTCCCCTCAAATGGAGTGTATTTGAAAATTGGTGCATGGCAAGACATGTAGACCCAGTTCACTGCCAGATTTTTCAGTGCTGGAGTTTCTGCAAGAAAAGTTGTCCTCGGGCTTATGCCCTAGTACTCTCAGAATGTACGTAGTCGCTATTTCGGCTTGTCATGCTCTGACCGATGGGGTTTCTGTGGGGAAGCACCATTTAGTTGCCCGTTTTATTCGTGGAGCTAAACGGTTGAGGCCGCCCATTAGGGACTATCGTACTCAAAGGCCTGGCTGACACCCCTTTCAAACCACTAGAGTCAGCGCCTCTCAGGCTTCTGTCTCTTAAGATGTTTTTTCTTATGGCTATTACTTCTTTGAAGAGGATTGGGGATCTGCAGGCTCTGTCAGTCTCCCCATCCTGCCTAGACTTTGCCCCTGGGCTAGTCAAATCTATTCTGCATCCTCACCCGAACTATCTTCCGAAGGTTCCATTCTCGACCATGTACCCAGTCGTTCTCGAAGCCTTCTGTCCTCCGCCTTTCACAGCTCCAGAGCAGGAAAGACTTCACTTACTGTGTCCAGTACGTGCTCTTCAGATTTACGTCCACTGCACTAGCCAGTGGCGTAAGTCAGAGCAGCTCTTTATTTGCCATGGGGGTCGCAACCGGGGGGGCAGCCGCCACTAGACAGAGGCTGTCACACTGCATGAGAGATGCTATTGCCCTAGCCTATGAGGCGCGTGGTCACACTTTGCCTCTGGGAATCAGGGCTGGATGTCCTTCAGATAAAATTGACCTGAGGATGTTTCCGGTTCACTCCTATTTATAACCTGCAGGTGCATCTTATTCGGTGACGTCACTTGACTGAGGTTATAAGCCGAAGTATTTGGTGGTTTTGACATACACAAGTTCACACCCGGAGAACATAGAGATGTTCCCCATAGCGTTTTCACGCAGCTTCTCATTCCCGCTTTATCAGAGAACAGGGTTACAGCTAAGTAACCCGAGACGTTTTCCTGTCCAGTTTGGGGAAGTCTGTACCCATTAAAGCGTCAGATTTCTGTTACCAGTAAGCACTGTGTGAAAAAATGAGCACTCCTCATCCGATTGTGTATAATGTGTTTACTGTTGCAGGGATGTAACCGACTACAAGTGCGTTACTTAAAACCAGCAGACAACATGCTCTCAACTAACAGGAGGTGTGCATTATTTTTAAATGCAGTTGTAGTGTAAAACACTGTTTCTGTAAAAACCAACCCTCTATTTCCAGAGCACGTGCTGCACATGGGGCAGCATTATCCCTGTTAGAGTCTCCAAACATATAGTTCATGGATATAAATATCACCATGTACAGTCGTGGCCAAAAGTTTTGAGAATTACATAAATATTGGAAATTGAAAAAGTTGCTGCTTAAGTTTTTATAATAGCAATTTGCATATACTCCAGAATGTTATGAAGAGTGATCAGATGAATTGCATAGTCCTTCTTTGCCATGAAACTTAATCCCCAAAAAAACTTTTCTGCTGTCATTAAAGGACCTGCTGAGATCATTTCAGTAGTCGTCTTGTTAACTCAGGTGAGAATGTTGACGAGCACAAGGCTGGAGATCATTATGTTAGGCTGATTGGGTTAGAATGGCAGACTTGACATGTTAAAATGAGAGTGATGCTTGAAATCATTGTTCTTTCATTGTTAACCATGGTGACCTGCAAAGAAACACGTGCAGCCATCATTGTGTTGCATTAAAAAGGGCTTCACAGGCAAGAATATTGTGGCTACTAAGATTGCACCTAAATCAACAATTTATAGGATCATCAAGAACTTCAAGGAAAGAGGTTCAATTCTTGTTAAGAAGGCTTCAGGGCATCCAAGAAAGTCCAGCAAGTGCCAGGATCGTCTCCTAAACAGGATTCAGCTGCGGGATCGGAGTGCCAACAGTGCAGAGCTCGCACAGGAATGGCAGCAGGCAGGTGTGAGCGCATCAGCACGCACAGTGAGGCGAAGACTTTTGGAAGATGGCCTGGTGTCAAGAAGGGCAGCAAAGAAGCCACTTCTCTCCAAAAAAAACATCAGGGACAGATTGATCTTCTGCAAAAAGTATGGCGAATGGACTGCTGAGGACTGGGGCAAAGTCATATTTTCGGATGAAGCCTTTTTCCGATTGTTTGGGGCATCTGGAAAAAGGCCTGTCTGGAGAAGAAAAGGTGAGCGCTACCATCAGCCCTGTGTCATGCCAACAGTAAAGCATCCTGAGACCATTCATGTGTGGTGTTGCTTCTCATCCAAGGGAGTGGGCTCACTCACAATTTTGCCCAAAAATACAGCCATGAATAAAGAATGGTACCAAAACACCCTCCAACAGCAACTTCTTCCAACAATCCAACAACAGTTTGGTGAAGAACAATGCATTTTTCAGCACGATGGAGCACCGTGCCATTAGGCAAAAGTGATAACTAAGTGGCTCGGGGACCAAAACGTTGAAATTTTGGGTCCATGGCCTGGAAACTCCCCAGATCTTAATCCCATTGAGAACTTGTGATCAATCCTCAAGAGGCGGGTGGACAAAGAAAAATCCACTAATTCTGACAAACTCCACGAAGTGATTATGAAAGAATTGGTTGCTATCAGTCAGGATTTGGCCCAGAAGTTGATTGAGACCATGCCCAGTCGAATTGCAGAGGTCCTAAAAAAGAAAGGCCAACATTGCAAATATTGACTCTTTGCATAAATGTCATGTAATTGTCAATAAAAGCCTTTGAAACGTATGAAGTGCTTGTAATTATATTTCAGTACATCACAGAAACAACTGAAACAAAGATCTAAAAGCAGTTTAGCAGCAAACTTTGTGAAAACTAATATTTGTGTCATTCTCAAAACTCTTGGCCACGACTGTATATGCATTACACATGCTTTTATTATTCCTAATCATTATAAAATGTAAACGTTAGTATAAAATCATGTGTCTCAGCGTGCCAGCTTTCTTGTGGCATTTACAAAAAACATGTCTGATTGTTTTGCAATGTAACTAACTAAAAACATAAGTAATGTTATGACAGAACGTGGTGGTTGTTGTGCTATAAATATTAATTTCAGGTGACGCTGAACGTTAAATGTCTGTCATGCTAGATAATTCTGTAGCTAAGGCTGTACTCTCTAATGAAGACAATGCCGAAAAGCTGAGCGGATGTGGCGGAAGACAAAACTTGAAATTCACTATAGCATCTATAAAGACAGCTTTTGTGCTTTCAATGTGTAACTAGCTACAGCTAGACAGACCTTATTCTCAAACATTATAAACAGCAACTTAAACAATACTCACACTCTTTTTGCTACTGTTGAGAGACTGACAAACCCACCAAGTCAGATTCCCATTGAAATGTTCTCTGATAGCAAATGCAATGAGTTTGCTTCCTTCTTCTCTGAGAAAATCAGTAATATTAGAAGGGCTATTAACACATGAAGTTGTGCAGAGATAAAAAAAAAACTCAAACACAACTTCAAAAAACAGGTACTGTGTCTGTCTTTTAAGCAATTAATAGCAAAATCTTGGAAGAAATAGTACAGCACCTCAAATTGTCAATCTGCGACCTTGACACACATCTTTTTTTTTTTCAAAAGTGTGTTTAACTGTTTGGAAACAGATCTTTTAGAAGTGGTGAACACCTCACTTCTTTCTGGAACTTTTCCAAACTCTCTGAAAACTGCAGTTGTTAAGCCACTTCTGAAAAAGAATAATCTTGATTCCATTTTAAATAACTACAGACCAATATCAAACATTCCGTTTATAGGAAAGATTATTGAAAAGGTTGTTGGGCTTTCTGGGATGGTACTCAAATGGTTCAGGTCATTCTTAGAAGGGAGAGGTTATTATAATAATATAGGAGAGCGTCTAAGTCTAAGTGGACGTCCATGACATGCAGAGTCCCACAAGGCTCAATTCTTGCACCGCTCCTGTTTAGCCTGTATATGCTCCCACTAAGTCAAATAATGAGAAAGAATCAAATTGCCTATCACAGCTATGCTAATGATACCCAGCTTTACCTAGCCAATTATCACCAATGATTATAGCCCCGTAGACTCCCTCTGCCAATGCACTGATGAAATTAACAGTTGGATGTGCCAAAATTTTCTTCAGTTAAACAAGAAGAAAACTGAAGTCATTGCATTTGGAAACAAATATGAAGCTCTGAAGGTGAATGCATACCTTCACACTAGGGGTCAAACAACTAAAAATCAAGTTAAGAACCTTGGGGTGATTCTGGAGACAGACCTTAGTTTCAGTAGTCATGTCAAAGCAGTAACTAAATCAGCATACTATCATCTCAAAAACATTGCAAGAATTAGATGTTTTGTTTCCAATCACGACTTGGAGAAACTTGTCCATGCCTTTATCACCAGCAGGGTGGATTATTGTAATGGTCTCCTCACCGTCCTTCCCAAGAAGACCATTAGACAGCTGCAGCTCATCCAGAACACTGCTGCCAGAATTCTGACTAGAACCAGAAAATCTGACCACATCATACCAGTCCTCAGGTCCTTACACTGGCTTCTTGTTACATTCAGGATAGATTTTAAAGTACTTTTACTCGTTTATAAATTACTAGGACTTAAAATAGGACTTAGTCTATAAACTTAGTCTAGGACCTAAATACATTGCAGATATGCTCACTATAAACCTAACAGACCGCTCAGATCATTATGATCGAGTCAGTTAGAAATACCAAGGGTTCACACAAAACAAGGGGAGTGCGATTTTAGCTATTATGCTGCCCGCAGTTGGAACCAGCTTCCAGAAGAGATCAGATGTGCAAAAACACTAGTCACATTTAAATCTAAACTTAAAACTCATCTGTTTAGCTATGCATTTATTGAATGAGCACTGTGCTACATCCGAACTGACTGCACTATTCTATGTTTATCTAATATTTTTAACTGTTTTATTTTGATTTTAAATAAAATTTTAATTATCATTATTTTCTTCTCCTTTATGTAAAGCACTTTGAATTACCATTGTGTATGAAATGTGCTATACAAATAAACTTGGCTTGCCTTGCCTTGCTTAATAGTAAAAAAATGTTTTGTGTGTGTTTGTGTTGGCAGATTTGCTAAGCTCTTACTGCGTCTTCCCGCTCTGCGTTCTATTGGACTGAAGTGTTTAGAGCATCTCTTCTTCTTCAAGTTGATTGGAGATACACCCATAGACACCTTCCTCATGGAGATGCTCGAAGCACCCCATCAGATAACATGACACAAGCCCACTCTTCCTTGTTTTTTTGTAAATATGTCACATTGTAAATATGTGTAATAACTGGTAATGAATGAACCTGACTGTGATCTACTGTGTGAACTTCATGGTTTGTACAAAGCGTAGGCCATCCTGGTGTCAAAATTGAGTTTGGGGGATCAGGATAGGAAGAGGCTTATCAAGTACACTAATTAGTTCTTGTACATAGATCATTTTCAGGCCCTCAGTCTAATAGTGAAACAATGCAGAAAGAACATTTATTTTGTTTAAAAACCATACATGCATTAAAAAAAAAGTTTACAAACTTCAGTGTCATCTGAATAAAATATTTAAATTTACAGAGGCTCTTTTTTCTTACTGTTTGTGTGTAGACACAACTGAACGCCTAATATATATATATTTAGGCATTCAGTTATGTCTGACTCTTCGTTACCTCATGGACCATAGCACGCCAGGCCTTCCTAGATGCTGTCCATGGGGTTTTCTTGGCAAGGATAATGGATGTGTACGCCAAAATATGATGCATATTTGGAAATGAGCGCCACCTGGTGGCTGGAACGGTACGAGTCAGTGTTGAACAGTAGGTGGCGCTTTTGTGAATATTACCCCAGAAACACCATGTCTAGTTATATTCACAAAATCGTGATGTAAATAAAACTTTATTTAAAAGAATAATAATCTCTGTATAATTAAGGTATTTCTGGGTCAAAAACATAATGTGTATAAAAGAGGGCAGAACGAAACTTTCAGTTTAAATCAAAACTTTAAAACAAAAAGATGAACATAAGACTCTTTAATTTACAAATGTTGTGACACTGCATCATTTCATCTCTTATCTCCATCTCCATTTATTGAAGGACGTGACACTGTTTGGAGAATTTTACCAATCTTTATTTGTTTTTCTTTGTTTCTTTTTTTCTTATTTAAGTAAAATAACATAGCATATAACGTAATGTGCCCATTGTTTTTGTTTGTTTGTTTGTTTGTTTGTTTTTTAAACACTTAAATTGAACATTTTTAGGACAAGTAAAAGACATCAGCTTCATGTCTGACCTGTTGGATCGTAAAACACCATCAGCTCCGGGGACTGCAGGATCCCAGTCCTGATGTTCACCTCCTGGGCTGTGCTGCTCTTCCTCCACTACATGCAACAACAGCTGCAAGTGCACACAATCCCTTCCCAGCAGTATGCACAAATTGTAACTTGTCTGTAGACAATAATAAATTGTCTTCTACATGATATATAACGTATATACCAATAGTCTTTGGCACAATTTCTGTAATTTATAATAAAGAAATCGAAAATTAGTTTTTTTTTTTTTCACACTACATTTCTAGCAAACACATTTTTGTTACATTTAAATTTGTGTTCAAAAAGAAATGTTTAGAAATATAAAATCTTTTTTACACTGAATCCATAATGTAAAAGTCATAAAATAAACAACCATAAAAATAGTTTCTAAACCGTCGCCCAAGATTATAATTATATACAGTGTACACACAGCTAGTTGGCTTAATAATTATTTAATAATGATGGCTTGCATTTCTTATGAAATTAATAAATTAATGCTTATTTACCTTTTTTGTTTCGTTTTCCCACATTTGTCTGTAAGAATGGAAGTTTTGTGTTAGCTGCTGAATCACACGTTAACATGCTGACAATTGTAAAAGTAGCTAACTTTGAAAAAAATCACTCAGCTGATTGTTAACTAAATTGCTAAAGTTTTATACCCAGATTTTGTGTAGTTAACTGGTTTGTTGCGTGATTTTACTAGTACTGTAGCTGCACTCTACTCTACTTGCATTATGAGCCATGTGTATCTTATTATGCTAAATAAGGAAAACAAAATGAATGATTTAAAATGAACATAATAATAATCAAATAATAATAATAAATTGTCACAAAATCAATGTATATATATATATACATGTATATATATATGTATACACACACACACTTTTAATTAGTGCACTTTTATTATTATTATTATTATTATTATTGTTGTTGTTGTTGTTGTTGTTGTTGTTGTTGTTCATTTAATGCACATTTAATTCCTATCATGCTAAATAAACAAAAGATTAATTAAATGTGCATAAAATTACCACAATAATAAAACAACAACAACAACAATAATAATAATTATTATTATTATTATTTGTCAAAAAGGCATACAAAAGTGTTTCAAATTTGTGATAAAAAATAAGGATACATTCAGTTCTGTGTCTGTTGCTTTAGAAAGCTCACTTATTGGCTCACTGTAAAAAACAAATCACAAACATAATAAAAATAATGTCTGTAAATAGAGCATAACATCATCAGCATGACGTTTCAGACAATAATACATGTGTGAAGTGTGTCGGGTGTAAAACCAGCATCTGCAGAAACACCTCCAGCACCAAAGCAAAGGCATACCACACAGAATATTAAGTTTATTACTGTTATACTGTTGTTTATCGAAATATTTGATAGAAATCTTACATGGTCACTGTGTACTGTATGTGTGTGTCTTGCCACGTGTCTACGACTTACAAAATGAGATATGAAAGAATCAGATTAAAACATAACGGTTGGCAGAAACCCCCTGTGATGTGGGAGGGAGGAGATGGAGGGATGGAGACTCTGGTCCTGCAGGTGATCCGCGCTGGACTGTGCGCTAAAGTATGCGGATCTCCGTTCAGGAACTCTCTCTCTCACACACACACACACACACACACACACACACACACTCTCTCTCTCTCTCTCGCTCTAACGTGGACGGTTTCAGAGACGCTCTTGGTGAACTCTTCACAGAAACAGTAAGTACAGAAAGTCCTGCATGCGCTTCTGGAGAGCTGGAGTTCATCCTGCAGGTCTGAGGGAGAACAGAGTCTGACACCAGCATCACAGTCATCTAGTGATAGACACCGTTTGGATGTTAGAGACGGAGAAATGATTGGGATTATTTGAATGGGAGAGTTTAATAAGGTCAGATTAATCAGTTTTAAATCAGGTCGGGTTTCTGGAGGGGGAAAGTATTCTTTATCCACTAATGCATGCATTGATGAAAGACTGGTACACTAAACTCTTACAACACTTTACACACAGAACGCAGGCAGGCACTTTACACGCAGGCAGAATAACTCATCTGTGTCGTTTATGTTTATTGCAACTCTGAGCTGCGACGAAAAAAATGTCCTAAATATATTATTATTATTATTATTATTATTATTATTCCAGGACGTTTGTTCTGAAGATCCGATCATGGGAGAGGGCAATTTAACAACTTTACTAGGTAAATCAGTCTAATCCATTATCTAATCTAATCATCATCATCATCATCATCATCATCATTGTAGTTGCTATTGTTGCTATTGTTAATAAAACTTAACTTTTTTTTAATGCACTTGTTTTAACCGTCTTCGTACAGTGCATTATTTTAAGCTTAATCTAATTTCTCATGTATGATATCTACATTTATAATAATGATTGGATGTGATGAGTGTGTATATGACGCAGTCTGTGAAAACCCAGCTAAAGTGACTTGTGATTTATATATGACAAGTATATATATATATATATGTGTGTGTGTGTGTGTGTGTATATATATATATATATATATATATATATATATATATATATATATATATATATATATATATATCAACAGTTGTTATCTATGGCCTATTTAAAAACTCTAAATGAATTATGGCAGCAATGTGTAGTATTGTGTTTCATCTAAAGATGTCTGTAGGTGCACCAAGAGAGATACACTTCATATATGCAGTATTTATATACACACACACACACACACACACACACTGATGAGTCATAATATTAAATCCATTGACTGGTCATGTAAATAATAGTGGTTATGTTGTTACATGACATGTACAGTATCAGGAATCTGAACAACTTTTCTTAGTAATAGGGAGGGGCAGCCAAGTCTCATTTATTTATGTGAGAAAAGAACACTAGGTCTTCTGATCTATAGTAGTACAAATGATGGAAAAATGGCTGTCTCTGAAAGAAAGGAGTCACAAGACAGTGTGTGACAGTTGTGCAGCTGCAGACTGGTCAGCGTGCTCATGCACGTATCCACCACTGAAAGCTCATACTGTGGGCATGTAAGCATCAAAACTGGATAGAGGAAGGTGGCTTGGTCTGATGCATCATGTTTTCTTTTACATCATGTGGATGGTTGAGTTCATGTGCATCACTTACCAGGGGAGTAGATGGCATTAAATAAGTCGGAAGAGTCAGTGTGATGCTCTGGGTGATGTTCTGCTGGGAAGCCAAGGGTCCTGCCTTTCAAGTGGATGTTACTTTGATACATACCACTCCAAAAATAGTTAAAGAGTGGTTTTAAAGGAGAAAGAAAGGTTCCCCCAAATTTCTCAGATCTCAACCCAAAGAAGTTTGATCCATGGAGGCTCCACCTCACTACTTACAGCACTTAAAAGACCTGCACTATGCAGAATGTGCAAAATGTGTGCACTATTGCAGTAAATTGTATAATTCAAAATGAGGTTTTCATTGTCATCATTGTAATGTTGTTCAAAGATAGATAGATAGATAGATAGATAGATAGATAGATAGATAGATAGATAGATAGATAGATAGATATTTTGAGACGTATTATGAGTTCATTACCCATGATGCATTTGATAATGCCGTTTTCTATTACCTATACATATATAATCACCTATGTATTTCTATACTATACCTGCATGTGTGTGTGTGTGTGTGTGTGTGTGTGTGTGTGTGTGTGTGTGTGTGTGTGTGTGTGTGTGTGTTCCCATACAGAGGGTACGTGCAGCCCGGTGTGCAAGGGCTGCCACCAGCCCATCAGTGAACGCTTCCTTCTGCGTGTGCATGACTCTCTGTGGCACGAGCGCTGTGTGAAGTGTGTTACTTGTGCTGAGCTACTGAAGAGCACCTGCTTCTTGCGAAACTCCAAAATCTACTGCAAACGAGATTACCAACAGTAAGATCTCCTACATTTCATTCAACCATGCCGGATACCTATTTATCAGTGACGAGTTAGGTTTTGCTTCTGGTTAGGATACTGTAGCATGACAATGAGACAGGAACATATGGTTGAAGCCAGAAAGGGCAGAACAATTTCGGCTGTTTCAGAACCGTGCTGGTGCAGTTCTAAACGCTTCTCTGTCAGATACATCTCTCCAGTTCCATTGCAGGACACACACACTCATTGACACCTAGGGGCATTTTAATGTAGCCAGCCCAGCCAGTTTTTGGTCAGTGTGAGATACTGTAATTACAGGAAAGCCACATGGAGAGAACCTGCACACAGACTCTACACAGAAGAAACCAGAGCTCAAGACCTCAGTGATGTGAGGCAGCACTGCCTCCGAAGCTAGATGCAGTGTACCAAGCTGTTTTTACTGAATTTAATTTACTGATTACACTGAGGTAGTTTCACAGAAAGTAATATAAATATCCTAAACCGAATTCTAGGTTTCAACTCACATAGTATGTATGACTTACTTCTGTGTATGACTTATGACTTATGACTTTCAGTATGTCTTTTTCCGCTCACCATTTCATGAGATCTGTTTAATAATTTACCAAAGCAGACGTCACCAATTCTAAAATACATTTTTACTGTGAATTCTCATCATGTGCAAATCTTTTATTGTGGGCCATATTCATGAATTTAGCACAAAAATGTCTTTTCATAAACAACAACAAAAACTC
The DNA here is from genome assembly GCA_013621035.1 of Clarias magur. Taxonomy (NCBI): domain Eukaryota; kingdom Metazoa; phylum Chordata; class Actinopteri; order Siluriformes; family Clariidae; genus Clarias; species Clarias magur. Next base: position 139,157 of record QNUK01000653.1, on the reverse strand, counting down.
ATTTAAAATAGGGAAAATGGAATATATATAGTTTAATAATGATTAGGTGAAACAAGCACCAGTGAAACCATTATTATAACATAAAAATATTAATGAGGCAATTAAAAAACAAAAAAGCAAAGCAAAACCACTCAATCACATTAATTGATGACAATAGATAGATAGATAGATAGATAGATAGATAGATAGATAGATAGATAGATAGATAGATAGATATTGTTTACTGTATTAGTTCTCTATTAGTCATTCATTACTCCTGTATTAGTACTGTATTAGCACTGCATCAATACTGCATTAGGACTGCATACTGTAAGTACTGTATTAGTACTGCATTAGTATTGAATTAGTACCATATTAGTACTTTAATTGTCTTGTATTAGTACAGTATAATACTATATTAGTACCCTTTTACTTCTCTATTAGTCCTGCATTACTCCTGAATTAGTACTGCACTGTGTAGTAAACACCTTAGCATTACCTGGAAAACACTTTTTGCAAAGGATAGTGACAGAAGCAAAGTTCTTAATTCTGTCTTTTAATATTAATAGATCTTGAGAAATAAAATGAAAAGACTCTTAGTTATTTAATTATGCTCCTATAGATTGAGACTAGTTCTGGAGTTGTTTGTGCACGTGTGTGTGTGTATGTGTGTGTGTGTGTGTGTGTGTGTGTGTGTGTGTGTGTGTGTGTGTGTGTGTGTGTGTGTGTGTGTGTGTGTGTGTGTGTGTGTGTGTGTGTTGTGGTGTGTGTGTGTGTGTGTGTGTGTGTGTGTGTGTGTGTGTGTGTGTGTGTGTGTGTGTGTGTGCGTGTGTGTGTGTGTGTGTGCGTGTGTGTGTGTGTAAGAGAGAGGTTGAAGCACTTGGCACTGATTTCCTTCAAGACAAGGTGACTAAGAGGGAAGGGTTGTGATGGGCCAAGGAATGTGTACACACACACACACACACACACACACACACACACACACACACACACACACACACACACACACACACACACACACACACACACACACACACAAAAGTGGTCCAGACCAGGACACACCACTGACACATTGTCAAAATGTGTTAAATTAGCGAGACTCATCAACTCGGAGACTGCAAGCTGGGGACAGCATATGGCCGCGCCGCCGCCATGCGCCTCCCCCTTACTGACCCCTCAAAAACATAGACCTGCATTTTCTCCCTCACACATTCGTTCTCACCTCCAAATATGAGAATACAAGCTAGCCTAGAAGACATATAACGACCCAGAGAGAGAAAGGGTCGACTGACAGCAGGTCCAAATTTTTAAGAAATCGGCCTTGAAAGTTGCAGCTGATTTAAACTTTCCTCCAGAACTTTACCGACCACACAGATATGAGAAAAAGTATTAAACAAGTAACAGAGTCAAATGTAAGTGTAAACCTTTTAGAAAAGAGCCTTTTAGACATCATTTGTTTTGCTCTTTTTATTATATATAGGGCTCAGCATTGTGCAGTATAGAGTGTAATATCCTTTTTTCCAGCACAACTTGGCAATATGATAAACTGAATTTTATTTTATTTAAACCAACATGACTGAGCAAAAGATGTAAAAATGAGTCACATAGGAAAGAAATAGCACAAATACACGATCGTGTTTTTTGGTTGTTACTATTACCAATATAATAATAATAATAATAATAATAATAATAATAATAATAATAATATGCTAATTTTGAGAGGTCTACATTTTAGTGACATAATGAAATTTTTACATCATAAAAGTTTTGATAACTTCCATTCTACCTGACCTATCCGAAAACCCAAATACACAGTATGAAGTCAGATGCCTCCTCGTTAATACCCACCAGCAATGCTTCCATATATGCACATATATATTTTTTTATACTGTTTTCCCTGCACAGATCTGTTTCTGATTCTGCTTGAGTTTTAACTAGTCCTGCTTTTCCTGATGTTTCACGCTTCCATGCAGAAGCATGGAATTTAGGGTTATTTCTCCTACATGAAGGAAATCTCTTGAAGGTTTAATATCAGAGATTTACACATGTACAGCATAATGGTTTAGAAAGATAGAAAATGTGTTACACTAAATGTATAGTGACAGAATTAAACAAATGCCTTTAGACTTTTATAGTAAGTGAGTCTAGAGCAAGTGGATTATGTTACATTTCACTCCACAATTGTCCTAAAGAAATTAATTAATTAATATTACCTTTATTACAAGCTAAAATATAAACACACTTATAATGGCAGAATCGACACTGTGCTCTTAATAACTGGACTTGGAGAAGGTTAATGGAGGATTTTAGGAGAAATGAGGAGTGGACCATATGTTCAGGGAGATCTTTGAGGAGGGGGAACTGTGTGTGTGCGTGCGTGCGTGCGTGCGTGTGTGTGTGTGTGTGTGTGTGTGAGAGAGAGAGAGAGAGAGAGAGAGAGAGAGAGAGAGAGAGAGAGAGAGAGAGAGAGAAAGAGAGAAAAACACTGGCTCTCAGACTGTACCTTGCACTGAGCCATCTGGGCTGATGCCTGGTGTCATAGCTGCAGGTCTCAGGGGCGCCGCGCGACCAAGCGTGAGCTCATATGACCTGACCAATTAGCCATATATCTCATGCCATGCCTGGCATTGCCCACTACCATGCCACTTAAGTGTAGGAGTCCACTTGGTTCCTGTCCACATGGGCTCTAGCTGGCTGTGTTTGTGATGGGCAGAGTGATGCCATGGGTTCTGATGAGATAATACAGTATAGTTAAAAAAATCAAAACCCACTTACAGTAAATGCACCTAATTCCACTGAAATTCTACAATGGCAAGAAAATGTATCCTTTTGGAATTGTGTGTTTTTTACATGAATTTGTCATAAAATGTGATCTGACTTTCATCTAAGTCAAGAGTTTTGAAAAATAACATGCCTAAATAAATAACACACACGAAAAAAGAAATCTGATCGTTCATGCCTTTATTAACAACCATAAAAATCTCATAGTACTAGTGGAAAAAGTATGTGAATCTTAGTGTTAAGAGTTAAGAAAATGAGTTTGAAGGTCTGGACTAGAGCTACTTTGACTGAGCAAATCCGGACAAGAAGAATATGCTTATGTTGCCATGCTTTGCCATGACTTTCACCAGTCTACAGTTAGACACTTTGGGACTATGGCTACTCTACCAAAAAGTGGGCCCCTAGTCAAAATGACCTGAAGAGCACAACGAAGACTCCTCAGTGAGGTAACGAAACAATCCTGAGTGGTAGCCAAAGACATGAAGGCATCAGTGGAACTAACTACATTGTACATTGACACTCCACGCCGGTATCGGTGTGTTTTGTGCACTAAGAAACTAACTATTTAGAAAGAACTACACCTGGTGTATATATGGCATGGCATGTCATCATGAAAACATCATCCCAACCATAAAGTATAGTGGAGGAAACATCATGATTTGGGCCGCCTTAGCTTCTTTGCTGCATCAGGGGAAGATGAATTCCCAAGCGTAGATAAAAATTCTTCAGGATAATGGGAAAATGACGGCAGCATGGTGGTGTAGTAGTTAGCACGGTCACCTTGCATGTCCAAGATCCAGGTTCGATTCCCGGCCAGGTTCGATTCCCAGCCAGGTTCGATTCCTCCTGTTTCTGTGTGCATGAGGTTTGCATGTCCACAACACAGAGGATTCAGAAAAACACAATCCTCCTTTTGGAGTGGGCAAGTTAGAGCCCAGACCTCAACCCAATAGAGATGCTATGGAATGACTTGAACTATACACATGAGACATCCTAAGGTATGACAGACCTAATGCAGGTCTGCCGGAAGAAATGGGCTAAAATTCCCTCTGAACGATGTGTAGATCTGATCGACAGCTACAGGAAGTGCCTGGTTGAGGTTATTGCTGCCAAGGGTGGTCGACCTGTTATTCATTCTAAGAGTTCACTTACTTTTTCCACTACAGTTTGGAATGTTGAAAGAGTCTGTTCATTAAAAACATGAAAGGTCTGAATTATTTTTGTGTTATTATTTTAAGCACATTATATGTGTCAATACTTTTGACTTAGATGAAGATCAGATATTATGACAAATGAATGCAGAAAACCTTGAAATGTTTTTTCTTGCCACTGTATTTATCCAGACCCTGCAGCGGGCCAGGGGGTAGCAGGGTTGTCTCACATCCCCAGGGTTCTCCAGTCACACCTGAGCTCAGGGTTCTGTCTATGTGGAGTGGTGCAGGTTCCACCCTGTTCTTTTTTTAATTAAAGGCTACTGTGCATGTGTAATGTGTTGAGAAGTGGTTAGCGCTGCCACCACGCCCCTCCAGTGTTGGGTGTCGATGTCACATCAGGTCTGAGATATTACTGTTTTCTAATGCCTGAGTGTGTGTGATTGGTTCCCCATCCAGCGTGGAACTCGCTTTGTGCCCTGAGTGTGCCCCCTGTGACCCTGCACAGGATAAGTGCTAAAGGCAATGGGTTGATATAAAGCTTCAAGTCTCCCACATCCTTTAGTTTCTACCTTAATATACCACTAGGCTTTACGTCTGATGAATGTCTAATGCATGATCTTGGCAAGTGTGGCCCTTGTATGACCCTTGTAATGCAGAAATAATTATGCAATTAAATAATTGTTTAATGCAAATAACTGCAATTCAGGTTCTCATTAGTATCAGGAACATACGGAAAAGTGATAATGATTATCCAATCTCTCAATAAGTAATTCATTAGAATGAACAAATGCTTCTTAGATTGTCAGTAAAATCATGAAATGTGTGAGCAGCGAGTCCTGCTGCTCCATGTGAGCTCAAGAAAAACCTGACTCGGTTTCCCACAGCAACACTAATAACCCACAACAATGCAAAGCTTCGGGATGTTTCAGTTCATGCTCATTTTCATTTTGGTGTGTGTGTGTGTGTGTGTGTGTGTGTGTGTGTGTGTGTGCGTGTGTGTGTGTGTGTGTGTGTGTGTGTGCGTGTGTGTATGCATACCAGGAGTAAATTCCGTCAGATTCTCGGATAGCATAATTAAAGCTGTAGCAGCCAGTTCATAAAATTATCAAATTAAAAGGCAACAACAGTTCTATGTTCTTTGTTACACAATTACCTAAAATTTAACACATGTAGAACTTTAACTTTAATTTAACTGAAATTGAAACATCACTTCCTATTAGTGAGCTAATCTTCTCCAGAGCCGTCACACCTCTGGAATGAAACCTCCCGTCACCTACACCCGAGACTCGGACCCGGCCCCCCTCCGGCCGTGGAAATCTCAGCCCACGGTTTGACAAACAGAAAATGCGGCGGCTGCCAGGGCACAACAATGCAAGCGCAGCTCGGGGCCAAGTTCTGCAATTGTCTGCAATCGGTTAAGTTGAGTTAAGACGGTTCCCTGGCTCAGCCTCTCTCGCCAGGAGGTCCTGTTGTGACTGCTCGGGCTGGAGCCATGGCCTGCAGAGATGCTTTTTTTCCGCTCCCTGGGAGTCCTGTCCCCGGACACTGCAGTGGAGCCGACGGCCCACGTCTCAGTTCCTTCTGACCCACAGCTCCAGTTGCTAGGAGCTAAGACTGTGGTAGGGGCTATGCATCTGTGTGTTTTAGAAGGGTCGACGGGTGGAAAAACAGGGGGAGGCAGGTTGGAGGAAAAAGCAGACATCTGACTCTCATATGAAAAGAGCAACCTTCCAGGAATATCTTCACTGATTGTGTGTGTGTGTGTGTGTGTGTGTGTGTGTGTGTGTGTGTGTGTGTGTGTGTGTGTGTGTGTGTGTGTGTGTGTGTGTGTGTGTGTGTGTGTGTGTGTGTGTGTGTGTGAACTGATGTTTCTTAATTCACAATGAGAGAATAGTAGCTATATATAGCTTCTAAGGCTAAAAAGATAAACATAAAATAATTCTTAAATAATTAACTAATCGATGTGACGCCTGTCTGATTCCCATTATACGCTACCTAAGCGAGTTACCTGCACTAGTTGTGTCCAGTCACCTGAGCAAGCTATGATCTCTGCTACTACCTTTCCAGCTTTATTCAGTTAGGTGCAGAAGAAACATTCTCCTCTCACTTATTAGTCTTAATGTAGTGTTAGAATTTCCTCCACAGAATCCTAATCCTGCTTTGTATGTTGCTTTATAGTGTTCTAGGTGGTTTACATTAGAACAATACATAACTTTGGCTGAGCTTCAAACTTGTTCATCATTAGATTAGATTAGAGTAGATTAGATTTAACTTTATTGTCAGTGTGCAATGAACATATAGCACAATTTACAATGGTCATTGTTGAAATAAGACTTAGACTTTTTATTGTCATTGTATAGTTGCCTGAACAACGAGATTGGACAGCTAGGTCACAAAGGTGCAATGAAGAGGAGGGGGAGGGAATAAATAAGACCATTGAATACACATGAGGGGGGGTATATACAAAAACACAATAAAGAATCATTTAAAAACAAATAAGAAAAAATTGCACATCTAGCAACATATTGCACATGATTAAGGCATCAGTAACATAACAGCGTGCTTATGCGCTCACTCACATCCACTCACACCTACACACTCTCACACCCACACACACATACTCACTCACGCTCAAGATCACCATCATTCGTGGGAAAAGATTGAAAGAGTGGTGTCAATGATCTGTCTGATGCATTAAGAGATCTAACAGCCCACGGATAGAAACTATTCTTTAGTCTGTTGGTTAAAGAATAAGCTATACAGAGAATAGAAAAAGTATAGATATAAATTAGAAAAATGCATTTAGAAAGAATTTTAAATTTTTGATCAGTTTGTCCCTGACCAGCAACCCGAGGGCAAAGGTGGCAAGGAAAAACTCCCTGAGGAAACCTTGAAAGGAACTGGACTCAACAAGGAACCAATCCTCATTTGACTGATATTTGACTGATATCAGATAGTACAAACATAAATCAGTCCCTGCTACTCGATATAAACGTATCTGGCCAAACCTGTTAATTATTAAATCAGGTGTTTAATTTTTTTTTTTTAATCAAGCTCCTCATCAACAGTGAAGGACAATCTTAATGCTTCAGCATACCAAGACATCTTGCACAATTCTATTATTCCAACTTTGTGGCAATAGTTTGGGAAAGGTCCTTTTCTATTCCAACATGACTGTGTCCCAGTGCACAAAGCAAGAACTATAAACATATGGTTTAATCAGGTCGTTGTGGAAGAACTTGAGTGGCCCACACAGAACCCTGACCTCAACCCCATCAAGCACCTTTGGGATGAACCTGAACTGCGAGCCAGGCCTTCTCCTCCAACATCAAAAACGCTCTACAAAATGAGAAAATGGGCAAGAATTCCCACGGAAACACTCCAAAATCTTGTGGACAGCCTTCCAAGAATAGTGGAGGCTGTTATAGGTACAAAAGCAGGACCAACTCCTTATTTGAAGTATATGTATTTGGATACAATGTCTTTGTAGGTTTGCCCAAATACTTTTGTATACTGATGGATGTGCAAGCAGGGACTCCGGCAAGACTAACTATGACATAACTAGCTTAAAAACTAATCTTTTGTTTAGCCTAAAGTCTAACCCTGCATACAAACATACACATACACACACACACACGCACACTCTCTCCCTCTCTCTCTAGACTCTTCTCAGTGCGCTGTAGGGCCTGTGTGGAGGTGATCTCTCCGGCAGAGCTGGTGATGCGAGCGAGTGATGCAGTTTTCCACCTGCACTGTTTCTGCTGCTCAGTGTGTGACTGCCGGCTGCAGAAAGGAGATCGCTGTGTGCTGGTGGGAGGCAAGCTGCTCTGTACACAACATTACCAGCACGCACTGAGCAGTCCCACCACAACTACGGACTCAGGTACTGCACAGGGACACACACACTTTCAGACCTGGGAGTTACATAGTTCAGTCAGAGATTTCTGTCTAAGAACTAAAGAGTTATGATTAATGGATATAGTAATGGATATATGTGTCTGAAGTTTTAGGGGGGAAAAATTGGTTAAAAGTCTAAAAATATACAGTGTGGAACATTTTCATCTGTAATTGTGGCATAAAATCATAAAAGTGAACCTCTTTCAGTTAAATACAGAAATAAACCTTCATAAAAGAAAAAGAAGCAGGTTGGCACAGCATTCTCAAACTCAGAATAAACACTTAAAACTTTGGACCGCCTGACTCAAGGAATAGTTTGAGGATTTTTCTTTTTTTACTTTATTTTCATGATTTGTAGGCCAGAGTGAGGATGAGGATGATGAAGAAGATGAAAGCAGTCGTAAGGTGGCAGGAGACAGGAACCCCAGCAGAGAAGGGGAGCAGAAGAGAGCAAAGCGTCCACGCACCATACTCACCACACAGCAGAGACGCGCATTCAAAGCCTCGTTTGAAGTCTCACCAAAACCTTGCAGAAAAGTAGGAACGCCTCACATACCTCAACTAATAAACATGTGATGGAATCACAGTGAAGTTACATAGAATAGTGTCATAAATCATTTGCATGCATTTCTTTTATTTTATTACTATTTTCTTTTTTTTTGTAAATTATGACAATGTACACTCTACTGTAGAGTTTATACCGTATGTGAGTTTTAGATCATTCAATCTAACACATTTTAAATTATTTAACACACATTTTATAGAATATTATAGAATTCAAATAAAGTGAATTTGAAGTTTTTCCTTATTACTCTGCATGGGTTTCTATTAGCCATAATATTAAAACCCTCTGCCTTTAGTTGCCCTTCTGCTACCAAAACAGCTGAAACTCATCACTATTACACCTCTGATGTTGTGTGTGGTATCTAGCACCAAGCTGTTAGTATCATATCCTTTAAGTCCTGTAAGTTGTGATGTGTAGCCTCCATGGATCAGAATTTTTTTCTCGAACACATCCCACAAAATTTGTTCCTGAACAATGTGTGCAGTGTCAGCGCGCTTTATCCTCTGAAAGAGGCCACTGCCATAAGGGAACACCTGATGATCAGAGCGTCACACTGCCTCACCCTGCTTACCTTCTTCCCATAGTGCATACTGGTGCCATCTCTGCCACAGGAAAGTGACATACCCACACAGACATCCACATGATTTATAAAAGAAAATGTGATTTATCAGGCCAGACCATCTTCTTCCGTTGCTCCATGGTCCAGTTCTAATATTCACTTGCCCTTTGTTGGAGGGTCACCATGCGCACCCTGATCAGTCTGCAGCTACACAGCCCCATACACAACAAACTGAGATGCACTGTGTTCTGGCTCCTTTCTATCATAATCAGCATTGGCTTTTTCAGCAATTTGTGTTACTGTAGTGGGGTCACACCAGTCAGACTAGCCTTCGCTATTCACATGCATCAGTGAGCCGTGGCTGCTCATCACCCTTTCACTGGATCGTATTTTGGTAGGTCCTGACCACTGCAGACTAGGAACATCTCACAAAACCTGATATAAGGGAGTCGTCTAGTCAGTCCTGGTTGGAGTCCTTCAGATCTTTACAGTTGCTCAGTTTTCCTGCTTCTAACACATCAACTGACTGTTTACATGCTGCCTAATAAACTGTAATAATCAGTGTTACTCACCTCACTGTCACAGGTTTTAAAGTTATGGCAACTTTTTATTTGAAAGAAAAAAAAAAAAGAAGGAATGAAAGTGTGTGTGTGTGTGCGTGCGTGCGTGTGTGTGTGCTGACAGTTTTATGACCTGTTGTTCTGAGTCATGAATCGATTTATCACTGTTGATCTGATACTCCATAGAGGGTCACTTAGCCTACATGACCTACAAACCATGAAGGTCATGCTCTCTCTCTCTGTCTCTGTCTCTCTCTCTCTCTCTCTCTCTATCTTTCTCTCTATCTGTCACTCTGCATCTATATCACTCTCTCCCTCCTCCTTCTGCTTTGAGGTAAGGGAAACCTTGGCAGCCGAGACAGGTTTGAGTGTACGGGTCGTCCAGGTCTGGTTCCAGAACCAACGAGCCAAGGTAATATGATGCTTATCATGTAGACACACACACACACACACACACACACACACACACACACACACACACACACACACACACACACACACACACACATACACACACACACACACACACACACACACACACACACACACACACACACACACAAAGCAACATTTAATAAAAAAAAATTTCTGCTAGACCACGTGCCAGAGCTGCATCAGACAGTTTTCCAGATGTCCTCTGTACTCCTAATGCCACTACATTACATAATAAACCATGTCCATGGTATCCTTGGAAGCGCAAATACTCCAAATGCACAAGCTGAATTAAGAGAATTTAAATTCCACTCAAAATTTATTTTTGATGAACTATAGATGAAGAAACTGGCGAGACGTCAGCAGCAGCAGCAGCAGCAGCAGTGCCCGTCCCCTCAGGAGCAGAATGACAGCCAAACACACACCATCGGTAATAACATTTAAACTCTGCTGGAACTTTGGGATGCTGATAATGGAGTGGGACTGCAGGACACTGAAGACGGTATGTAAAAGTTTAAAGTATGCAGGACTTGATTTGCCATTTTCTCTTTCAATCATACAGCGCCCTCTGTTGGGGGATTTTCAGCCGAACTGGAGAGCCTGAGCACATACTTATCTGCAACTCAACAGCAGGAAACCCACAGCTTTAAGATGGACCTCAGACAAGGTCTCACACCACCTCAGATGCCTGGAGATCACATGAACCCTTATGGTACTAGAAACCACACACACTTCCATTTGTGCACGCAGTGTCTTAATGTTTCCTATATTTTATTTCTGAGCCTTGTTTGTTTCTCTGTAGAGTGTACAGATCCATGGTACACTGAGACTGACAGCGAGCCGCTTCACACACTCAGAGACTGTCTGTCATCCGGGGAGACGCCCGACCTGACACCCATCGATCGACTATATTCCATGCAGGACTCTTATTTTGCCTCCTGTGTGTAAACAGTTTGTGTGTGTGTGTGTGTGTGTGTGTGTGTGTGTGTGTGTGTGTGTGTGTGTGTGTGTGTGTGTGTGTGTGTGTGTGTGTGTTTGTGTGTGTGTTCAGAACTCTAGGATTAATAGTGATATGTGTCAGATTGTGACTTGTAAAGGTCTCTGTGTAATTTATATTTATTGCCGTGTATTGGCCATAATCCTCTTGGATCATTGGACCAAATTTGCTACTTAATAAATAAACTGATTAAATACTGTTTGAATATGAACCAGTGTGAAAGTTTGCATGTTCTCCCCGTGCCTGGTGGTTTTCCTCCGGGTACTCCTGTTTCTTCCCACCATCCAAAGACATGCAGATTAGGCTAATTGGTACAAAGTTTGTGAGTGTGTGAGTGAGTGTGTGTGCGCCCTGCGATGAATTGCCACCCTGTCCAGGGTGTACCCCGCCTTATGCCCTAAGTCTCCTGGGATAAGCTAAAGTGGTATAGACGAAGCGTGAGTGAGCATTATGTACACATAATCCTCTACACAAGTACCCTTTAATATTATATTTTAAAACCAAGACACAATGTCAGGTTTAAAACTCATCCTCATGGTTATAGTATTTAAAAGCTGCTGATCCAGACTCTCAGCTGCTGTGCTCTTACACACCAGTGGAGCGATGGATCCAGTCCATACTGAATGCCAGCATTGTTTCCTTCACACTCAGACCAGCTCAAAATTCTTCTGCTTTCTTTTGTACACACAGACCACCCAGTACCCCTGGAATGTGCCGGGGTCAGGAGGAGGGAAAAGTACTATGGCTGACTGGTTTACGGGTTCAGTTTAGAGCCATGTCAGGAGAAAATATTTGGCATGCCAATATCGATATGATCCGTGTGGCTTTCTTGCCCCAGTGGTGAACCCTCGCTGTCCACAATTCAGAAGCTCAAGTTTCTTGAGGGTGAAATCAGAGCTCGATATGCAAGAGCTGTACAGGAACAATCGAACTGTCTGTCACCAGGCTTTTGACCTGCCAAGTGAGACGGCAGGATGAAAACGAAGACGAGCAGAGGTTTAGACATGCATGTGTCAGGAAACCACCAGACTGATGATCCAGACTTATGTTCCTAAGTCTATTTAAACACCTTGTAGTTTCACATTAGTAAATCATTTGAAGTACTTTAATATAATTCTACTGAAAAGTGTTTAAAGATAAGTTTACAACAGCTATTTTGCTTTTCCAAACATTAAGTGCACAGATCCACAAGATGCAGTAATTGTTAGGACCCCAGGGCTGGGTTCAAGTGCACACCTGCTTGCCCATGCCCTCCAGTCTCTGGTGCATTCCTTGGCATGGAAAAATCAGTTGGCTTGCTTGTTATGCAAGGCAAAGGAAAAATAATCAAACGGCTATCATGCGGGCACAGCAGGCACCAATAGCCTCGTTATTATTCTGAAAGCAGCCAAGAGACTTACAGTCAGCTGATCGGTTATTTATTACTCTGACCGTGCCAGGACAGGCTGCAAACCCTCTGCCTACTAACCGATATAATTGGCATCACACTGAGAAACTGCAACGACAGATGCATCGGCTTTGTTCAAGAAAACTCATATATAACAATATAGCAAACATCCTGAAATATTGCCGATTCCCCATCGGTGTTGAATGCAGTACAATATTACATTACAGTATTACATTACATATTTTTCCTATTTTCTTTCTTTTGCTTTTCTTTCTTTTTTTCAATACGATTCAATTCAATATATTTTTATACATCATTAAAAAGCTAGATAGTGCTGGACAATTCATGCTTCCAGCTTCTTAAAAATCCAAAATTCTCCAAAATCCCAAAACAAATGATCAGAATTAAAACAGGAAAGACAGTAAGAGATCCGTCCATCACTGCACTCCAGAAGAAAAGAAGGAGCCTCAGACCCCATGACCTCAAGAGTCTCCCGCTAAGAGAGCAAGGTGAACGGGCGGAGGTGAGTCTGCGGGTAGCGAGCAGGCGACGGCGGGCACAGTGCCTGGAGGCAGCATGCTCCGGGCTGCGTGCCCGTTCGAGGGTGATGCTGTCTGTGGCGAAGATGGAACAAGCCACGGGTGTGTGAGCGATCTGACTGTGGGGCACCACAGCAGGGGACACTCTTTATCCTCCCACAGCAAAGAGATAGAGAGAGAGAGTGAGTGAGACCGTATGAGAGATACCCAGACATTTAGGAGAAACACACTACAAGTTATGGGCAGGAAAGCAGCCAGAATGTTTACTGCGTTGTTCTATAGTAATTTTTAACCCTGAGTTGTATGAGATTACAGAGATAGTGAGAACAAATAAATTCATTAATAAAATAAATAAATAAAAAAGAAACAGAAAAATTTGTATTTTGGGTTAAGGATTTTATAAATTCTACATAACCGAATTGTGTTAACAATCAATCAATCAAATAATAATTATTTATTAACAAATAACTTTCACAAATAAATAAATAAATAAAATTTCTCAGTTTAAGGTTTATTTAAACAGTTCTAGCAGCACAATCCCAACATATTGGTTATATGGGACGAATCAGTGATTCCAGTATACACTCTGCAATTGGCCTGAACAGCAAGGACACTTTCTTGTGGTATACAAGATAATAGATATGTGAGAAATATGATGCAAAACTAAAATTACCAAGTAATTTATGTTTATTTGGTTAACTTCTTAACAGCAATTGATTGATTAATCAGTCATTATTAACATCCATGATTTATTACTTTGAATACAGCATTTTAATATTATTGAGTTTAATGTTGCCCCAGCACAAGTCATATTAGTAAGAAATGTGTGCAGGCAGTTAATGGACAACATTTGCAGATTATTAGTGCATAATTGAATGCTTTCTGCTACTCCTTTGGAAATTTATACAGATACAGAAGGAATGTGAGTTTTTAAGCTATACTAAAATAAATAAATAAATTATTTTTAAAAAGCTATTACATTACATGCTCAATAAAACAACTCAGAAACACATTGTACCACTTTTTTTGCCCTGATATAATAGTTATTTTTATTTCTTACTAAGACCTAATGTTTTGTTAAAAAATGCTTATGTGTAATGAATAAAATATATGTGTAATAAAATATAATGTCTTACCCTTTCCCGTCCCTGTCTGTAGGACTAGACACAGTATGTTGGATGACATTATAAACACACGCATTTGAAATCTCTGAACAAAACTTTATTCATATTTCACATTTCTGATCCAAAGAAAGATACTAAACACAGTGGTAAAATTTCATCCAATCAACACAACAGGAATTTCTATGGTTTGTCCATGTATATAAAACATATTGCAGATATAAAAGAAAGAAAGAAAGAAAGAAAGAAAGAAAGAAAGATAGAAAGAAAGAAAGAAAGAAAGAAAGAAAGAAAGAAAGAAAGAAAGAAAGAAAGAAAGAAAGAAAGAACAACTAATAATCTTCAAACACTGGATTTAGAGCCCCATCCCAAGTTGAGTAATCCGGACGTAATTTATCTGGAACAGAAAAAACACACACATATAGTACTTTATGCACAGTTTGTTCCTGAAAATATAAAATTAATATTTAAAAACAGTCTGTACACTATACACACACACACACATGCACACACACACACACACACACACACACACACACACACACACACACACACACACACACACACACACACACACACACACACAGGGGTTGGACAATGAAACTGAAACACTGGACAATTTAGTGTTGGAGGTTTCATGGCTAAATTTGAGCAGCCTGGTGGTGAATCTTCATTGATTGCATATTCCACCAGTAAGAGCAGAGTGTGAAGGTTCAATTAGCAGAGTAATAGCACAGTTTTGCTTAAACTATTGCAATGCACACAATATTATGAGTGACATATCAGAGTTCAAAAGAGGACAAATTGTTGGTGCCTCGCTGACGCATCTGTGACCAAGACAGCAAGTCTTTGTGATGTACAATATCAAGAGCCACGGTATCCAGGGTGATGTCAGCATACACTGTAAACCTGAATAAGTTGGCAAAACTCAAAAAATGTGAGGTAATCAGTTACATAAGTAACAATGTTTCCAATTTTAAGTGAACAGAACTTTAAATTTTTGAGTTTGTTGTACTCATTCATATTAATCGTTATTTACTTGCATTACTGAGTAGCCCAACTTATACCATAATTTTTTTTAGTTGTTGCAAATGAAATAAATTGTTGTTAGTCTTTCACCTTCTCCTGGTCACCACAAGTTTTTACGCCAGATGCCCTTCTGAACACAACCCTCCCATTTTTATCTGGGTTTGAGACAGACATTTCATCCAGTGGCTGGGAATCGAACCCGGCCCCATCACATGGCAGGCGAAACACCTACCACTGAGCCAACAGTGCTCTGTTAAGTATTATTTGACAACTGTAGGGTGCCCAGATTATACTTACAGCATCATGTG
The DNA here is from genome assembly GCA_013621035.1 of Clarias magur. Classification (NCBI taxonomy): domain Eukaryota; kingdom Metazoa; phylum Chordata; class Actinopteri; order Siluriformes; family Clariidae; genus Clarias; species Clarias magur. The sequence goes on along the minus strand of QNUK01000653.1, from coordinate 123,849 downwards.
AAGACAGATCAATCCACCATCTTGATCAAAACAATTCAATGTGGGCAGTTTACATGTGCATTGATGATGTCAGATCTGTCTGACTTTCATTGGTTAACATTCATAGAATTCTTATTTATTATTACTTTTGTCAGATTAAAGTTATTTCTGTGACCATTGTGAGTTTTTCTTTCATTGACCGAAGCGTACCAACAATTTTGTCCACGTGTGTATATAATCTATATATAATCTTACCATTTTATATGTAACATGAAAAGAGCAGCTTACCTTTGGTGTTGAAATGCCGCACCAACAGCATGACGAATCCCCCCATCAACAGGAGACCCATTGATGATGCTGCGCCTATTGCACCATACACAAGCAAGCCAGTACCTAATGGCATGTCCTCTACTGAAATACACAAAGATACACACATGTAAAAAATACAATCGTTTATATACATTTATTTACTCATGCTTTCAGTGACATTAATATTTGCCAAATTGTTCTTACTGATCACATTAGCACAAGAAGAACAGTTCAGTGTTGAAAGACTTACTGATGCATTTAGGCAGCGGATCAGTCCAAAGTCCAGCAGGAGTACAAAGCAAGTCAGAAGTTCCATTCAGCCTATAGCCTTCAGGACATCTGAACATACACTGGGAGCCGAAGCTGAAGTTGCCCCTTGGATGGGAGCAGTTCATAAAGGGGACAGGAGTGGAATCCAAATGTGAAAGTGGTTCACGCATAAGAGATTTACAATGAACAACTGTGTAAATGTGTGCATAAAAAAGAAAAAGAAAGAAGTTTAGATTAGAAAAATACTGATCAGAGAAAAACAATAATGTTCTTTGGCCTTTGTGTAATTATGTTCCTTTTTTCATTTTAGAATGGCATAATGATGTACCTTTACAAGAAGGTACTGCCTGACTCCAGGATCCTGATGTTGTACAGTGCAGCTCAAACTCCTCTCTGAGCACATAGCCTAGCTCGCATCCAAAAGTACAGCGTGAGCCATAACTGAAGGGGTAATGAGGGTGAGAGCAATTCATCCAGCCTTGCTCTGGCCTAGACAGCAAGGGGCACTGTCGAGCTGCAAAGAAGGACAAGGACAAAATTATTGTCAATGCAAACTGCTTATACAGTAACAGCATGAACCTACAGCTTCACCTGTATCTGCGATGTAATCAATAAATGATACTGATCTGTTCAGTCTACTTTCATATGCATACTTCTTTAAAGATGCAACACTTTTTTTAAATGATTACATACATGTACAAATAACCAGCAAGAAAATATAATAATAATAATAATAATAATAATAATAATAATATAATGGGACTAATCTCTGACAACGATGTTGTCTCTGACATTTACTGTACACTTGTAAATTTTACAGACAAAATTTTTCTATATTTTCTATATTGTAAATTTTTTATTATATTCTTATTTCATATTTTATATTTTCCATATTTTAATATTTTCTTTTCATACTATATTTATCATGTTATTATTATATTCTTATTTCATATTCTTTATTTACAATACTTTATTTTTCTTTTCATTTTTAGGTAAAGGGTTGTTAAAACATTTCACTGCATATCATACTGTGTATGGCTGTGTATGTGACAGATAAATTAATTATTATTATTATTATTATTGTTATTATTATTTAAACTACAAGTGAACAAAGTGTCTATGAAAGATAGAATTTTAGAATTTTATAGAATTTGAAGGGGGGAGGGTATAATATCTTAACCAGTATTTCCCATTCTTCTTTCAATTCAAGTAATTCAAAGAATTACTATAATGAGAATAAAATGAGTTTCTTTCTCATGTCATGATGTCAGTGAGTTTCTCCTTGCCAGTCTTGTCTAAACTACACACAACAGATTAACACTGTACCTTCACATGCTGGTGTTTCTGCTGACCAGGTGCCGGTCTTGAGGCAGATGAGTGTGTTCTCTCCTCTCAGTGTGTATCCTTCCTCACAGCTCACAGCACACGATGAACGAAATGAGAACGTTCCCAGCGGATCAGTGCAGTTCATGTGACCATTTACAGGGGTCACTATATAGTCACAGATCACAGCTGGAATAAACGTTGTTATAGAGTATTGAGATGTGTGTACGTATATAACAGTGATATTAATGGATAAACTTCATCTGTCAGCACTCAATTTTGTATGAATTAATGAATGAATTTTGAATCATCTTCTAAGTGGCCTCTGCTTCTAATTTGCAAAAAATATTACCAATATGACGCCCCTTCAGTTGGGCATGGTAAGATTATTTCACAGGTATGTTTTTACATTTTGCCATGACTGGTGTACTTGAAAGTCAGAGGTGGATTGGTACCTTTGCATGTGGGGGTTTCGAGTGTCCACTGTCCCATGTGATCACACTGAGTTTCATACGACCCTATGAGTTTAAATCCCTCGTCACAGTTAAACACACAGGTGGAGTTGTAGCTGTTGGTGGAGAGTGGATGAGTGCAGCTCATTCTCACATTACTGGAGTCAACAGACACAGGAGAACACTGTACCGCTGTGGACACACACACACATACACACACGCGCGCACACACACACACACGCGCGCACACACACACACACACACACACACACACACACACACACACACACACACACAGACACACACACACACACACACACAGACACACACACACACAGATGCAGTGTATTAAAACAAGACAAAGAAGGAACATGAGCTATTATTCAGAGTATATAGAGTTGTTAAATGATGGTACATGCATAGAGATTGTCATTGGAGAAGCCAGGATTTGTGCATGCTGAGACAGATGCTCGGATGCTACTGCACATACATGTGATTGTTTTATCAGGTAATAAATATAAATACACCAGGAGTCTGTTTTTCAGACAAAAAAGTTAAATATGTATTTTTTTCATTCAGCACCCAAAGGGGTGCCACAGACTCCTGAACGCAAATATATCATAGTCATAATTAAATCTTCAGGGCAGAATTCTATCTACGCTGCACCTTACAACTTCAATAAAAACAGATAAATACACTATAATGCTGACACACCTACTGTTACTGCATCACACTGTAAGCCATTTCAAGCCATTTGAAGTCAAGTTCCATTAGAACTGCAATCATGGAATACATTTATTAACGCTGTACCTTCACATGCTGGTGCTTCTGCTGACCAGGTGCCGGTCTTGAGGCAGGTAAGTGTGTTCTCTCCTTTCAGTGTGTATCCTTCCTCACAGCTCACAGCACACAATGAACGAAAAGAGAACGTTCCCAGCGGATCAGTACAGTTCATGTGACCATTCACAGGGGTCACCAGCGGCTCACAGGTCACAGCTGGAATAAAAGAAATAATGTTAATTATTAACAAACTATACGGTATGTGATAATTATAAAAATCTAAATTTTTATTAACAATTAGAAATGATTACTTGATTACATTTTCACTGATTACTATTAAATTCTAATGTACTGAGTAAACTGATAATAGCTATAACTAGATAACAAGATAACAAGCTGAAGTTAAGACCTCCAGAAGCCATCACTAAATCATTAAACATACTTAAGGTATAAGATAGAGATATGAGTCAGACATATGGATGACACTTCACTGTAACAATATATATATGGGACTAATGAACCATATACTACTGTACATTAACAACCAACTGAGCCAGGAGTATGGGTTTTTAACACATGTCTTATGTAATGAATAACATATGATCGTTTTTGTCACACTTCAAACAAAATGCTGTGAAATAGACTTTTTTGCTCCAATTCTTTTGTTCCTGGTACAGAATGACTCTTGAAAAAATGTATATCCCTCTTTCTATTTATGCTTTTAAGGAAAGAAGATTGGATTACTCAACATAGGCGTATATGAAATTATCTAAACTGTCTTGGTTCATGTCAAGTTAATTCAATAAAATTTGTATAGCACTTTTAACAATTGTCATCATTCCAAAGAAGCTTTACAGCGGTTAAGACAAATAGAAATAAGTTAGAAACAAAAAAATAGATAAAAAAAAAAGAATCTTGTAACTAATTAAAATGCAGTTACATTGCACTTCATGAGCAGACTGATACTGTATCTTGCCATTATTATTGATAAATCTTTAGTAGAAGGTTAATGTTCATGGATAAACTTTGATGTTGGTTTGATGAAGCCTGCTAAACACTATAAAAGACTTAAAGCGTCCTACAGTGTTTTGTTGTAAATTATTTAATCTGTAATTTTATATGGCTAAAATGTTCTTGTGTAGTATTTCCAAATTTCCCCTGTTTTGATATTTTTGTATACAGTGGTGCGAAAAAGTGTTTGCCCCCTTACTGATTTCTTTTTTTTTTTTTTGCATGTCACACTTTAATGTTTCAGATCATCAAAAAAAAGATAACACAAGTAAACAAATCATGCATTTTTTAAATGAAGGTTTTTATTATTAAGGGAAAAAAATCCAAAACTACATAGCCCTGTGTGAAAAAGTGTTTGCCCCCTAAACCTAATACTACTGTTGTTACAAACTGGTTGGGCCACCCTTAGCAGCAACAACTGCAATCAAGCGTTTTCGGTAACTTTCAACGAGTCTGTAGCGCTGTGGAGGAATTTTGGCCCACTCATCTTTGCAGAATTGTTGCTGTCAATTGGATTCAGGTCAGGGTCACTCCAAAGTCTTCATTTTGTTTTTCTTCATCCATTCAGAAGTGGACTTGCTGGTGTGCTTTGGTCCTGCTGCAGAATCCAAGGTCGCTTCAGCTTGAGGTCACAAACAGATGGTCGGACATTCTCCTTCAGGATATTTTGGTACATAGCAGAATTTATGGATCCATTTATCACAGCAAGTCTTCCAGGTCCTGAAGCAGAAAAACAGCCCCACACCATCACACTACCACCACCATATTTCACTGTTGATATGATGTTTTTCTGAAATGCAGTGTTATTTTTACCCCACACATAATGGGACACATACCTTCCAAAAGGTTCAACATTTGTCTCGTTAGTCCACAGAGTATTTTTCCAAAAGTCTTGGGGATCATCAACATGTTTTCTAGCAAAACTGAGACGAGCCTTTATGTTTTGTTTTGTTTTTTTGCTCAGCAGTGGTTTTCTTCTTGGAATAACCATTCTTGCCCGGTCTCTTTCTTATGGTGGAGTCATGAACACTCGCCTTAACTGAGGCAAGTGAGGCCTGCAGTTCTTTGGATGTTGTTGTTGGGTCTTTTGTGACCTCTTGGATGAGTTGTCACTGCACTCTTGGGGTAATTTTGGTTGGTCGGCCACTCCAGGGAAGATTCTCCACTGTTCCATGTTTTTGTCATTTGTACATAAGACTCTCACTGTGGTTCACTGCAGTGCCAAAGCTATAGACATGACTTTATAATATTTGATCTTTTCACCTTCTTCACTTTGTAAGGCAGGTCCTACTAAAGTGATTTCTTGATTGCAAACAGGTGTGGCAGTAATTAGGCCTGAGTGTGGCTACAGAAATTGAACTCGGGTGAGTTAAGTTATGTTTTAACAGGAGGGGCAAACATTTTTACACAGGGGTATGTAGTTTTGGGTTTTGTTTAATAAGAAAAAGCTTTATTTAAAAACTGCATGATGTGTTTACTTGTGTTATGTTGGACTAATATTTAATTGATCTGAAAAATTATCTGTAACATTAAAGTGTGACAAACATGAAAAAAAAAATCAGTAAGTTGGCAAACACTTTTTCACACCACTGTACAGTATTTTCCAACATTCTGCACAACTTTAACAAAACTAATTCCTTGTTTGAAAATAAACTGACTTGGCAGTAAATCGTGTTCTGATTGAACGTAAAAAGGCTAAAATGTATTAATGAGTAAAAATGATGGGTCTTCTGATCAGAAAAAAACAAAAATCATTTGCAAAATCATCCTCTGAGTGTGTTATGCCACCTAGTGATTGGTAGCTGTAGCTTGATAGGGGAGAGTCCCAAGAGGGGTGGATAAAACAATGACTAAAGTTAGAGAGAAAATCACGGAAAAGAAAAAATATATACGGTATGTTGTAAGGTTACTAGTTTAAATGTAGAAACATTATTTGAATGGGTAAAATGTTTAAGTTAAATAATGAAAAAACATTAAGTGTAAAACATGTTTAAATGTTAAAAAGTTAAAAACATAGTTAGTTACAGGGCATACACACGTGGTCAAAATTGTTGGTACCCTTCGGTCAATGAAAGAAAAAACTTTAATCTGACAAAAGTAATAATAAATAAGAATTCTATGAATGTTAACCAATGAAAGTCAAACATTGCTTTTCAACCATGCTTCAACAGAATCATAAAATTTTTAAAAAAATGAACTCATGGAATTGAGGCCTGGACAAAAATGATGGTACCCCTAACTTAATAGTTTGTTGCACAACCTTTTGAGGCAATCACTGCAATCAAATGATTCCTGTAACAGTCAATGAGACTTCTGCACCTCTCTGCAGATATTTTGGCCCACTCCTCATGAGTAAGCAGCTCCAGTTGTTTCCGGTTTGAAGGGTGCCTTTTCCAGACAGCATGTTTCAGCTCCTTCCAAAGATGCTCAATAGGATTGAGGTCAGGGCTCATAGAAGGCCACTTTAGAATAGTCCAATGTTTTCCTCTTAGCCATTCTTGGGTGTTTTTAGATGTGTGTTTTGGGTCATTGTCCTGTTGCAAGACCCATGACCTGCGACTGAGACCCAGCTTTCTGACACTGGCCAGCACATTTCTCTCTAGAATCCCTTGATAGTCTTGAGATTTCATTGTATCCTGCACAGATTCAAGACACCCTGTGCCAGATGCAGCAAAGCAGCCCCAGAACATAACAGAGCCTCCTCCATGTTTCACAGTAGGGACAGTGTTCTTTTCTTCATATGCTTCATTTTTCCATCTGTAAACATAGAGCTGATGTGCCTTGGCAAAAAGTTCAATTTTTGTCTCATTCGTCCATAGGACATTCTCCCAGAAGCTTTGTGGCTTGTCAACATATATTTGGCATATTTCTATGATTTGTTTTTAACAATGGTGTCCTCCTTGGTCGTCTCCATGTAGTCCACTTTGGCTCAAACAACGACGGATGGTGCGATCTGACACTGATGTTCCTAGAGCATGAAGTTCACCTTGGATCTCTTTAGAAGTCTTTCTGCGCTCTTTTGTTACCATTCGGATTATCCGTCTCTTTGATTTGTCATCAATTTTCCTCATGCGGCCACGTCCAGGGAGGTTGGCTACAGTCCCATGGATCTTAAATTTCTGAATAATATGTGCAACTGTAGTCACAGGAACATCTAGCTGCTTAGAAATGGTCTTATAGTTTTTACCTTTAACATGCTTGTCTATAATTTTCTTTCGAATCTCCTGAGACAACTCTTTCCTTCGCTTCCTCTGGTCCATGTTGAATGTGGTACATACCATTTCACCAAACAACACAGTGACTACCTGGAGCCCTATATATAGGCCCCCTGACTGATTACAAGATTGTAGACACCTGTGATGCTAATTAGTGGACACACCTTGAATTAACATGTCCCTTTGGTCACATTATTTTCAGTATTTTCTAGGGGTACCATCATTTTTGTCTTTGACTTTCATTGGTTAACATTCATATAATTTATTTAAATTATTACTTTTGTCAGATTAAAGTTATTTATGTAACCATTGTGAGTTTTTCTTTCATTGACCGAAGGGTACCAACAATTTTGTCCACGTGTGTATGTAATGCCAGGTGGTTGCTATTATATTCCTCTTGGTTGCTAGAAGTTGTAACTGGTTATCATTGAATTACAGGTGTTGATTGCATGGAGTGCTGCATGAGTACTAAGGAGTCTCCAGGACGTTTCTGTGTGATACCAGTTGGTTTCTAAATTGAAGCTTTGTGGTTGCTAACATATTTTACCAAGTTAATGTGTAACAGTCTAGTGTGTTAGTTATTATAATACTCCAGACAGTTGACAGGATGACATTACGTGGGGCTACAACGTTATGAAGGTCTATTATGAAAAAAACAGCCATTATTTGTTAAATATTAGTTTCATCACAGGAGGGTTTGTATCTCACATATCTAGCCAAGGTTGTTAGGAAGCTGGGCTCAGACCACAAGGTCAGCTGTGACACGATGTGGGGCAGCTGTAATGATGATCTTTTCCAAAGAGGACACACACACCATTCTGATTTAGATTTTACAATTATGGTAAACTGGGTCCGTAAAGAGCATGGAGTCATGAGTAGCAGAACTGACAGCGCTAAACCTTACAACTTCAATAAGATCACAAAGAAATTCATAAAAAAACAACCTTTTACCAGCTTCTTTTCTGAGAAGTGCACTTTTTTAGCAGTCAAGACATCATTAATTTACCTTCACACACTGGAAGACTGTGGCTCCACTTCCCCTGTGTGTTACACTCCGTGTGGTTTGAACCCCTCAACAGGAACCCGGTGTCACACTCAGACCGACAATCAGAACGATAAGCGAATTGTTCCAAAGGGTCCGTACAGCGCATGGAGCCATGAGGAGCAGAACTGAGAGCGCTGCACCTTACAACTTCAATAAAAACAGATAAATATACTATAATGCTGACACACATACTGTTACTGCATCACACTGTAAGCCACTTCAAGCCATTTGCAGTTCCATTAGAACTGCAATCATGGACTACTGATGGAAACTCATGGAAACTGATAATAGCTAGAACTATAACTCTGATTGTGGTGTCTCTCCTTGAACTCACATGTAACACTAAAAGGTGATGACAGTGGAAGTGTAATATATACATGTACGTAGATAACAAGCACAGTTCCCCGTACCACAGAGGGTTAAGGCCCTTGCTCAAGAGCACAACAGTGGCTGTTCTGTGGTGCTGGGGCTTGATATGAAAAATGGAGTTTTGCTATGTGGCAACTGTAATGATGACCTTTACCAAAGGACACACGCACTGTTCTAATGTACAGTAGATTTTACAATTATGGTCAATTTTGCGCATCTAAGCTAAAAATGTAACCCCCATAAAAATGGGCTAAATATTTTATCAATAATAAGAAGAAAAAGAAAAAGAAAATTCTATTTTACAGTATGTTGTTGGAGTCACAGACTCATGAGGATGAGTGATAAGAATCTACACTGTTATTAATGGACTCTAATTTGCGTAGAACAAAGCTCTATTTCTCAGTTCCTGCATTTACACTGATCCACAGAGCATGAAGTAAGTATGGTCACGTTGCAAAATGACAGAAAACTGTTTCAGTAAAAGGGAAATTAACTTCCTGCTGGAGCTATAGTGATAACACAAAGACATTGCAGTGATAAACATGTCATTTAAACATGAGGCTATATTATAATAAAAGTTTGTTGCATACATTTTATTCCACCAGCAAATGTCAATCAGTTCTGGGTGTTGCGTATCCACTATCCTTTGTGAGCAAGATTGTGTGTGTGTTTCTTACTGTTGGTACACTTTTAGTGCATCTCACCTCCTGGTGAAAAACTGTACCTTCACATGCTGGTGTTTCTGCTGACCAGGTGCCGGTCATGAGGCAGATGAGTGTGTTCTCTCCTCTCAGTGTGTATCCTTCCTCACAGCTCACAGCACACGATGAACGAAACGAGAACGTTCCCAGCGGATCAGTGCAGTTCATGTGACCATTTACAGGGGTCACTATATGGTCACAGGTCACAGCTGGAATCGGCATCGTTATAATGTAATGAGCTGAGGTACAGGGTGTGCTGTAATAAACAACTTACTCTAATATGAGGAGTGTTCGAGTGAACCTGGACCTTGTAATTAAAGGCATAAAAGTAATTGGCATTTAAAGAAGACTTCAAGCACAGTCTGATGAGTGATGAGACTCTTAGCTGCAGTAAAATATTTGAATGGTGCAAAAATTTAAAAGAATACAGTTGTACTGTATGTCCGTGAACGATAATCCCAGCCGAGGTTGCTAGGAGCATACCTACAGTCATTCCCGTGGTTACATTTCAGCCTAGGGTTGAGTCGTACAGCGTGAAAATAAATCGGGTTCTATTTAAAATGCTTGGAAAATGGATTACAGTGTTGTTACAATTAAATTTAAATTAATTCAGTTTTATTTGTATAGGGCTTTTAACAATGGTCATTTTCACAAAGCAGCTTTACACAGTGAAAAGAAATTGTGGATGTTTGTATGAAATGTGAATGTGTATGAATAAAAATGTCCAGATTGTCCCAGTTGAGCAAGCAGATGGCGACGGCGGCAAGGAAAAACTCCCTGAGATGGCAATAGAAAGAAACCACGAGAGGAACCAGACTCTACAGGGAACCCATCCTCATTTGGGTGAAACAGATACCGGGGACTGATCTAAACAAACATCAACATGACTGATCAAAAACATCATTAAATTCTCTCTCCTGACACCCCTACTTCTGGTGCATGCACAAACAGATACAGGGTGGTTATATACAGTGTGATTATCTGCAGATTATATAAACGCTAACACTCTATACACAAACAGAGAGTTAATAAACCAAAGGACACAGCAAGAATCAAAGTCAGTTGTAAGCCAAAGTCAGAACCAGAATAAACGGAACAATATCAGAATCTCTTATAAATGGTTGCGGGTTTGTGGCATCACTTTCAGAGTGGCAGTATGGAAGGTGAGATACTGTAGCTACAGGTGTAGTGGTAGTTAGAAAATGTGGAGTAGTGTTTGGAGCAGAGCGACCTGGAACAATGCAAACGCACAGAGCACAGCAACACACATAGTTCAACCAGCATCTTGCAGGCTGTAACTCCATGAACATTCAGCGAGTGGAGCGCCTGATACTTGGAAATAGACGGATAACTTGTCACCAACTTGCAGAAGAGATGCTTCTGTCTATTGGACCTGTATACAAAATCATTTACCAGTGCCACTTGTACATTAGAGGAACTTAGGTGGGAGTCATTGCCTCAACCCCAGTACAGTCCTGACCTCTCTCCAAGCCATTTACACATGTTTGGGCTGTTAAAGACGTTGCTAGGAGGCCAGAGTTTCAGACATGAAGCAGGCAGTCAGATCATGGCTCTGCTGCACTGAGAAACCTTCTACCTTAATGATATCCACTAGTAAAGCCCTAGTGAAACGCTGGAATAAGTGCAGTGGCAGGGGATTATATAGAGTAATAAGGGGAGTTTTTACTCTCACAACTGTGTTCTGTTATTCTGCACAATCAAAAGTCCCGCTTTCACTTTAACCTTATCATTAACCTTATTGGACAAATTGTAAATATTGTGAATCGTTTTGTGATGTTCAAGTAAACTTGCAATACTCGACTGTACCTTTGCATGTGGGGGTCTCGAGTGTCCACTGTCCCATGTGATCACACTGAGTTTCATACGACCCTATGAGTTTAAATCCCTCGTCACAGTTAAACACACAGGTGGAGTTGTAGCTGTTGGTGGAGAGTGGATGAGTGCAGCTCATTCTCACATTACTGGAGTCAACAGACACAGGAGAACACTGTACCGCTGTGGGGACACACACAAACAAACAAAAAAACTATTGATTGCTAGAATTGTGCACTTTTCAGAAGAGAAGCTTGTATAAGATGCGAATGCATTTGTGATTTTGGCCCCGTACAATCAGAAAATAAATAAAAGCATGTCAGCTCATTTCTACAGGCAAAATAATTTGTGCTTTTTGAGATATTAAGTTCATTTTTTCCCAATTTTCTCCCCAATTTAGTCATAACCAATTCCCACCCACACTCTCACACAAAGCTACAAAACAAACTGATACTAACAGTTTAATTTAATACGTAAAGAAAACACACAATAAACAAACATTCAGACATATGCATGCCTTATCTGTATTCAAGACATGCAGAAAGAATCATGCAATGTTACCTATTTTCTTTCTTCCTTATTCTTATTATTTACTCACTCTCTAAGTCATTGTCTATGCTGCTTTATCCTGTATTCAGGGCTGCAGGGGGTCCTGGAGTCTATTCCAGGAAACCTAGGGCAAAAGGCGTGGTACACTCTGGACAGGGTGCCAATCCATTACAGGGCACATGTACACACACATTCTTGGCGAGTGTGTGTGTGTGTGTGTGTGTGTGTGTGTGTGTGTGTGTGTGTGTGTGTGTGTGTGTGTGTGTGTGTGTGTGTGTGTGTGTGTGTGTGTGTGAGTGGGTGCGTGCTTGTATATGCTTATTCATGCTTATTCACACTCTACAGACAATTTGAGAACACCAAATAGCCTAATCTGCATATCTTTCACTATGACAGGAAACCAGAGTACCCGGACGAAACACACCAAGCACTGGGAGAATATGTAAACTCCATACACACAGACCCCCAAGGCGGGAATCAAACCCAGAACCTGGAGGTGCAAGGTGATAGTGCTAATCACTAAGCCACTGTTATTACCATTATTATTATTATTATTATTATTATTATTATTATTATTATTATTATTATCAGAATATCATTTACAACATGTGTGTATGTATGTGATGGTCTCAGGGTAATTTGTACAAAAGGTGCAGTTGGGGCTAATTGTTTTCACAAATTTCATTTCACAGTGTTTCGTGGGAAGAGCCCAAAGTCATCCACACACAGCCCGGACATCATCGCATTGAAAAAGGCTGCACAGAACCATGTAAATGCAGGCCTCATTCAGGATTAAAAGTCATAAAGTCACCATAATTTTTTTTGTGTGAACAGCAACGCGGCGGACTCTGCTCTGTAATCTCTCAAAACCCGAATGAGCATGATGGTCTGTTTTGGGTGCATAAATGACACAGAAACAAACAGATATGGTTTTGTTATTTCTTTGATCATGTCAGAGGCCAATGTCTCACAGCTCATGCCCACTGTTTTAAAACCTTTGCTCTGATTTGTGCCATTAATTTACCTTCACACACTGGAAGACTGTGGCTCCACTTCCCCTGTGTGTTACACTCCGTGTGGTTTGAACCCCTCAACAGAAACCCGGTGTCACACTCGGACCGACAATCAGAACGATAAGCGAATTGTTCCAAAGGGTCCGTACAGCGCATGGAGCCATGAGGAGCAGAACTGAGAGCGCTGCACCTTACAACTTCAATAAAAACAGATAAATACACTATAATGCTGACACACATACTGTTACTGCATCACACTGTAAGCCATTTCAAGCCATTTGAAGTCAAGTTCCATTAGAACTGCAATCATGGACTACATTTATTAACGCTGTACCTTCACATGCTGGTGTTTCTGCTGACCAGATGCCGGTCTTGAGGCAGGTGAGTGTGTTCTCTCCTCTCAGTGTGTATCCTTCCTCACAGCTCACAGCACACGATGAACGAAACGAGAACGTTCCCAGCGGATCAGTACAGTTCATGTGACCATTCACAGGAATCACAAGCGGCTCACAGGTCACAGCTGGAATAAAATAGTTACAAAAAATGCAATGTTTGCAATTATAGTTCTTTTGTTTGAATCTTTTTCATAGATAATGCTGAATATATGGTGAATTTCAAAGAACCAAAGTGTATTAATGCGAAATTTATAAGGTCGTATCAAAAACGTCACAACAGATGTCATTACAAAAGAGAGTTCAGCTGCCTTCTGTTTTTTGCAGCTGCAGTCCACCAAGTTAATTCCTGAATTTAGGACAGCTTTGTTCTCATGAAAACTCTTTGCAGTGCTTTTTACATAACGCCTGTTACATAACAATTCTGTGAAGATACGTTAGGCTACTTCCTTATTTTTATTTTTAAATATGTTTTCTAAGTGATGTTTAAAAAGAGAAATTTGTGTAAGAAGTATTTCACATTTTAATATGATATTGCATAAGCATGAAAAAATCTGTCGGCTTTTAACTCACATTTATAGGCTGTTACCATCAAATGCGGCAAGACGGTGTGAGATAAAGATCAAACATCTTAAATAAGCAAAGAAAAGCAAAGCAAAAAGCATACATTATTGCCTTCAGTAATCACTTAGATCTTTGTTTGATCACCTACAGTGTATGTCGACACACCCCTCTTAATGTTGCAGGTTTTGTGTCAAAACATTTTTTAATTTTCCATTTATACTGTATTTAGCTGTTTGTTTGTTTTTTGCTATATCACATGTGAATTGGATCTGACATGATACAAAACAACCTGCAATTTTATCAGGGGTGTGTGAACTTTTTAAATCCACTGTAATATGAGACCTTTTTTATACCTAAACATAATATTAAACTGTGGTGATGTTGTGCAATTACTTTATAACTGTGTCAAAGAAAGGAAGGGAGAGGCTTTATAACTTCCTGTTGGAGTCACTGCAATAATACTAGGAAATTGTAGGTGTGCCAGAGAAGGTCTATTACAGATTTTTATAAAAATAAGAAATACCTATATTTGTTCAAACATGCCAGTAGATAAATATGGATCTGAATAGGGACCTGTGCAGGTTGGGATGTTGTGTGTCCACTGTCCTGTGTGATCGCACTGCGTTGTGTCTGAACCTCTCAGCTCAAAGCCCTCTTCACAGAGGAACACACATGAAGAGTTGTAGCTGTTTGTGTGCAGAGGATGGCTGCAGGTCATATTCCCACCACTGCCTGTAGTCTCAATCGGAGGGCATTCAACAACTATAATTATTGGAAAGAAAATAAATGTATGGAGCAGCTATAAGTCATTAATGCAGTGGAGATACTGTAAGTAGGTATGATCATAGGAAAAACATTGTATACCAATCCCTACCCTGGCACTCTGGTGGATCACTATCCCACTTCCCCAACTGCAAGCACTGTAGACGTTCTGAACCCCGCAATATGTAGCCATGGGCACAGTGGAAGTGACAGGATGAATTGAAACGAAAGTCTCCATAAACGTGGTTACACTGCATAAAACCCTGCTCTGGACTTTTCACTCTGCCACACTCTACAGCTGTAATGAGAGGAAGAAACTACAGTACAGCATCTAGCACAAACAAATAACACAATGTTGAGGTTTGAAGTATCTTCAGTACCTTCATCACAGCGGTGACCTGTGAACCCTGGATTACACTTGCATGTGTAGTTTCCAATCGTCTCCACACACTCGCCATGCTCACTGCACGACCACTCAGAGCATGATGCTACACACAAACACACAACAACGCAAGCTCATTTTTGTCACTCTGGAGAGACAATAGTGTCTCTTAAATGATTAAATGTAAATACCTGTGTAACAGAGCGCTCCTTTCCTTTTGCTACATTTGTCATCATTCCACATGCCCGTGTCCTTGGCTCTCTTGATGTAGATCTCCACGCAGTCTTCGCTTGTTCCTTGGTTATTGGGTTCTCCTGTTGCCCAGCTGGTTGCCTCCAGTGCTAGAGGCTTCATGGTACCCACCCACGTCCACTGGCCTGCAATTTTCCTAAGCCCAATCCAATAGTACGAGCGATAAAAAGGCAAGATCTGGTTTAGGTGCATGACCTCTTCCTTGTTCTGGATGGCCACCATGTCAGTGAAATGCTGCCTGCACCACTCCCTGGCAGTCTCCCAATTCATGCCGTTGGTCGTGTAATTGTACGACCAGGCCTGCACTCCTAATGGCATATTATATGTGTAATAACTTCATGACAATATTGTAATTCTAATTAATAATTTTCTAATCATTAGAATATTTTACTGATTAAATGTCAGACTGGACATTAACAATTATAGTTTCCCCAAGTTTAAGTCATTAATGCAGATGATATATTGACTTTTAGATGAACACACATGCAAGGGATAGATTTATAATCTGCCAACATGAAAAGATAATTAGCTTCAAGATAAAGAAAGAATGACTTTTCATTGATTCAGTAAAAACATACCTTTATTCATCATGATCATAAGTACAGTCCATCCAACATACACCCTTATATGCTTCCAAAAAATCATCTTATAGACAAAAGACAAAGTAAAGGAAGTCAGATTATTAAATACATATTTATACAAATATGTTGGTGTATTATCCTGTCAACACTAAAACAAGACATCAGTAATAAAGCTCACCTTATCAGCGTCTCTAGAGTAAGAACTCTTCTCACATTTCCGCAGTGCATCTGTTCGATTGCAGCTCGACTTGCTGTGCCAAGCTGAATTACGCCTACTAGGAAATGGTGCAATTTATGGTGTGAATCTTGTGTGAATTGTGTGAATCTTGTGGAGTCAACCTACACTGTAAACTGCTTAATTATACTGATTGGACATATTATAATGAGTATTCATTATAATTTAGCAGTTGACAGTGTAGGTGTATTTATTTATTCATTTATTTATTTATTTATGAGAAGAAGAAAAAAACATGAATTGAAAAAAAATCCAGGATAAATTTGATCATGCAAATAGCATTTACTGGTTGAGGCAGACAGGACATGGCAGTTTACAGAGTTTCTCAACTCTCTCACTATCTAAAGTACATTTAAAAACAGATCAATGTCATGTTTGCAAGGCTCTGGGTTACTGAAGGTTGGTGGGTCAAGCCCCAGCACCACCAAGTTGCAACTGTTGAGCACAAGGTTCTTAAGCCTATCTGCTCCAGCCCTGGAGCAGATAGGCTCCAGGGCTGACCTTCGCTCTTGGCCAGGGCTGACCTTCACTCTAACCCTAACTCGCTTCCTAACTGGAATATGTGAAAAAATTATTTTAAGGTACATGTGACAAATAATGTAATCTTAATCTTAATGAGAGGGTGGTTTTTATGTGCTGTCTTTTATGTAACTTTTATTTATAGATGATACATTATTATAAATAAATTTTTCTGTTTGATTTGCTGCATCTTGGGTTTTTCCCAAATGTGTAGTCATATTTGGCTTGGATTTATTGGGTCAAACAGCGGGAGAAATGTAGGTGCAGCGTAATCAGGGGTTTTTGATATATCTAGCTAATTTATGAGCTGGGGTGTTAGGAAGGCATTGGATACCCAATTTTTTATGTGTAGCTACATAGAGGTTCGACACTAAATTTACTGAGTTAAATTTAGTTTCATATTTACATATTTGTGGTTCTTGGCACACAAAAGGTATGAGAAACTACTTTAAGATTGCAACATGATTTGAATGTAATATATTAAAAAAGACAAGCAACTACACCCATTTAGTCAAGCCAGGAAACACCTGATCAGAGTTGAACTCTTTTATCTGTTTGTCTGTCTGGATCATTAGACACGGTCACCAAATTGACCATGACTACATAAAACATTGATAAAACATCAAATTATAAGAAGAGTGTCAACTGTGGACCTTCTATAACAAGAAAGGCAGATACTGATGGAGAGTATCTGGTGTAGAATGAGGACTTCTCGCTGTCCATCCTATTCTTTATTTATTTGCTATGGTTTTCATTTAAGAGTTTTTATTTTTTATTTTTTTTGTTTAGACTTGACCAGTACTAAGAGACACACGGAACTTAATGAGCTAAAACAAGTGTCAAACATAAACTAAAACATAAAGTGTTGGTGAAATGAAATGTCACACTGAGCCCAGTGGGTCCTCCAAAGGTGCACTATCCAGCTTTATATTCTGGATTCATCACCTCCACTTGATCACTGATGATAAAGAAGAAAATGTTACTATCTCAAATTCCACATTGTCAGTGAGGATTCCTTTGGAGTTTTTCTGTGTCTACTTGTTACTACGAATAAGTTTGTGAATACAAAAGGTTGGTAAAAGGATCCCTGTGCACCTTTGGACAATCTCATGCTGTTAGTTAGCTAGTTAGCTAGTTAGTTAGTTAGTTAGTCTTCACTATAACAAGATGATAAAAATACACCAATCATTTTACAACAATGAAGATTCAAGAGGAGGCTATCTGCTGGGTCGTGGTGTCATGATAAGAGCTGAATTGTTAAAATTTACAATTTTTTCCCCTTAAATTTGGACTTTTGAAGAGTGAGCATTAAAAGGCAATTTAAGTGATGATAATTCTATTTTTTAATATTCCTGTGTTTGACATTAGAAAAGACACATAACTGTCATATACGTAACTACCTCCAGGATTCATAAATTAAAATGTTTGAATAGTTACTTTTATTAAAGGCAGACCTAGTTAGAGTTTAATGGATGATGAGCATTTTGCAATCAAGTGCATAGCAGTCAAGTGATATTACTGAGATAATTACCACAAGTAAATTTTGTTTACCACTGAAGCCTGGAGTACGCCACCTTACCTAAGCCTAAGCCTAAGTCACCTGCTGCTAATACTTGGACAGATCTTGGGAAGACAATTCCAAGAGATACTACGTTGTCTCTTTCTTATCTAGAAAGTTTAGGCAGGTACAGTATGATGCATTTAGGTGAAACTGTCCACGTGCACAATGCTGATTTTAAGTTATGTGGTGAGGTTATGTAGCACAAAGAGCAAACTGTGGTGCAACTGCCCAAACCACACTTCTAGGGCACAATTCATGGCAATGCCAAAGGATCACAGACTCATAGCTGATTGTTAAACATCAGTAGTTGGCTACATTTCTTGAAAATTGTGAATAATTAAAATTGTGAATTATGTGAATAATTCATATTAAAAGAAGTGCTGAGGGATTCTTGTCTTCAGTAAAGAACAGTATCAGAGCTATCAAAGCTCACCATAGTCAGCTATGGATGGTATTAACACTATTACTTTCTGATTATTGTCTGAAGAGTGCTTTATGATTCAATATGTAGTCTTCAATAATTTCAAAGAAAACTGGGAAACTTGAAGGTAAGAAAGTAGAAGTAAAGAACCTGCATGTAATTTATTTCTATAATTAAATGGAAGACTGAAAGGACATAGACAAGAAAATCCAATTGAGAAAAACCTTTTCTAAGCTAAAAACAAGAGATCACAGTCTAAAGTTATTTCATTGTACTTTACTTAGCCAAAAGATCATCATGAGAGAATAATCCACTTGTTCAGAAGTACCTAGCATTCCATGCATTGGTGAAACTTTGTGACGTAGACTATATGGCCAAAAAGTGTGTGGATACTTAATATGTTTGATGGTGGAGTGACTGGTTGCTTTACCTCCAAGGGAGCCCTCATGTCTGTGTTTTCTTCTGGCTCTCCCTTTTAGTTATACTGTTGGCATCCCTGCTTGCCCTCTGCACTAAATATACATTCATGTTATTCATTATGTGACTGTGACCATACCTAATTGTTATCTCTGTTTCTCATCTCTCCTCTTTTTCTCCCTCTTTCCGTTTCTCTCTATCATGCAAATGAAGTTGGGTTCCCTGTTGGGTCTGGTTCCTCTCAAGGTTTCTTCCTATTGTCATTTCAGAGAATTTCTCCTTGTGGGGATGCATGGGGATGCATTTTACTAGATTGTGGGGTATGTCTGTGGGGATTCGCAAATTTAGCCACAAGAGTATGAGTGAGGTCATGTACCAATGTGAAATGAAAAGGCCTGGCATACAGTAGGCATTTGAGTCCTTCCCAAAGGCATACAGCGGGATTAAAGACAAATCCCAAAAATAGGTGTGAGGGCTAAATGTCCACATAATTTTATCTACAACCTTTCATTTTGAGTCTGACTGATCTGTTTCCTAACAGCCTGCTACAGATTTTACAAAGGTAAGGTAATCTACTTCTTTGTCTTTCAGCTATTCCCTTTCAGGGGTTGCCACAGCGAATCCTCTGCCTCCATCAGATCCGGTATGGACTCTTGTTAATGATTCGCATTATTTGATTTGGCAAATGTTTTACGTCGGATGCCCTTCCTGCCCTTTGCATTTAGTCCCCTAGACTTGGGACTGGCACAAGAAGACACTGTATTGTGCCCCCCTGTGGTTGCATTAGATTTTACAAAGGAAATAATGACAGACATGTCTTACTTTTGCTTCATTTACCTTTTCTCTATATGTATACAAAAATAAACAGAAGAGAAAGAACAAAGAAGAATAAGATTAATAAACTATGTTTAATTTTTTTTCTTCAAGATGATAAAATGTCTGAGGCATGCAGTATAAGGACCATATAGCAATACTCACTCTTTCTGCGGCAGGAATAGCAGAACACACAGCAGCAGACGGTAGAAATCACTGCATATCCTGATGAAATCACCAGCAAATGTTTGTAACCTAAGAAGAAATTAATGATCATTTGTCTTTTATCCATTTATTCCTTAATATTAGCTTTATGTGTTTTATGTTACTGAGCAGTATGTAGAGTGTATGTAGAATTTAATCCAGAACATCAGCAAAGTTGAAGTTGCTTCAAACACACTTTTAATGCCACATTTCATACACAGAGCGGGATTGGAGCTCGTGAATGTGTGGTGTGATGTGTAACTAACAGTCCACAAGCAGTAAGGTGGGCAGACATGTCTCAGCCTCCCTCACCTGCAGCACTGGAGGGTTGTGTTGTGAGACCCTGCTGTACTCTCAACTCTACAACCATCTTGCTTGCTAAGGACACCATTATGGTGGGCCTCATCACTGACAACAATGAAAATTGCCTGGAGTAGAATAAAAACCTGGAGATCTGGTGCCAGAGGAACAACCTTCTCCTGAACGTCATCAGCAGCACAATGGGTTGATAGTGAACTTCAGTACTAAGTAGGAGGGAACTACAAGAATCACATCATCAACAAGACCGCAGTGGAAAGAGTGGACATCTTCCGGCACTTCTGTGTTCACATCACTGTTAGGTTTAAATGAAGAAGAAGTGTGTCCAAGCTAAGAGAAGAAGAGTTTTAGCTTGTTGTGTCCGCTGCACCTTGATACACTTACCGGTCCGGGCCCGATCGACCAGGAGAGACAAACACACACACACATGCAGGCATGATGTCTGAAGATCTCTGTTTATTCTTAGCAAGGAGAGCACATTTAAACGGTGCTACGTCCCGAATATAAAAAAAAACCAGCCATTAAAATGTCAGTCATAGAGAGACCAAGAGACAGACAGGAGAGAGGAAATACATTTACATTGTCTTGATTAAACAAAAAGGTTCCAGGGCACAGGAATCTTCTTATTAGATTACAATGTTGATTTACAATATTATTAAACATTACAATCACGCAAGACCTATCATGGTCCTGTCACATCGACACTGTGGTGAAAAAGGCCGACAGTGTCTCTCCCACCTCAGACACTTGAGAGACTTTAGACTGCACTCCAAGATGCTTAGGAAAATTTAGTCCTGCATCATAGAGAGCATCCTGATGGGAAACATCACAGCCTGGTTTCTGAACTGCACGTGCAGGACAGACGAGCTCTACAGAGGGTGGTGCGATCAGCTGAGCGCCTCATCCGCACCAAGCTCCCTGACCTGCACTCAATCTACAGCAAGTGATGCTGGACCAAGGTCAGGAAGATAGTGAAGGACCTCAGCCACCCCAACAATGAATTGTTCTCTCTGTTGTGGTCAGGAAAGTGCTTCTGCTCTCTGGAGGCTAACACAAAGAGACAGTGGAGAAGCTTCTTCCTGCATGATATTTGGCCCTCAACCAGAACACCACCTAGGACTAAACAATCTGATCTGTCTGTCTTATTTTGTTCACTCACACAATAAACACTCTCTCTACGTTTTTACTAACACATCAAAGTCAGGATGTAGCACCTTTGCATGCCTCGTTGCAAGTTTGCACATTGCTTACACACTGCAAACATCCTGATACTTTATACATTTTTGTTTGTTTTACACATTTCTCATTTTTCACACAAATGAGAACTAACTGCACTCAGCTGGGTTAGATAATTTATCCTCCGTAATTTATACACTTTAACACCTCATAGTCTTCTACTTAAATTCTATTTAGCAACATTGTAAAATATTGTAAATTTTCCACTTCAAAGTTCTTCATATACCTGTATACAGGTGAAAAATTTTAATATCGTGCAAAAGTTAATTTATTTCAGTAATGCAACTTAAAAGGTGGAACTAACATATGAGAGACTTATTACATGCAAAGCAAGATAGTTCAAGTCATGATTTGTTATAATTGAGATGATTATGGATTACGACTCATGAAAACCCCAAGTCCACAATCTCAGAAAATTAGAATACTGTGAAAAAGTAAAAAATTCTAGGCCCGAAGTGTCCCACTCTAAGCAACTAATTAAGCCATAACACCTGCAAAGGGTTCCTGAGCCTTTAAATGGTCTCTCAGGCTGGTTCAGTAGGATGTACTTTGGGAGATTACAGCTGGGGTAACAATGTGTTGAGTAAAAAACACAGTGTGAAAGTCCATAGATAGAATCAGAGCTGTAGCTGTCAGAAGACCAGTGATTTAAAGAAAGGCTCTTAATCTTTAACTTCTCATGTGTTTCATTAGATTAATTAAACACATGAGTGGAAAACTGTAAATCTGCAAGCAACAAGAGATTAGCTAATGTGTTAGCAATTTATTCTAGGCAAAAAAAAAAACTAAGCTAAGCTAACACTGATGACAGAGGTTAAGCAGAAAGCTCTATATGTATGTATCTATATCTATCTGTATGTCGTGTAATATGCAAAAAGGCAAAATATATTTCAGGAGTTTAATTTTTCTCCTGGTGCTTAGTAGTGAAACAGGATCTCATGAATATAGATTCTGAACCTTACCCTTATAGCACAAGGCATGCTTCTGATTGGTGCACTTTTCATCATTCCACTTGACATGTGCTTCCTCATTATTAATATATATTTCCGCACAGTAGTCATCTGTCTTTCTGTTATTTGCTTCCTTGTGAGCCCAGAATCCTTTACCCTCCAAAGTCTGTTCAGTCCAAATGCCCCCAGGCTTTCTGAGGCCTATCCAATAGTATTGTTTTAGCTTCTGGAGATTATCTTTAAGGCAGTTGTTGTGTTTTTCACTTTTAATAACCATCAGCATCTGCGAATGACGTTGACACCATGCTTTCGCTTCTGTCCAGATCATCGCCTCATTGGAATATGTGTAGGTCCAGCTCATGACAAGCACTACTGAGGCATGGCAAATTAACACATTTTAGGCAGGAAATGATGATTGTTTAAAACTGATGGTAAAAAAATGTGGACCCCCATAAGACTCCCTGCATGCATTTTCAGCTCAAACCACAAATTTACTATTGGAGGTCAGGGCTGCTCTAATAACTCAACTTTATTATCCTTAAGCCATTCAGCTGCAAATTATGGTCTGGATTTTCATGGTAGTTTCTAGTGAAGTAATCTAGCTGTAAACAATTGCTGGAAAAATTATTTGTGCACGCATAAAGCTTATCTGTGGCCCGCTTAAAACATCAGTTTCAACTATTTTTTAAAAATATTTATATAAAGTAAATTAAAACCAAACTAATTCGAAATTGGAGAATTTGTAAAGTGCTCAGTTGGTTTCAGAAAAGAAAAAAACATCCTGGAGCACTCAGAAAGCTGACTGAGACAAGGCAAGTCTAAGCTTGATTTCAGATACAATGAATAATTAAAAGGGAATACATGTTTTATTGTTTAAACTTGTTTGGCTACTGATAGTATGATAGTGTTAATTCAAATGATTCTAAAATAATAGAAAAGTAGAAAGTAGTAAAATTAAGAAAGTCATGTCATGAGCAGTTGCTTCCAGATATTTAAGTGTTAATGTAAGTATAAGACACTTTATCAGATACCTTACCAGATGTTAAACTGAAGTACAGCCAAAATTGAATTTGTGCATATGGCTTCATGGGTAACGTCATATTTCCTGCCTAAATATCAGAATTATTCAGTAACTTGAGATGCTTTAAAAGTGCATTATGATGCACTGTAATAATATTTTTTGTTTGTCATTAGATCACATGAATAATCTCTGTTAGAATTGGTTAAAAAAAAAATACAATTGCACAAAACATTGATAATACATACCATGATATCACCTGTTTCCTGAATTACTCTCCACGTAGTCTCAAGTGTTTTACTCAGGCTGTTTGCTCCACCAGAACTCCTTCTAGGCTGTTTCTCTCTGACAGCACGCAGCTTTAAGTCAGGGTTTTTTCTCAGGTACTGTATGCTGGCTGCAAACGATAAATGAGAGGAAGTGCTTTTTTACATGTTCAGAATGTAATCGCAGTGACCTCTTGACCTAGGGGTGAATGCCGGATCCTGGCATGTTTGTCCTTCATGTTTTATTTGGAAAGCAATCTTGATGCACATTTTGAGGAAGGAACAATGCTGTTTTTATTAGCTAGTGATGACAGAGTTTCTGTTAATTATGAATATATCTACTGTGAATAGATATGTTTGAATATATTTAAATGATTGTAGATTACTACAGTATGAATAGATTACTATATACATACTCTTTGAACTTTTTCGACATTTTGTAACGTTAAAACCACAAACGTATAAGTATTTTATCGGGATTTTATGTGATAGACCAACACAAAGTGGCCCATAATTGTGAAATGAAGGGGGAAAAAAAGTAAAGATTTTTTTTTTAGAAATAGATATCTAAAAAAGTGTGGCATGGATTTTTATTTAGCCCCACTGAATCAATACTTTGTAGAACCACCTTTCAGTCATAGCTGCAAGTTTGGGGTATGTCTCTACCAGCTTCGAACATCTAGAGTAACAGAATAAATGGAGAGCATCTGTGAACAGCAACTTTCAAGTCTTGCCACAGATTCTCATCTCCTCTGCAGACTCTGACAGGGTTTCTTCTAAGATTGTCCCGTATTTGGCTCGAACCCATCTTCCTATCAGTTCCTTTTAGTTGACCAGCTTCTCTGTCACTGCTCTGTCCCATGTCGTCTATGGATCTCTGCAGCTCCTCCAGAGTTACCATGGGCCTCTTGGCTGCTTCTCGGATTAGTGCATCCTTTGCCCAGCCAGTTTAGGGGGACAGCTATGTTTTGGCATGTTTGTAGTTGTGCTATTCTCTTTCTATTTTCGGATGGAGAAATGAACAGTACTCTGTGAGATGTTCAAAGCTAACCCTAATTTAAGCTTCTCCACAACGTTATCCATGACTTGTCTGTTGTGTTTCTTGGGCTTCATGGTGCTGTTTGTTTACTAATGTTCTCTAACAAACCTTTGAGGGCTTCATAGAAACAGCTATATTTATATTGAGACTAAATTACACACGGATAGACTCCATCTACTAATTAGATGACTTCTGTAAGCAATTGGCTCCACTGGATTTTAGTCAGGTACATCAGACTAAAGGGGGCCGAATACAAATGCTTTTTGTATCTCACCACACTTTTTAGATTTATATTTGCAAAAAGAAAAAATTGAAAACCATTTATCCTTTGCCTTCCACTTCACAATTATGTGTCAGTTTGTATTGATCTATCAAATAAAATCCCTATAAACTACATTTATGTCTGGGATTGTGGAAAATGTGGAAAAGTTCAAGGGGTATGAATACTTTTGCAAGGCACTGTATCTGCTTTAACAGCCAAATAATGTTTGTTTTGAATTGAACGCATTCCCACAACAATCACACTGCCACTGCCCAAAACAGAATAATACGCCTGCAAGCGTAAAGGGTCACAACATCCATCTCCACCTCTTCACCTCAGTTGCAGGAAAAGGCACAGCCAGACTGGCCTGGTCGTCAAAACACAGCCAATCAATGTGTTTATCTCAGTGTTTGGGTCAATGGCATCCATGAGGGGAATAGGACAATAAAGTAGCTCACTCACTTAACACCACTTCAAATTTTATTTACGTTTACAATCCCTTTTAGTTTTCTTTTTCACTTTTCCCTTTTTGACCTCCCTTTGCTTTAGTTCTGTACGCACTGGTTGCAATAGTTCTATGCCTGGTTCTATGTATCAGTTTTATGCATCTAAGTGCTTAATAACTTTGCCATTGAGTCTTTCAGTAGCTTTCTCTACTTTATGCCAGTGTTAGTGTTTGAATAAAAACACAGCGTACTGGGAAACACATACTGGGAAAGTGAATACAGACTTTATCCTGACTTTGCGGTACAGACTTTGTGTACTGGATTTGTTGCGTGATAATGTTCTCAAAATTGCAAAATGAAACATATTTCAATGTAAAAGTTACTTCATATATAATAATAATAATAATAATAATAATAATAATAATAATCTTTACTATTTTTCTATAAACAAATTTTCACTCTTTAAAAAAACATACAAGCCACAATTATAGTTATTATTCACATTATTTATTTATTTTTATTGACAATTCACATGCAAACAGAACAGGCCAAATTCGTTTGGCCCTTAAAGAAACAGACTACAAAAAAAAAATTGATTTACATATTTTTAAAAAATCTTAAACAGTAAAAAAAATTATAAAGATATACAGTACATCATAAAACAAATCTCTTGTTAAATTTCATAAATAGCTAAACAGCATAGAACAGTATGCTCAATAAATTAGATAATAAATATTTCCACGGTAAAGTACACAGTATATTAAATAACTACAGAGGACTGAGGATCAACCTCAGTTCATTTAACTCACTCTCTCTTTTCTAGTTACAGTCATTGCTACTTCCTGCTTCGTCCACATCCTCTTAGACTTCCTTGAAATAAAAACTAATGATAATAATTAAATTGCTTGTACTGAAGATTTTTTCAACAAACTAAGCAGTTTTGTCTCTGTACTATAGAGTTATAGATGTTGTGTTCCCTTTTGAGTCTGCTTCCTCTCAAGGCTTCTTCCTGATTTTGTCTCTGGTTCCGACTTTCTCATTAGGGATCTAAATCTAAACCCATAATTGTATGTATATACAGCTGCTCTGTGACATTTGATAAAAGTACTATACAAAAATATGGAATTAAGCCAGGAGCACAATCATTCATGCTACAGTAGGAATGTCTGTGTCCACAGTGCAGTATCGATGGAGACCTGTGGGGAAAATGTTTTACAAAGGTCAGAAAAATCTTAAGACTTAAGAAAACCCAATTTAGTATAATATGAGCTACAAGCAATTAATAAGAAGATAACTGAATAATCTGAACAATCACTATAGAATATTTGCATATAACTACTGTTAAAGGTGAAAGATTCTAAACTCACCTAGATGTGGACTGTCTAGATGAGACTGTCTGTGCTACTTTTGTATACTTGGTGTGGCACCTCAATGTCTGAGTTGCTGAACAAAATAAACATAAGACAGGTCAACCTCACAAGGCAACATCAGCACAATCCACATATATACAGATAAACATTGTGTAATATTTTATAGCAAAACTCACCTGAGGTCAAACTTCTTAGCTGTAATTAAATAAATGAAAACATATAAAGCATTAGTTTACTTATAATATAATTTTATATATTTACTGTAGCATTATTTATTATTTAATAAGGAGAGAATTTAAAACTTTAATAATGATAGAATAATGTAGAGAAAGATCAAGAGCAGAAAGTTACAAACAATATTTAAAGAAAGTGGAAAAAGGTTGGAGTCAGGGTGAAATAATATATGCTTTCTCTTACCTTTCATCTTTCTGAGTCTCTTTAGTATCGAGAAAGCAAGAGCGAGGCTGGAAAGTGCAGTCGTGCCTCCCACGCCTATGGTTAGGCCAGACACCAGAGACAGGCTGAAGGGCGCAGGATGAGCTGGTGGAATAAAGATAATAAAAAGAATAGAGGGAAATGAAAGTCATAAAATAACTACAGGCTTCCTGGTCTATATTACACTCTATTTAACTTCTATTATTTTAACAAACTGGTTTTGTTAAGGCCATGGAATTATTTCCATTCTGGCAATCATGTTTTTCTTCTGGCTCACATGTATTCAGTGCCAGTATGTAAAAAATATACAGTAAAGAATGTATTTATAATTTAACATTTTTTAAAGAAAATGTAAATGTTGTCAACATCAGCTTTAGTCTGATCCTTACCCTGGCACTCAGGCACCTCTCCAGTCCAGCTGCCATTAAGGCCGCACATCACCATCTTGTGACCATTAAGCTGATAGCCACTGAGACAGGTGAAGGAACAGGAAGTGCTGAAGACAGCTTCCTCTGAAGAACAGTTGATAAAGCCATTGTTTGGCTCCTTGAGGGAAGAACATCTCACTGCTGTGGAGTGAGAAAAATAAGGAACAATCTTCAACATCTGCAAGATCTATGATATACTCCATGTACAGTACAAAATATAGTTAATATAGTGGAACACAGTTCATAGTGCCAAAGAACACTGAGACCATCTAAATCAATAGCTGTTCCTCAGATGTTGTCCTTGACATCAGAAGTGGACCTAGTGATCTTTGGGCTGAGCATTGTACCTGTGCAGCTGGGGACGTCTGTGCTCCATTCTCCTGTCCCGGTACACACTATGCTCGATGCGCCCTCCAGGATGAAGCCCTCAGCACAATTGAAGCTGCATAAGGAACCTGAATTGAGAGTCTCATCTGTACAGGACACACTGCCATTCTGTGGAGTCTGAAGAGTCGAGCACTGAACAGCTGCAGAAACAGAAGGAAAATGAAGGTTCCCGTTTATGTACTGCTACTGACCATATGGTGGAGATTATTCATTATACTTTTTAGATGTAAATAAAAGTTGGTGTGAAGTCAGACAAAGATCAAGGTTTTGTACCTGTACAGCTGGGGATGTCTGTGCTCCATTCTCCTGTCTCTGTACAGTCTATGCTTGATGCCCCCACCAGGATGAAGCCCTGACTACAACTGAAGCTGCATATGGAGCCTGAACTGAGAGTCTCAGCTGTACAGGACACACTGCCATCCTGTGGAGTCTGGAGAGCAGGGCAATGAACAGCTGCAGATGAAACACAAGCAGAATTTGTTTTACTCCATCATGTTTTAACATATATAAACATAATTGGATACCGAAAGGGTTCTGCTTCTGACCTGTACAGGAAGGCGTCTTCTGGCTCCACTGGACAGTTTTGGTGCATGTGAGTTCTGACTCGCCCAAAAGTCTGAACCCAGCATTACAGCTGAACACACACTTGCTCCCATAGCTCTCTCCGCTGCAGTTCATTGTCCCATTCTCTGGGACATCAAGAGTCGGACAGCGGATAGCTGTGGGAGGGGGGGGGGGTCGGGGGGGTGTACAGATACTTAATGGAGCCATACAGAATCAGCAATTTATTTAGCATGAAGGTAAGTTGTGTAACTTGTCTAATATTTGCCCTGAACTTTTTAAATAGCTGTGTAGCCATTAATAAAGTTTATGGCAAATACTAGATGAGGTAAATGACCAGGCTGCGCTGAACATCAGAAGTGGACCTCATGGTCTTTGAGCTGAGGATTGTTACCTGTGCAGCTGGGGACGTCTGTGCTCCATTCTCCTGTATCGGTACACACTATGCTCGATGCCCCCTCCAGGTTGAAGCCGTCAGCACAACTGAAGCTGCATATGGAGCCTGTACTGAGAGTCTCATCTGTACAGGACACACTGCCATTCTGTGGAGTCTGAAGAGTGGAGCACTGAATAGCTGCAGAAACAGAAGGAAAATGAAGGTTCCAGTTTATGTACTGCTACTGACCATATACAGGATATTATTCATTATACTTTTAGATATAAATAAAAGTTGGTGTGAAGTCAGACAAAGATCAAGGTTTTGTACCTGTACAGCTGGGGATGTCTGTGCTCCATTCTCCTGTCTCTGTACAGTCTATGCTTGATGCCCCCACCAGGATGAAGCCCTGACTACAACTGAAGCTGCATATGGAGCCTGAACTGAGAGTCTCAGCTGTACAGGACACACTGCCATCCTGTGGAGTCTGGAGAGCGGGGCACTGAACAGCTGCAGATGAAACACAAGCAGAATTTGTTTTACTCCATCATGTTTTAACTTATATAAACATAATTGGACACAGAAAGGGTTCTGCTTCTGACCTGTACAGGAAGGCGTCTTCTGGCTCCACTGGGCAGTTTTGGTGCATGTGAGTTCTGACTCGCCCAAAAGTCTGAACCCAGCATTACAGCTGAACACACACTTGCTCCCATAGCTCTCTCCGCTGCAGTTCATTGTCCCATTCTCTGGGACATCAAGAGTTGGACAGCGGACAGCTGTGAATGACACAGACGTGTTCAGGCTGATGGACACTAAAAGTAATTAAAGGAACTCTAGTCCAAAACTGCAGTCACCAAGTCTGAGTTAGCAGTTTATTCAGCATGAACATAAGTTAACTGCACACTGTGTGAGTTTACAGCTAACCTGTAACTGTGTCACCTGCTTTAAACATCTATAGTGTTTTTTTTGTTGTTGTTGTTTTTTTACTTTATAGCATATGAAGTGTTTGTAGTTTCAGCGATAGGATTTACAGATGGTGAATGTTTGTGGCCTCTTCTCACCTTCACAGGTGGGTTGCGAATCATTCCAGTTCCCAAATGCATCACACATCAGCCAGCTGGAGCTGGAACCTGTTAGTATGTACCCTTCTTCACAGCTAAACTCACAGGAGGACTGATAGCTGAAGGGTAACAGTGAGTGACTGCACTGGATGGCTCCATGAAGTGTCATATTCAGCTCAAAGCAACGGATTACTGCAAAAGAAAAAAAAATGCAATACAGTGAGCTAGAGCACACATTGTTTAATGTAAATGTAAGTTTCTATAGGTTTCATAGGGGTGCTATTAAAGCTACTTACATTCACAGGTTGGGGGTTTGTTGGACCATGCCTCAATACATTGTGTTGTTTCTGTGCCCACTAACTGGTAGCCCTCATTACAGGAATACTTGCATTCAGATTTATATGAAAACTCTCCATTAGGGTGGTGGCATTGGACGTCGCCATGCTCGGGATCAAAGATTTCATTTGCTTCACATTTGACAACTGAAAATCAGGTTTAAAACCATATCAGTTTATATATTCTCATTTCATAGCTCATCCACATCACAGGTACATAGTGGGAGGAAATGTACTGCCTCTGGGACAATAATAAAACAGATAAATATATGACCGCAACAGAGAACAAAAATACATTTATGATGCTACTCACCATGTTCACACTTCTCTCCATAAAAGCCCTCAAAACACTCACACCGGTGGCTGTTAATGGTCTCAACACACTCCCCTTTATAGCTGCAGGAGTCTTTCTGACAGGATGCTAAAGAAGAGAAAAAATGCCTCTTTTATACACAAGATAGACATCGTATTTTTTTAGCATGTAGATTTGTCAAAAGTCTTACTAGTAAATTGTCAATTAATCATTTTATTTTCAACACTTTTATTCTTTTAAAATCATATTGTGTTCATTACTACCAAGGTCTTAGCAATAAATCAAACCTGACCGATATTATTATTATTTGTTTTTAGTTATGTATGACTTACCAGTGTAACATAGAGCAGTCTTCTTCTTTTTGCAGGACTCGTCATTCCACTTGCCCTCATCCCTGGCTCTCTTGATGTAGATTTCCACACAGTCCTCATTGTTGCGTCCATTATTAGGCTCCCCTTGAGCCCAGTTCTCAGCTTCTGCTGTCAGAGGCTTATTGGTTCCCACCCAGGTCCAGATATTGTTAATTTTGCGAATACCAATCCAGTAGTATCCTGCCACCTTGGGTAGAATACTGTTGAGATGTTCAATCTCATCATGATTTTGAATGGCCACCATGTCGGTGTAGTTTGCCCTACACCACTCACGGGCTGCTGCCCAGTCCATGGTTACCTCTGATCGGTGGTACGACCAGCCTTCAACTCCAGTCCACTGGCTTAGACCTGTGTTAGGAAACAAAGACATTTATTGTACAACATTCCATTTGAAACTGCTACAGTAATACATATTGGTGGTAATGACATACTCCTTTTAAGGGTTAAATAGATTTCTTACTTGCAACAAGCAGAATGTAAAATGTAGAGATTTTGGTCACATGTGTATTGTAGAAATCCTGTGAAAAGAGAAACATTGCTTTTATGAAGTGATTCCACAACTAGAATTAAAATAGAGATTCACAGGTGGCCTGACCAACATCTACAATTTTAAGGGAAAGTGAACGATAGAATTACAACTGTGCACTGTAAAATATGACATCTTATCGAATGAAAATAATATGAAAATAGTCAAAAATATCTAGCATTTTTTAAATAAATCGATATTAGTTTCAACCTATTAAACTAATAAACTTATTTCTTTTATTTCTTTGCAATTTTAGTCTTGTTTTATTGGCAGATAGTTTTGCTCATTCTAAACATTTATTCCTAAAAACATGCCAAGCTATCTGCCGAACGAACAAGAAAATTAAAAAGCTTTAATTTGCTTTGAACTTGCTTCATAACATCTGACAAATAATCTGTTCTAACAGACTGACTAATAATATATATATATATATATATATATATATATATATATATATATATATATATAATACTTTGTAATTATTAAACCAGCACATCTCATAATATTTCCTTGTACTTACCATTGTAAGTGATTCTTTGGAGGTATTCCTTTCTGAAATATTCACAATGTCAAGACAAATTGAATGTCTTTATCAAACAATTTTATGGCTCTGAGTCCTGGGCTGCTGTGGTTTAAATATGTTGCTCTGTCCTGCCCCCACATCCCGGAATCTTAAGGCGACATGGAGGAGAGTTTTGGAATTCCTCTTTCTGGAAATACCCTTCTTCTCACTTTCCTTGTTTCCCCGGGGGTCTGGGAGAGGAAGCACGTGGAAGAGGAAGTTTGCTTTTCCCTTTCTATAGTAATATAGAAAAGCCAAAAGGGCACCGTCACATTTTTTTTTTAATCTAGGGAAATTCCTGCATGTGGACATGTGGAACAATGAATAGATATAGCCATGATTACCCTGTTCAGCAAGACATTCTTCCATCCGCCTAACTGTCTTTGCCTAAGGTGTATGCTTGTGGCAGATGATCGTATTGTACTGTTTCATATTCAGCCTACAGCATCCATATTTTAACTTTAACAAATACTAGAATTTGTGACTTGTTGCCCATGTGTACTGTGTAAGATGAATTTTCAAAGAGTTAATAGCCCTGTAGGTCTTTTCTTGGAGTTTCTCTTGTAATGAGAGAATTTGTTGTTAAATAAGAATCAATTAAAACACAGAACAGAGAACTATCTACAGGAGAAAAGCAAGTCATTGTTTGCTACATTCACATTACCACCCTGAAGTGACTCAAATCTGATTTTGTCAATTGCCAGGTCACTCGGCCTTATGATTGTGCAGAACAACAGAACACAGTTCTTAGAGACTTATCCCAGCATTTCACTAGTGCCTGAATACCATCAAGGTAGAAAGTTAATTTTTTTACACTGGAGCCATGATTAGGATGTCTGCTTTATGTTATTGTAACTGCTGAAATGGCAGTACAAGGTCACGCTTTGTCCAGAAAAATCAGAATGTTTTTTTTGATCAAACCTTCTTCCTGAGAGCACTCTACTCGCTGATTGTTCATGGGAACGCCTGCAGTGGGCTCCGACACACCTTGGGTAAGTTCACCATGCACAGACGTACAGCCTTCTTTAAAATGTCTGCACCATTCAAACGTTTTACTGCGGCTAAGAGTCTCATCACCATACTCTGCCAGAAGTCTTCTGTAAATATCAGTTGGTTGTACACCTTTGTTCAGCAGAAATTTCTTCACAATTTGACTTGAACGCTCCTTTAAAATGCAGGGTGACTTCATTAAACTGAAATCTACAATCCTTTGTCCTTTATTATTCAATTGCATTGGACATTGTTTTAGAAAAACAATAATGTATGTCAAAGACAACAGCACATTGACTTATAAATTTCAGATACACAAAATCTATCACGTTAACTGCTGTTGTCTGCTCTCCTTGTGTACCCTCTGCTGAGTGTCTTTGCCCCCAATGCACCATTCTTTGCTTCTTTTTTGTTCATTGTGGTTAAGCTCTCTCTCCTGCAAATGTTGCTACGTCATTTGTATTGTGGAAGCAGTGTATAATGATGATAAGCCTCTGAAACTGATCCAATTCATAATTTCCATTTTCATAACCTTGAAGAAAGCCATATCTCAAAATTCTGTACTTTTTGGTTGTGGATAGTGACCTTTTAGCAGTATTCTGTCAAACTGGATATTTAGTTGTGTTTCCTGTTCAGATCACTAGTTCTAGTAGTGAAAGAACATACCCAAATTAGAAAGCTAAATGACTGATGAATCATGGTCTATTATCTCAGTGCACAAGAGAGAAAGTTCTGTATGTAAATTTATCTATGTATATCTTCCAGGAAAAAACAGGATGTGAGCAAGGGAATGTATATAACAGAATATAAATGGGCAGATCTTTAAACATGGTATGAAGAAACAAGCATACCAAGAAAACATTTGTACTGTAAATGAGTGTGAAACTTCAGAATAATTTTAGAAGTATTGTTATTATATAAATATGCATTTATAAACCCACACATTAGCTCTGAAAAATAATATATTAGTGATACTGTCTTAATTGTTCTGAAACAAACAGACATGCCTGCTCTTAATTGTGTGCGCTCTTTTAGGATAATGCCAAATATACCTCAATTAAATTTTTGGCCTGCCTGACCAGTCCAGTTTTCTTACTAGAGCACTGGCTTTTTCCTTGGCGGCTTTGTTTGTTGTTGTTTTTTTTTTATGACCTTTGGTACAGATTGTTTGCACAGACTTGTACTAGCTTCCTCTTGTGGAGATTTCTTTTTCTTTTTTCATTTTAATAACACAATTTTAGGCTGTCAGTAGGAGGGCTGCTTTCCATGAAAATATATCCACTTACATGGCACCACCTTAATAACCATAATATGAAATGACATGGCATAATAGAATAGAAAAGAATAGAATAGAATAGAATAGAATAGAAAAGCACTGATTCGATTCCCACCTAGGGTCTGTTTGGTTAAAGTTTACATGTTCTCCTCGTGCTTGGTTGGATTCTAAAGACATGCAGATTAACTTTTATTCAGGTAATCAAATTTTTTGCCAAACACTTAACAGGAAAAGTATAAATGTGCTTTAAGACACCTCACAATACGGACTATAAAACACTGAAAGACACACTGGATGTGAATGGATTTACATGAAGTGTATGTGGATTTTTTTTTTAAACTATTAAGTTGTTTTACATTTAAAGTCTATTGAGTTTTATATAAAGAATTGTATTGTTTTTAAAGGAATGTTGAAGGCAGGTCATGAATATACTATTAATAATAGGCATAAGGCAGAGCCAGACTGTCAGGCACTGATTAGCTTCTAGAGAGGGAAAGCCCTGACTGGGAATTCTGAAGGAAATTGGCAAAAGTTGCGTGTTTTTGGGAGAGAAGGAGAGAGACAGGAGGTGGAACTAATTTCCCATGAAAACATAGCTGTGACATTTCAAACTGATGACACAGAATACATCGCCATAATCAAAGCAAAATTCATTCCACTATAATGTTAAAGTGTGACAATGTTTGCCGTGTAGTTAGTATTAAATAAGCCAGTTAAAATGAGTTGATTGTATAAAGACAATAAACTCAAATAAAGGAACTAATAAAATAAATTTTAAAAAGCAGATGATGATCCATAAGAGTAACTAAGAATTTCTTCTACATTATTTTCATTTCCATCTGCTTTTTGTTATTAGACAGTAATCTTAGTAGTGTATAGTATATGACACAAAAATGAATGACTTGGTAAACCTTGTTAGTTTTAATAATAATAATAATAATAATAAAAATAATAAAAAAGATAATAATAATAATAATAATAACTACAATAAACTGTTGCTTGTAAAATTTATTTCATCATTGTCCAAAAGCAAGGAGCAAGCAAGTTGAAGTGATGAAACAGAGGTGAAGTGGATCCACTGAACACAACGTTTGCCTGATCTTTCTCAGGCCATATTCAGATTAATTTTTATATCCAATGCCACTGGAGCTAACCCCGTACCCAAACTCGTAGAATTCTAGCCTTGATCTAAACATACAGTGTACAAATTGAAAAATAAAACAATATTGGATGTGATATCCTGTACCAATAAAATTGTAACTTCAGGTTGCTTCATGCTTTTTTGTTTATGAACTTTATCTAAATATTGTCTTCTAAACTAGTTTGTTTTGATTCTTTTATTCAAAGCTATTTTTGTAGATATAAAGCTATTTTGTAAAATATGAGAATCTTTTTGATATTCCTTATCCATTCTAATGGAAGATAAATGGTAGCCGCAATTTCCACCAGAAATTGTATATCAGAAACCAGACACTGTCTTTATTATCTTTATAGTTTTAAGTCTACCACCATCGTCCCCGTGCCGAAGAAGTCTTCTGTGTCCTGTCTCAATGACTACCGCCCTGTTGCACTAACACCCATCATCATGAAGTGCTTCGAAAGGCTTGTCATGAGACACATCAAAGCCCTGCTGCCCCCCTCAATGGACCCCCTGCAGTTCGCATATCGTCCAAACCGTTCAACGGACGATGCCATCTCCACCACACTCCACCTGGCACTGTCACATCTTGAAAAGAAAGACACTTACGCCAGAATGCTGTACATAGACTTCAGTTCAGCATTCAATACAATCATCCCCCAACACCTGATCGGGAAGCTGAGCTTGTTGGGCCTGAACACCTCCCTCTGCAACTGGATTCTGGACTTTCTGACCGAAAGACCTCAAGCAGTGCGGATCGGGAGCTACACCTCCAGCACCACCACACTGAGTACTGGGGCCCCCCAGGGCTGCGTGCTCAGCCCCCTGCTGTTCACACTGCTGACTCATGATTGTGTAGCGACACACAGCTCCAATCATATCATCAAGTTCGCTGATGACACGACCGTGGTGGGTCTCATCAGCAAGAACGACGAGTCGGCGTACAGAGAGGAAGTGCTGAGGCTAACGGACTGGTGTAAAGACAACAACCTGGCTCTGAACGTCGAAAAGACAAAAGAGATGGTTGTTGACTTTAGGAGGACTCGGAGCGAACACTCTCCGCTCAGCATCGACGGCTCTTCTGTGGAGATCGTCAAGAGCACAAAATTCCTGGGCGTCCACCTGGAGGAGAACCTCTCCTGGTCCCTCAACACCAGCTCTCTGCATAAGAAAGCCCAACAACGTCTTTTCTTCCTGAGAAGGCTGAGAAAGGTCCAGCTTCCATCACCGATCCTCACCACCTTCTATAGAGGAACCATCGAGAGCATCCTGAGCAGCTGCATCACTGTCTGGTTTGGGAATTGTACCGTGTCAGACCGCAAGACCCTACAGCGGATAGTGAGGACAGCTGAGAAGATCATTGGGGTCTCTCTCCCTTCTATCGAAGACCTTTACACCACACGCTGCATCCGCAAAGCCACCAGCATTGTGGCTGACCGGACACACCCCTCACACACACTCTTCACCCTCCTGCCATCTGGAAAAAGGTACCGAAGCATTCGGGCACTCACATCCAGACTGAGAAACAGTTTTTATCCGCAAGCCATCCGTCTCCTAAACACAAAAGGACTGGACTGAAACCTGGAGTTTTTATCCGCAAGCCATCCGTCTCCTAAACACAAAAGGACTGGACTGATACCTGACACACACACACACACACATACACACACACACACATACACACACACAAATCACTCAGACGAACTAAATCTGGAACATCTGGACTGAACTGATAAACACACATGCACAATCACACTGATGCACACCCATCCCAATCTGCTCATACCTACATACCTGTGCTGCTCCTTGCAATTTTTTGCACAATATTTAAATTGCTATTTATTGCTATTTGCACACAATACTTCTGTCAAAATTGTAAACTGTTTACTGCTGCTCTTCCCACTACCTCAATTCATCCTTCATCAAAAAAGTACTGTTATGTCTTACATTGTTGTGTCTGTCATGTACCACTTTGTTTGCACATTTGCACGTGCACTTTGTCTATTTTTGTATTTTTGTATAGATATTGATAGTTCTTGTTTTAGAGTAACTTAAAAATGTAAAATTTATGTTGTACATTTATGTTGTTACATGTATGTAGCACCCTGGTCCTGGGGGAACGTTGTTTCGTTTCACTGTGTACTAACTGTATATGGTTGGAATGACAATAAAAGCCTACTTGACTTGACTTGACTTGACTTGACTATTAACCAATTAAATGTCCAAATAAAACCATGACAGGAAACTCCCCAAACTTTAATCCTATTGAGTATTGATTATCCAAGAATGAGCTACTTCTTGAAAAAGAAGGACCAACACTACACACATTAAGTCTTTACATAAACGTTATGTAATTGTCACTAAAAGCCTTTGACTTGTGAAATACTTGTAATTATATTTCAGTATACAGTACTACAGTAACATCTGGACAAAAGATCTAAAAACACAGCAGACTATAATAATAATAATAATAATAATAATATTTGTGTCATTCTCATAACCTTTGGCCACGGCTGAACAAGTACTGTGTTCTATGTATTACATTAATGAATGTGTATCTTTTGTATTGTTTCGTCATTGCAATATAATAAAGCTCAGTGACGGATAAGTCCCGCCTCCTCTTAATTTTCATTGGTTCTTCTGAGCAGCCAATCAGAAGGCGTCTTACCCCTGCGCAGAGTGCGGCTGTGGTGAGCCGTAGGCTAAGCGCAGACATGGCGGAGAGCCTGAACAAAGTCCCGGAGGTGCAGATCGACCCGGAAGGGAAGTTTAAATACATTCTAGTCAGAGTAAAGGTTAAAGATGGAACCGAGCACAAAGACATAGTGAGAGGCACAAAGAGTGCCGAGTACCACAGTAAGTGTGTGTGCGGCTTTGCTGTGACTTAAGCGGGTGTGTTGCGGGAGATCAGAGAGAGAGAGAGACCCTGCTCCTGGGCCAGGACACATAGCTTTACTGCCCCTGTGCTGAATACGCGTGGTATGATCAATACACGTGGCTTTACAGGCTTGCGCTCTGAGCTGGAGCCTAAAGTCAAGGCTCAGTGTGTAGTCTGATATCTTTGCACAGGGAATGCTGGGAGTTATTATTAATAAACTGTGTACAAACTTCAGGAGATGAGGTCACGTGACACAGCTAGACCACACTTTACTAATTAATGAACTTAACTTGCTGCCTGCATTACCACTGGGATTTGGGCAGGGGTTCGATTCACAGTACAGTGCCGGTCCCAAGTTCGGATAAAATTGGAGGGTTGCGTCAGGAAGGGCCAAGTGTCAACTTGGCACACAACTGTGCCAAGTTGTGTGTCGGATCGGATAGTCCCCTGTTGCAACTCCTCAACAGGAACAGCCCTCATCAGTGGTAAAGATTATTTTTGGGGACAGTGGGCTTAAACTTCATGCTTCAAAAACACTAAAACATCAAAGAAATCAGCTATAAAATCTTTGAAGAAAAAAAAAATTAAAAAAGAAGCAACATCGTAAAGTCCCGAACCAGTCTGTGGCAACTACAGGCCTGAGGTGCTGCATGGTGTAAAGTGTTGCCCCTGGTGCTTTATGCTGCCCAGCATGCACTTTTACACATCTTGACCTGTGTTTTAGTTATTTGTGCTTATATTCTTATTTATTTTATTTGTGCACAGAGGTTTGAAAATAATGTATAAAACCTTTTTACTTAAAATGCGATGTAATATGGCTCTTCTCATTTAGTGCCTTTTCTATTTTGACGTCAAATTAACTTGGATTTAGCTGTTTGAAACGCAGCCGGCCGAAATCAGACCCTGGAGCACTTGAGGACGGAAATGTGTGTGTGGGCAAAAATGAACTGTAGCCTCAGTACACCTAGGAAAAATTTAATATATTTACAAACTTGTATGCACAAACTAGTAAAAATAGTACACAATAACTAAAAATTTTCAACAAGCTCCTGCGAGCGACCGAAGCAACCCTCATAACACTGCCTCCAGAGGCGCTTGCTTCCCTTCATAATGTGGACTAGCAGATCACATGACCATTTTCCATTTCTCCAAATCCAATGTTTATGCTCTCTATCAAACTGAAGCCTTTTTTCTTATGAGTTTCACCAATAATTGAATTGAATGCCTTTATTGTCATTGTATTGTGCAAGATACAACCAAATTTGGAGAGTTGCTCCAGCAGACCCACAACACACACAATTAGAAACATAAATCATACAACATAAAACTATGTGCATCTAAAAACATAAGTAATTTTCTTATGGTGAGTTCTCATCACATGGTACATGTGGAAATTGTTTTTTTCTTCTCTTAATTTGGCCTTGGCCAGAAGTGATGACCTTTTCTTTGGCCAGGCAGTGTAGTTCTAGTTTGGGTGGATTAACAGGTAATGCATGTAGTTCACCTTCTTATAGATTAAAAAAAAGGTCAAATCTGTACTGCTCACATGGGACTTTTTCTTCTGGTTTAGATCATATTTTTGAAAAGTTGAGTCCTGCTATGGACGCTCTTGGTCTGGAGTGTAGCTGCCTCGGAGGTGGAAAGATCGAGCATGACAGCAACATGAAGAAACT
This sequence comes from Clarias magur, assembly GCA_013621035.1. NCBI lineage: Eukaryota > Metazoa > Chordata > Actinopteri > Siluriformes > Clariidae > Clarias > Clarias magur. The sequence continues at coordinate 83,682 of QNUK01000653.1, read as the reverse complement.
CAGAGTGTTTGGAGAGTCAACAGTAATTAAATGTTACCTATTTATTAAAAGGTTTGTTTATTAAAGCTTCATGTCTGAATGTGTTCTCATGTGTAGGCTTCATGTGTTTAGGGCTATGGGAAAGCTGACCACGCAGTCACAGTGGGAAAACTGAGAGATGCCTTCAAGGACTACGAGATCACCATGGAATGAGGAAGAAAAAGAGAAAACAGAGGGGCTGAATATAATGATGTCCATGTGCAAATAGCAACCTTCACAACAATGCCTGTTATATCAGATCGAGACAAATAAAAGTGCTAAAGCCACACATGGCTTCAGCTCGACTCGTCCCTCAGTCCTCTGAGATTTTAACAATGTGAGATGAAGTTCATAAAGGAAGTGAGTGTGTGGTGAGTGTGTGATGAACTTTGTTTTTCACTTTGTTCTGTGAAAAACACATCCTGGCTCCATTACAGAATGTATACTGTATGTGTCTGCCTGGAGGACAGGAATAGTACACATACACACCTCAACATAGTTGTGGCTTGCTTCAATACAGGAATACATGAATAAATGCTTTTTTTTCTGCAAGTACACATTTCTCGGAGAAGGAACTTCTGGCAAGCTAACTTCTTCCGGGCTGCTTTAATCAAACACATCAGACACAAGCCTGTGAGTTTCCTTTCCCTTTTCTGCATTGTGTTCCAGCACTTCTGGGAACAATAGAGCAAGCATTGAAGGTGCCAAACATTAGCTTTAAGAGATCTTATCAGTTAAATTATCATCTCTGAAACACAATGATTTCTCGGAACAAGGCTTTTATTAACACAGCTAACAAATATCAGAAATGCATACACAAATAAACCTCTGTTAGATCATATTGTCACTCAGTTTAGTTCAGTGGGAATATAATAACCTAAAATTCAATAATGTACTGAAGCTTAAACTTGAAGGTTTACTAATAATAATTAATAACTTGAAGGTTATTATAGGTTATAATGAAAGTTTGATGGAAACGTATTAGGTACATCTAAATATTCTCTGCAAAGAAGATCAGAAAATAAAACATTTTACACCAAAATACCAATTCTAAAAAATAAATATAAAGAGCAGAAAACAAAACAATGAAAAAGAAAATGAATATTTTCTCTAATGCTTGTTTTTTTTTTAAATGCACGCTTACTCAAATGACAGTCTGATTCAATGTTTACTTTATTATTTAATTAAAATTTGTGTATTATTTCATATATTTAACATTTAAATATTTTTCATAATTTTAATATTTAAATTTATTTCTTTAAAGAACTGTTAAATTTGTTAATTAATGCAACTATTTTCCTGAATAAAAATATAAAGCTTATGAGATACTAATGCAGAAAAAAGCATAAAAAATATCTTAAAACCATAAGGTTTAATAATATACCTGGAGAAGGCTGAGTTTTATCTTTTGTGACACAGAGGAGGAAAGTCCTTCTTTAGGCAAGCCTCCTTACAAGAACAGCCTATTGACTGTGTTCTCGTAAGCACACTGATAATCACAGGAAGCCTGACGACCCCACAATGCTCCAGACGACCCCACAGGAAGCTGCTGCTAATGGAGATGTGTGTGCTTCCGCATGCCCCCTCACCATGGGAATTCAATGGGTCTTAAAAGTTGGAATAGTTCTGATCTACTAAGTGATGCTGTATTTTAGTGTTCCTGTGATTGTGCGCAGTTTCAATGATATTTAAATGAAGAAAAGGATCCAGCTATCACTCCTTCCTGATTAGCCAGCACTGTTCAGTGTTTTATTAATGATCAACCTCATGTAGACATAGTGGGGCTCTGGAGATTTAAAATGCAGTGCAGCTGCATGTGAAAGGGGATGAACTCATAAACAACAACAAAAAAAATCAAGTATCTCAAAATATTAGAATTATTAATAAGGAACACAGAAATGTCCAATTTCTTAAAATTATTTCATTTATGCACTCAATACTTACATGGTAAGTAACTTTCAGGGTAATTTACTATGAATTACTGCAGTCAACTTTCCATGAAAATGCTTCAATACAGCTCTCTGTGTGCACCCTCCTTGTGGAGGGTGTTGATCGTCTTCTGTACAACTGTCAAGTCAGCAGTCTTGCCCATGCGTGTACTAAAGAGAAATGCACTGTATTTACAGTACTGTGAAAAAGTATTTGTCCCTTACTGATTTTGTTTCTTTGCATAGCTAAATTAGATGTAGGGGGCAATTATTTTTTCACACACAGCTAGGTAGGTTTGGAGTGCTTTTTTCCCTTAATAAATTAAATTATCATTTAAAAAAGGGTAATAGGGTTTTGTGTAATATTACTTTTTTATGACATTTATGTGTGACAAATAAAAAAAAATCAGGAATATATATGCTATGAATAGTAATTTACTCAAACTTAATATTAACTATTATTATTATAATTTTTTTATGATACTGGATTATTGATTTTCATGAGCTGTAAGTCATAATCTCTGAAATTAAAACACATATGTTTTGAAATATTTCTTTTATGCGTTTTATTGTTTAAGATAATTTATATTCAACACTGGACAGCATCTTGTATTAAGTATTTACTCTCCTTGAATGTTTCTTAATTGTAAAAATGTTTAGACCTGGAACTGAAATGCACTTAATTAGGAATATTCACTCCACCAGCCACTTTAATATGAACACATGTCATGCTACTCATTTGTGTAATGATCAAAACAATAACTGAACAAATACAGACACACTCTCACATTAACTAACAGAATGAGCTAATGAGATTCAGTGGCATTGTTGTTGGTGTAAGATCAGGTATGATTATTTAGGAAGCTGCTGGTCTCCTGGGATTCTGTTGCAGCAGATGTTCACTGAACCCAGAGAGCTGTCGAGTGGAATGAGGGCAGATGATGTCTACAAATCCTATGCTTAGTGTAGCCTCCTGTTTTGCCTCCGGATTTGAACCCAATGTGGTCTTCCACTCTTCTTCTGAGATGCTTTTCAGCTCACCACAGTTGTTAAGAGTGGTAGACTTCCCATTACGTCCCAAACACTCTGGACATTTCTCACTGATGTCTCTTATTATTGAGATGAGCTGGCTGAGATGGTTTTTGAGATGGTTTTGTGTACAATCCAAGGACATCAGCAGGTTCTGAAATAGATCATAACCCATAGTAAACACATACTACAGTTACAAGCTTGTGAGATTATCTCTCATTCTAATACGTGATGAAAATATTAAACAAAGCTCTTGCTCTGTGTCATGTATTGCACTTCTAACACACGACTGGTTGATTGTATATCTGCCTCCTATCCCAGGAGACTTAAGGCACACACACATACTCATTCACACGCTGCAGGCAATTTGGAAACACCAATTAGCCTAATGCACATCACATATATACACACAGTGTATACACACACACAGTAGTGGTGGGTCGTTCATGAACGACTCATTCGCTTTGGACGTGTCTTTAACATGAACGAAGAACGAGTAGTCTCAGATAGTAAGTCATTCTTTTTCTACTGTGTAAATAACCTCCTCCAGAGCCATGTTCTTCCTCCGTCGTTAGCGGTAACTTTATTTGTGATAGGTGTGTTAGTTAGCACCCTGACGGAGAAGATATCAGCACTAGAGGAGCGCATCCAGACTTTAGAGAGGGTTAGAGAGCGCGAGAGCAGTGTTATTCCTGTAGCGGAAAGTCTGGGTGCCGCAGGCGGAGATAACCAGCCCCAGACTCCGACAGTAGAGCCCTCACAGCGGGGCGAATGGGTGACAACTCGGCGGCATACTCGTTCAGCCAAAGCTAACGCTAAGGCTAGCCCACCGGTGCACACCTCTTCTGCGCTTCACGTGTCCAACAGGTTTGCTCTCCTCAGTGATGCACCCGCTGAGAAACCTGAAAGAGCTCTGGTTATAAGAGACTCAATACTGAGCCACGTGAAATTAGCTAGGCCTTTAGGGGCGCCAGCGGCAGTGGTCAAGTGTATCCCGGGAGTCAGAGCACCGGACATAGTAGGTAATCTTAGGGCTCTAGGACAGCATAGGTTCTCTAAGATAGTTGTACATGCTGGAGGTAGGGTTATACGCCTTCGTCAATCAAAGGTTAGCAAGCATAACTTTACAGAGGTGTTTAAAATAGCGAAGGCGATGTCCGAAGAAGTAGTTTGCTCTGGTCCCATCCCAATGAGACGTGGCGACATAGCTTACAGCAGGTTATGGTCGCTGAACCGCTGGATACCCAGGTGGTGCTCGGAAAATAACGTGGGCTACATAGGCAACTGGAAGACCTTTGAGGGCAAAGCTGGCCTGTTAGGGCGGGATGGTGTCCATCCCACTCGGGAAGGTACTGCTCTGATTTTTTTTTTTTGCAGTATAGCACATAGTCTCAGAAGAGGCTTAATTAGTTAATCGGTGACAATCCAGAGCCCAGGCCAGGGAGCAGACAGACAGGCTAAACCAACCGTCTGCTAGCTGCATAGAGTCGTCAATCAGGGTTCATCATATTGAAACTGTGTCTGTTCCCTGAGCTAAACACAAATTTAGAAAGACTCAGAAAGTCTGTTTTAGTAATTTAATTAACATAGATACCGCAAACTCTGATCACACTGAATGCGCAGCCGGCACCTCTGATCTGAAGCTAGGACTGTTAAATATTAGATCTCTCGCATCTAAAGCACTTATTGTTAATGAAATTATCACAGATCAGGAGTTTGATATATTATGTTTAACAGTAACCTGGATTAAAGAGAATGTAGCTTTAAATGTAGCTTTAAAAGTAGCTTTAAACGAAGCTAGTCCTCCTGGATACAGCTACATACACCAGCCTCGGCTAACTGGTAAAGGAGGAGGCATCACAGTTATTTATAATGATAATCTGTCGTACAAAAACATGGACACAAATTTAATGTATTTGAAGTTCTCCAGAGTAACATAAAAAGTGTAGCTACAAATGTTAAGTCCGCTCAGTCAATCCCGCTAATTATCATTTACAGACCCCCAGGGCCGTACTCGGAATTTCTCTGTGAATTTGCAGATTTCCTTGCAAACCTAGTCATTTCTGTAGAACAAGCGTTAATTGCTGGAGAGTTTAATATTCATTTTGAGAATCCAGAAGACCCTCTGAGAACAGCATTTATGTCCATACTAGACTCGGTAGGAGTAAATCAATGTTTACTAGGACACACTCATAAAGCAGGTCACACTTTAGATTTAATTTTATTCTTCAGATTAAGTATAAAAAATGAATTCACAACTCCACTGTCTGAAGTTATCTCATATCACTATCTTGTCTCAATTAATGTTTGTCATAGCAATAATGTATGCACAGCGCCGCGCTACCGTATTAAACGGACATTCACATCAAATACCACACAGAGCTTTATCAGTAATCTCCCAGAGTTACCAACTTTTAGAGTCAACATTTCGTTATACCTTAGATAATGTAGCTCCAGTTAAAAGGAAATTGATTAGAAATAAGAAACTCGCTCCCTGGTATAATGATCACACACGCAGTTTAAAACAGACCGCTCGGAAATTAAACCAGCTTGCTAAAGTTGAGCAATGGTGTCAAACTAAATTGTTAGTATTTCAAATAGCATGGAAGAAGAGCATCCTGAACTATAGAAAAGCTCTTAGTGTAGCTAGATCACCATATCTCTCCACTCTTATAGAAAATAACAAAAATAATCCTAGATTTTTATTTAAAACCGCAGCCAATTTAACCAAAAAAAAGACCACTGCAGAAATCTCCACAACAACAACATACAGTAGTGAGGACTTTATGAACTTCTTTAATAATAAAATTGTAAATATTAGGCATAAAACTGAGGCTTTGAAACCGGACAATGTAATTGATGCAGATGTTAAACTAACCATGTCAGATCGGAACCTAGAATACTTTACTCCCCTTGAAGAGAATTAATTAATTTCACTCATCTCCTCTGCAAATTCATCAACCTGTATATTAGATCCTATACCGACACATTTTCTCCAACAGATAGTACCAGCAATAACAGAACCCCTGTTGAAAATAATTAATTCTTCACTCAGCAGTGGGTATGTTCCAAAATCTTTTAAATTAGCAATTATTAAACCGATAATTAAGAAGTCTGACGTCAACCCCGGTCAGCTGTCCAGTTACAGGCCGATATCAAACCTCCCCTTTATCTCTAAGATTCTGGAAAAGATAGTTGCGGAGCAGCTATGCTAAAATCTACATAGAAATAACATACATGAAATGTATCAGTCAGGATTTAGGCCTCATCACAGCACAGAGACAGCACTCGTTAAAGTAGTAAATGACCTCCTATTGTAGTAAAGTAGTAAATTACCTCCTATTGGTCAGGGTTGCGTAACTATGCTTGTGTTACTCGACCTCAGTGCAGCTTTTGACACCACTGATCATAGTATTGTCCTTCACAGATTAGAAAATGTAGTAGGAATTAAGGGAACAGCCCTCTCCTGGCTCAGATCCTATTTGTCTGATCGTTATCAGTATGTAGATTTAAATGCTGATTATTCTGCATGTTCACTAGTGGAGTTTGGTGTCCCACAGTGTTCGGTTTCACTCAGGTTTGTCGACGGTGAGGTGATTGGTTGCTTTACATCTCAGGAAGCCCTCATGTCTGTGTTTCCTTCTGGCTCTCCCTTTTAATTATGCTGTTATAGTTAGTCCTGCCGGAGTCCCTGCTTGCACTCTACACTAAATATACATTCACCTTATACATTATGTGACTGTGACTATACCTAACTGTTATTTCTCCTCTTTTGCTCTCCCCTCTCCTGTTCTCTCTTCCTCTCTCTCTTCCCTTCTCTCTGTCGAGCAACACATGTCGTTCCTGAGCTGCCATTGATCCAGACTTCCTCTGCCTTCTGGACCTGCCTGGCTCATCCTGGTGCCCCACTTCTGGTTGGAGATCTCTTTAGGATGCGTCCGATGTCTGGGGACGGTTTCACTCTACTAGGAAGACAGTTCTGGCCTCGCATGATGTTGACTGCCGTTTCTCTGCGGACTTGGCTACAGTCGCTCAATAGTACACAACTGGAATTTCCTGCAAGTCTACCCGAGCCTCCAATAACTACCTGGACAACATATTAACATCAATTAACATCTATTAACAACAATTATACTGAACTGCCTGCCACCCAACACACGGTATGAATGCAGATCAATTCCTGCTTTCTGTTTCACCCAAATGAGGATGTGTTCCCTGTTGAGTCCGGTTCCTCTCAAGGTTTCTTCCTATTGCCATCTCAGGGAGTTTTTCCTTGCCCCTGTCGCCCTCGGCTTGCTCATCAGGGACTATCTGAACATTTTTTGATTCATACACATTCACATTTCATACAAACATAAATAATTCTTTTGATTGTGTAAAGCTGCTTTGCGATGATGAAAATTGTTAAATGCGCTATAAAAATAAAATTGAATTGAATTGAATTTACAGGGGCGGCATGGTGGTGTAGTGGTTAGCACTGTCGCCTTGCACCGCCAGGGTCCGGGTTTTCGATCCCCAGCCAGGCTCGATTCCCGTCTCTGTGTGCATGGAGTTTGCATGTTCTCCCCGTGGGTTTCCTCCCACAATCCAAAGACATGTAGGTTAGGCTAATTGGTGTTCCCAAATTGCCCAAAGTGTGTGAATGAGTGAGTGAGTGAGTGTGTCTGTGCCCTGCGATGGATTGGCACCCTGTCCAGAGTGTACCCTGCCATGTGCCCTAAGTCTCCTGGGATAGGCTCCAGGCCCCCCCGTGAAGCTGAATACAGGATTAAGCGGTATAGATGATGAGTGAGTGAATTTACCGGAAACAGAAATGAGTAGTTGCCTTTTTTTTGTACAGATATTTACAAAACAAGACAGGGAAGACAAAAATAACACAGCAAAAACTCTATAATACTCAAGAAAATATACATCTGGAATAACACTCAGAGTACCTTAAAAAAGAGAGGCATTAAAAAAGCAGGGATTTAGAAATGTGAGTATATAATTTTCTAGCCATTCTACTCACCAACATTATCTTCATCGCTTGGCTGAGATTGCTTACATATATGATTTATTTTAGATATAATATCCAATTGTTGCTTTCCTTTGAAATTATCCAATTTTTTGCCTCCTTGAAACCACTCCCACTTGTTCACAGGGGATAAATCATTGAGGAGCCTGATCTCACTAATTAAGGATAATATTGTTTTACAAAAAGAATCACTTTTTAATAAATTAGAGTTAAATATTCAGTAAAAAATTTTAGGATGTGAAGAATAAACATTTGTCAAGATAGAAAGAGTGATGGAGCAATGGTAAGTTAGGGGAGAAGGGCAAATATTATAGTTAGAAAATAAATCACTTAAATTCGATGTTATGAATTCTAATCTGGAACGCTGAGCCCGGCCCATAGTACTGCTCCATGTGTATTGTTTCTTATTAAGAAATCTACACCAAATATCAACCAGATCAAGTGAGGTTGCAAAGTCATATATTAAAGAATTGAAAAACTGGGGGTCAAACTGAGTTGGGAATCTGTCCCGCCATTCGTCCGGGACCACATTAAAGTCACTTGCAACAATAACTTTGTCTGTAGAGTACACATTCTTCCAAGCAACAATCATGGTACATAAATTATATATCAATCTCTGATTTCTCACCTGATTGTTATATATATATATATATATATATATATATATATATATATATATATATATAACAATCATAAGCCATTGGCTTCAACAACCTTACCTTGCATTCCAATCGATTTAACAAGATTGCCAGACCTGCTGAATGTGAATTTTGTTAACTACAACAACAAAAAAAGATTCAAAGAACCGACTCACTAAAATGATCTAAATATCCCATCTCACAAACACGCAAACGCGCGCGCACACAGCAGACTTTTACGAAATAAAATTTTCTGACCAATAACAGACCGCGCGCGCTTTCTACGTCACTGCACGAGCGAGCGCGCAATTTGTGGCCGATACCATTTTTTACTTAAATAAATTAATAGACAAATGTCAAACACTTTTTAAATAGAGTTACAGTCCTGCTTTATTAATTGCCATACGGTATTCTGTGGCAGCATCGAGTTACTTTTGAGCGACTTTCACCAAAATACCGTATCAGACATTAACACCTCCCCTCGGGTCAAAGCGGAATGGTCTCGTCCACACTGCTGCGGAAAGAAGAGGGCGATTTAAAAGAGAAAGCGAGTAGGGTTTATGCATACAGGGCATTTATTTACGGATTTTTTGTTTTGTATGTTCCTCTTATCGTTTAATGGTAAGTATATGTTTTTGCGCTTGTAATGTTACAAGACAAGGTTTTGAATTAGTTGGTCGATTTTGTTTCGTCGGTTAGCTGTTAGCAGAGGGGTAGTTAGCTTCTTGCGCACGCGCATTTACAGTGATAGGTCTTCGCCCGCAGGTCTTCACTGTGATGTCTCAGGCTGCACTACTGCAGGAGGTGGTGCAGTGGAGTCCGGGGACATGTCAGCAGCAGCTCAAAGGGGTCCTGCCCAAACTCATAATATCCTTCAGATCTGGTTTCAGCACACAGTACATCCCTATAAATAAAAGCTTTAATGTTTCAAACATTGAAGGACCAGAAGAAATTTCTGTCTGTTTGTCTAGCCAGATTAAGTCACAGCAAAATTGGCTGGACAGAAATTAGTGAAACTTTTGCAGAATTTGGATATCTGTCTGAAGTTTAATCCACACTATAAGTGAAATCAAAATGTTCAGTAAAAGTAATGTTATGAACAATTATGTGGCAGATAATCTACTTGCTCAGTGTAAACATGCCTGTCCCATTAGATATTAATCAGAAAAGCTAAACTGAACATTATTACTGGGATTAATTTGTATTTTTACAGCTAAAATCACAGCGCTGATGTGGCATAAGTGAATTTTAACGCGCTGGAGTTGTTTTAAGACTAATCTCATCAGACTATTTTTTTTTTTTAGCTTTAATCTTCAACTAGTACAACTCTACAAAAAGAGAAATAATGATGGGTACTTCAGCTAATTAAAAACAACACACACACTAGCATGATTCTTTCTGAGATGTAACCCCTAAAACAAGCCTCTCTCCCTCTGAGGCACAACCTATACAAATATGTTGTGTTATTTATTATTTTAAAATGAACTACTATTCATATTTTTTTTTCTCAGACCAAATATATACTCTTCAAATTATAACTTTACAAGAGAGTCAATAATTATCCTTACATTGGTATATTAAAACTTCTGTTAGCTGCACTGTTTCTTCAGCACTTTGTGAACATATTAATTAGTTTGTTTGTAACTGTATGCATGAAAGAAAAGCAACGTGCTCGGATTTGCGATATTGCAAGATGGGTACTGAAATAACTCACAAAACGATTTTAATACTCTAAGGAAGGTGAAAGTTTCTTGAAGAGAATAATTACTGGTGTCGAGACATGGATTCATCACTACAAGCCTGACAGTAAAAGTATGGATTGGAAACATCCTCAATCACCGACTGAGAAAAAGTTCAAAAGTCAGTCGTCATCTGGAAAATCCACCAATGCTTCCAGTTTTCTTGGATTTTCAAGGGTCAGTATTGGAACATTATCAGGAAAGAAGTTCAACAATCAACAGTGCTCATTACAGTGTGATGCTTATTGAAGAGCTGAAGCCTAAACTTCGGGTTAAACACAGAGGACATTGTGATTTTCCATGACTATCTCCATTCACACATTTCTGCTCTGTCGACACGCTGCAAAAACCTTGATTTGAAGTGTTAAAGCATCCCCCCCTATAGTCCTGATCTTGCTCCAACTGACTTTTACCCATTTGGTTGCCTGAAAGGAGCCTTATGAGGCAAAGATTCACTTCTGATGAAGAATTTTAAACATCATTAAAATAAATTCCAGTGTGCAGATAATTTTTGAGTTACACTTGTAAAACAATTGAAATTACTATCACAGTCTGTATGAGTTACGGTGACGTCATTGTGACCCAGACGGCTTCCATGTCTCTGTATTGTTTTCTAAGAAGTTAAAATTTTATTTTAGACCTGATTGATTCACATTAATCTGGGTGGACAGACGTAATCAAAGGTCAGTAGTTTAGAATTCTCAGTGTAGATGCTGTACTGACATTTCCATTTGTCATGAGAGTAACAATCAAATATTGTAGGAGAAGAATGTTTTCCCACTTCTCCTTGGATGTGATATTATGAATGGCAGCCGTTAGTAACCTGTGATTCTTTCTTCATACAGTATCACGTTACAGGGCCTGGGTTTAGAGTAACCTTCAGGACCTTCCACTACCTGGTTGTAATGTTTTCTTCTTCACACAGATATTTGGAGTTCATGTAGGGAAACAGAATAGCACAAAGCAACTTTTACAGTTTTCATCATCACATAATATGAAATTATTACTTCTCGCCTTAAAAAAGTAATAATATAACCCTTGAAGCCTGTGCTTTTTCATCAATCTCCTTTTGCAAACCATAAATTTATTCACACACCACTTTATTGCCCTCACACTCTTTGTAAAACAAAGTTTAGCCTCAGGAGACACAAACTTGACCTCCTTAACTGTTGTACTCCATTCATCGTGATACAAACAGCTGGAATGAGCACATAAGTAAGTATGTTAACTAGTATTGTACACCTTGTGATAATTAGTGATAAACCTGTCAGTCTCTGTCTAATACCCCTCTGATATAATGTTCATTGGTGGTTTGTTACAGATGTTCTACAGATTATAGTGGGCCTGTTTCTTCCTCATCTTCCTGTATCAGAAATTGAGGAAGAATGTTTCTCCAAAGTCCTACCTAAGGTGAGATATCTCTCTTTACCCCTATCTGAATGTGTGTTTTTCTTTTACACATCTGCATTCATCCTTCTCTGTGGACATGTCGTGTGCCCTTGTATGCAGGTGGTGGTGATGTTTTCTGGCCTTTTGGAGGAGATTTCCAAGCAAATCGGAGACCTGTCCAGCCAGAACACTGAGCTGCAGTCATTCCTCAGGAGTATTCTGCAGGTTCTCTGAATGACATTTTACTAGAGAAGCTCAGGTTTGAGTATTACAAGAATTTGCAATGAAATTGTGTCGCACCACTGAAATAGAATGAGAATCACCGTCCTAAAAATCTTCTCCTATTTATGGTGAATTAAATAATAAGTGAATTGGCATGTTGGTTTTTATTGCCTCTTGTAGTCTCCACTGTTGACCGATAGAATACAGTTTATGCAAATTATAGCACCTGAATCACTTCTCCTGCAGGATTTGCTGTTAATGGTTATAATGGTTATGTCTGTAGATGATGGTGCAGACTTTGGAGGCTCTGTCTGCTTGTGTTCGTCACGTGTCCGCTCTTGGTGAGGCAGTCCCCCTGGACTCTATCCGGTCTCTGCCCTCCAGTGTCCTCCACGTCTTAAAGTACACTTTCCAGCATTGCAAGGTACGGCATACTCGTTCTTTACCACACTATGCTCTGCTTTGAACACATAAATGATCATGAATAAAAGTCAGTCTTATTGACTCTAATAAGTGGAATAAGTATGAAGAGAATAGTTGATACTTTTGTGAAACTAATAAAGAAGACATTTCTTGCTCATAATTCATGTAACTTGTTTAAATGTAAGAGTTGAGGAGACCATCTGAGTTGGGATTCTGAGTAGAGGAAGTGGTCACATCTGTTGACGGTCCATCTCTGTGGAAACAATTTACTGGAATTTTGAAGACGCCTGATGTAAAATAAGAAGGGTGTAATTGTCTACAACTGATTGCGGTTTGTTTTGTAGGATAGTGAGGTTGTGTACAGCGGGAGACTGTCGCTAGTGGGGGACCTGCTCCAGGGCCTGTTCAGAGAAGCCTACTCCCTGCAGAAGTGCCTAATTGAGCTGCTGGATAAGATCAGACTGGAGAACAGTGCTTCTGAAGAGGAAGTATCTGATATAGTCACAGGTGTGTCGATCAGAGCATTTCTCTTTTAATCCTTTATGTCTTAAATTTCATCCAGGATTTTTTTTTTACCATTCACTTGAAATTAGTATTAAACAGTATTTAGCCTAAGACAGAGGAATGTTTGGCCAGACCTCCCGAAGGCTTTGGGAATCGAACTGATTCACATATTTCTATATAAAGACAATATATTTTTTTCCTTCTGCAGTGATTCACAGTTTGCTGGACATCTGCTCAGTTATATCTAATCTGGATATTGCTCTGCATGCAAACACATGGAAGGTCATCATCAAGTGAGTAAAACTGACCTGAATTACTGTTAACATGAACATTAAACCCATCAAATCATTTGAAAATGCGTATAACGAAATAATGACAAGAGGTTTTTGGAACAGGACATCGTTTGAGAGAGAGAGAGAGCATTTTAGATAAACTAAACAAAACGGAGCGTGCAAGGCTGCATACTAAGGATTACTTTAAACTTGCTCAGAAAATTTCATGCACTGATCAAAATATCTAAAATAATTCTATCACTGATTTTGTGGGGGGGGGTTGTTTGTTGCTGGTCTAATGCGGATCTGTGTAGAATTCCTGAAATAACTGATTGAGAGAAAACTAATCAAGTGCACACAGATTGCACACACTCGGATGAATTTCTTGGTGCTCTTCCATTAAAGAAAGAGAAAATCAACAACAGTTAAAAAATATCTTGAATCTGACAAAAAAAAATACTCAATGTTAAATAATGAAAATCAGACATCAGGTTTTTGAATTTTTATTCAGCAGAATAATTTAATTGCTATTAAATAACTAAAAAAAAAAACATCCTGGGCAAAAAAATGTATGCACGCTTAGCTTAATATTTTAAGGTAATCATTGCAATCCAGCGCTTTCTGTAGTTCTCAGTGAGACATTTGCACCAGTACATTGCTCTAGCTGTTTCAGGATTGAAGCGTGTCTTCTCCAGACTGCATGTTTTAGCTCTTTTCCAAGATGTTCCATAGGATTTCAGAAGGCCACTTCTGAATGTTCCAGTGTTTTGTTCTTAGCCATTCTTGGTGTCATTTTTGTGATGTGTGTTGAGTCATTATCCTTCGTCCCATAACCTGCAACTGAGATTGAGCTTTCTCACACAGGGCAGTATGCTTCACTCTAGAAGGCATTGATGGTCTTGGGTTTTCATTGTACCCTGCATTTATTCTCCCTGTGCCAGATGCAGTATAGCAGCCCCAGTACATCACCAAGCCTCCATCATGTTTCACATTAGGTACAGCGTGCTTTTCTTTCAAAGCCTCATTTTTGAATGCTGACACTTGCGTACATCAACCTTGGAGTTCACCTTGAATCCCTTTGGAAGTTCGCTCATTGGTGAACATTAGTTTTATCCTTCCGTTCAATTTGACATCAGTGTTCCTCTTGCAGTTGCATCCAGGGAGGCCAGCTTCAGTCCCATGGACCCTAGATTTCTTAATAATATTTGTAGATGTAGGAATATGAAACTGATTAGATGTGTTTTATAGCCTTTGTCTTATTTTAAGTCAGTTGTTGTGGAATTATTATTTTTATTGTCCCAGCTTCAAGATATTTAAGTGACTATTTTGGGGTTTTCTTTCTTTAAAAGAAATTCATCCATGTGCAGTCTTGCGTGATTCTCACATATTTTTCCATGAAAGTCATGCAAATGATATCTATCTCTGATTTTTAGAAATTATTCTAAATTATAATCTTCAATTATTAGTCAAATGAGAGTCTGTATAATTTTCAAGTCATCAACCATTAGGGTATAATTTTCATTTTATTGAATAAACCTCCTAATGATTGATATTTATTTCAAAAATAACAAACTGAAAACACATTGTTCCAAATTATTATGCACATCAGAGTTAAAACATTTAATAGGTTTAAATGAATAGAATAGGCTTTTGTTGATTTAAATGAATAGAATAGGCTTTTGTTGAATTTGCAGCATTGGGTCGTATTTACTGAAATCAAAAGCTATTGCAATCAAAAACACAGGGCATATTACATCTTAACATAGGACCCTTTCTTTGATATCACTTTCACAATTCTTGCATTCATTGAACTTGTGAATTTTTTGGACAGTTCCTGTCTGAATGTCTTTGCAGGATGTCAGAATAGCCTTAATGGGGTTGAGGGCAGGGGAGGATGGTGGCCACACCATGAGTTTTCTCATCTTTTATTCCCATAGCAGCCAATGACACCGAGGTATTCTTTGCAGCATGAGATAGTGCATTGTCGTGCATGAGGATGATTTTGCTATGGAAGGCACAGTTCTTCTTTTTGTACCATGGAACAAAGTCCTCAGTCAAAAACTCTATATACTTTGCCAAGGTCATTTTCACACCTTCAGGGACCCTTAAATAGGCCTACCAGCTCTCTCCCCATGATTCCGGCCCACAACATGACTCCGCCACCTCCTTGTTGACGTCGCAGGGACATGGTGGCTATCCACCAATCATCCACTACTTCATCCATCTGGGCCATCCAGGGTTGCACGACACTCATCAGTAAACAATACTGTTTGAAAATTTGTCTTCATGCATGTCTGGACCCACTGCAACTGTTTCTGCTTGTGAGCATTGGTTAGTGGTGGCCAAATAGAAGGTTTATGCACAACTGCAAGCCTCTGAAGGATCCTACTCCTACATCTTGAGGTTCACGGGACTCCAGAGGCACCAGCAGCTTCAAATACCTGTTTGCTGCTTTGTAATGGTATTTTAGCATCTGCTGTCTTAATTCGATTAATTTGTCTGGCAAAAACCTTCTTCGTTCTGCCTTTATCTGCACGAACCCGTCTGTGCTCTGAATCAGACACAAATGTCTTCACAGTACGATGATCATGCTTAAGTTTTTGTGAAATATCTGATGTTTTCATAACTTGTTCAAGGCATTGCACTATTGGATGCTTTTCGGCAGCAAAGAGATCCTTTTTCTTTCCCACATTGCTTGAAAGCTGTGGACTGCTTAATAATGTGTAACAAGCTTCTTCAGTACTTTTCCTTTAATTGGGCTCATCTGGCAAACGACTTATCACAGGTGTCTGAGATTTATTTCAGTGATCCAAAGAGCCCTGGGGTCTGTTCTTCTTACGTCACTTGACACATCCGTGATGAATTGACACATCTAAGATGAGATCATCGTGCTAATTAAGATGTGGCTAATTTGGTTCTTCAAGCACACCTGTTGTTGATGATTAGTATAGCTGGATTGAGTTGTCTAGGATCATTTCGTGTTCGTACTTTGGTTTAAAAGGCCATATGCGTCGACAGTAGAAACACTGATCACAACCCCTTCGATTGGTTGACGAGATTTTATTAGAGGGTTATGTATTATGATGATTATATATATATATATATATATATATATATAATGTGTGTGTGTGTGTGTGTATATCTCAAATCCTATTTGTATTAATTGCTCTTTTTGTCATCTTTAATGTCAGAGCCAGCAGTGGACCCATGCGAACATGGGAACAAGTAAAAGTGAAGTACAAGAACAAGTATAGTAAGAAGAAGTATATTATAATGATGTGCTAAAGGATCCTGTCTATCTACGCAATACACGAGGAATTGGAAAATCTCTGTGAAAAATCCTCACACCTTCAGTAACCGGTTGCTCTCTCATAATCTGCTTCCGAGTAGGTTTAAGCTTATGGACCTGTTGCTATGACAGCAAGTGTGAGATGCGCATTGAAGAACAAAACAATCCAAGATCAAATCCACAACAATCAAATCCAGCTAACTGAGTTGGCAACGTACGAAGAACGGACCCCTGAGACACAACACCATCCATGAGTTTAATTTAAAAACTAAATATTTAATGTTTGACACTTACCATCCAGTTTGTGTAATATTTTGGAACGCTGTGTATATATACCAAAATTTTAGGTGCATATATACTCCAATGTTTTGAAAAGCTGTCATAAAAAGCGCACGGCCACAACAGACTGGGTTTAAAGCCGTCAGAAATTTAAAGCAGAATTTCATAGCTGGTTTTTTTTTTTTTTTGCTTTTGCTTTGTTTTTTACTTTGCTGTCTTTAATTACAAAAGCATTCATCTAGTGAGTTACACAATACATATGAATTAATAGTCACGCTCTAAATCTGTCAAGAATTTATCAGCTTTTTTGTTTTCTAGGCAGAGTGTGAAACACCAGTCTCTGGTGGAGGAGCACTTGCGGCACAGTGACGTTGTCACTTTGTTGTGTAAGGACATGCTGACCTCAGTGCAGAACTGTCTGGAGCTAGCTGAGCAGATGCAGCAGTCAGGTCTGAAGGTACCGCACATGTAGGATTGTCCATAATCAGAAACACAACACTTAAAAGTGTCACTAAAAGTGGACATGTAGCTATCAGGAGGATCCAATATGCAACTGATGTATACAATTCATATGAATATTCATATATACAGTATATATTTGGATGGCAAAAACCACATTTTATATATTTCTTTGAAAGGAAGTACAGTGCCCTGAATACAAGGTTTTTCAGAAAACCATGAAGATGTGCAGGTTTTTTGCCAACACATTGGTCCATTACATAAAGGTAGAGTTTACATGCACTTTATTATATACTGGTCAGCTACAACATTAACACCACCTACAGGTGAACTGAATAAAAGCTCATCTGTGCTCGTGGGGATCAAACACTAAGCCTGTTTCCATCCCTGTGGCGTGGGGACAGCCTATTCTGGTCTGTACGCACAGAAAAGACAATGCAGCAAAAACATCTGAAAATTATGCTACACGATAAGCCCACTCCACAGTTTGCCCACCCCGCACACCCCCTGTGGAGTCATACCCCAAGGGCCAGACCTGCTCAGGCAACACCTAGAGGCTATACAATAACAGGCTTAATGTTTTGGGTGTTAATGTTATGGCAGATCTGTGTATATACTATAATTATAATTTATTATATGGTTATTAACCATAAATTGTTAGTAATTTTAGGTTCATACCTAATATGGTTTTGTTTTATTTTGACAGGAATTTAATCCATTTCTTTCAAAGTTTTGTAGTCATTTTTACCAGCTGTACCTGCAGGTGCTCAGGTAATCTCCATATCATTCAGTGGCACTACAAACAACATTTACTGAGTAAAACTCTTCAGTCAACTTTTTGGCCAGTTCTGTTCATTTTCAGTATTAATGTATTTGT
Organism: Clarias magur; assembly: GCA_013621035.1. Lineage (NCBI taxonomy): Eukaryota > Metazoa > Chordata > Actinopteri > Siluriformes > Clariidae > Clarias > Clarias magur. The sequence goes on along the minus strand of QNUK01000653.1, from coordinate 65,602 downwards.
TTTTTTTTTTCCTTCTTTGTCTCTTTCTATTGGTCTGTCTCTCATTTCCATCCTCAGTAAATTTCCTCCTTGCCCCTCAGCCCCGTCTGTTCCTGTTGGCCTGGGTGAAGAGCTGAGTAGTGGTATTTTGGTTCCCATGGATGCTATGCTGGCACAACTTTTACCCATGAGGTCTTTTGTTGAGTGTGTCCTGTCCACGAACCACAGTAAGGCCATGGCACTTGTCTCTGTGCTCTGCATCAACTGAGGTCAGATAGTTATTTGACAACATTTGAATGGGATCAGGAAACGGCCCAATGCCGGCGGAAAAGTTTTGTATGGATAGCTTGAGGAGAGCCGAGGTCTCTGGTCATTAATATAATGGTCTACCTGTCAGTAAATGACAGACACTGGCCTTGAGGGTGTTTAAGTGTCAGAGAGATATGTTTTCGTGTGAGGGTTTAAAACTCCAGTGGTTGGCCATGATAGTTTTACAAAATATGCATCCTGTCCTTTATCCATCTGGACAATGTGCTAGTAATAGTCTCTGATCTCTGACCTACTGTAATAGTACAGAGTTATTTGTGAAGCAAACGTGTTTTCACACGCTTGTACTCCTGTAATACATTGTGTTAGAGTTCATTCTCCTCTCTTGGTGTTAAAGAATGAGTTGAGATTTTAGCTTCTGTAAATTTCTAGCAGGCGGTTTGGTGGCGTAGTGTTTAGCATTGTTGCCTTGTACCTCCAGGGTTGAGGGTTCGATTCCCACCTCAGGTATGTGTGCATGTTTTCCTCATCCTTGGCGGTTTCCTCCCAAAGTCCAAAGACAATTTTCTGTAATGTGTATGTGTACTGTGTGTGCGTGTATGTGTACTGTGTGTGCGTGCGTGTGTGCGCTCGTATGTATGCGTGTGTGCGTGTGTGCGTGTGCGCGCGTGCGCGTGTGCGCGTGTGCGCGTGTGTGTGTGTGCGTATGTGTGTGTGTGTGTGTGTGTGTGTGTGTGTGTGTGTGTGTGTGTGTGTGTGTGTGTGTGTGTGTGTATGTGTGTGTGTGTGTGTGTATGTGTTGTGCGTGTGTCTGCATGTGTGTGTGTGCGGCACTCTGTGACGGATTGACGATCTGTCCGGGGTGTACCCCACCTTGTGCCCAAGGTCTCCTGGGATAGGCTTCAGGCCCCTGCGACCCTGTAACAGGATAAAGCAGTATAGAAAATGAATAAGATGCTAAAAATATTTGGTAAAAGTTTGTTGTCTTGCTGTGTGTTTAGCGTGCAGTCAAGAGCACGCTCTGCCCCAGTGCTTCCTGCTGGTGAGTGTGTTGGAGAAGCTCAGCACCCAGACAGACGAGACGCGGTGTCTCTGGTATGATGGCAGTCAGTTCCCAGAGGAAACACTCAGGTGTGCTATAAATATTTAATTTAAAAACATTATCCGGGTCTGTTAGATTCCTCTTATTTAGCAGTATATCTACATTAAGGATTTATTTCATATATACCAACTGGAGCACTTCCCTGTTAAACTCTTTATTTGTATAATAAATATTGGCATATAGGGTGGTCCAACAGTCTGGTTCAATAGCTAAGTAAAACTACTGGAAAATCATGAAGCAACTGCTTTATGTAAAGAATCCTAGCATGTGCACAAACGAGTTCATACGTTCATGGCATGTGTATGTGTGTTATTAGTTTTAATACCACCTTAAGTCTGAAATAAAATATGTCTGTGCATCCAGATTTTTGACCCTCCGTGTATGGATTTGGGGAGAATATTATTGGACCTGTAAATGTTTATATATAAAATAAAAATGTGACTTTTTCTTAGAACTGATTTTATATTATTTATACTTTTTATTCAATTTCAATCTTTTTTCCCCCCAGATTAGGGCCATTATGAAGGCTTTACAGAGATTATTGCATATTTTGGATGCCTTCAGTGCTGTTTTGCAATGTACAGTCGTGGCCAAAAGTTTTGAGAATTGCATAAATATTGGAAATTAGAAAACTTGCTGCTTAAGTTTTTATAATAGCAATTTGCATATACTCCAGAATGTTAAGAGTGATCAGATGAATTGCATAGTCCTTCTTTTGCCATGAAAATTAACTTAATCCCTAAAAAAAAACTTTCCACTGCATTTCATTGCTGTCATTAAAGGACCTGCTGAGATCATTTCAGTAATCGTCTTGTTAACTCAGGTGAGAATGTTGATGTGCACAAGGCTGGAGATCATTATGTCAGGCTGATTGGGTTAGAATGGCAGACTTGACATGTTAAAAGGAGGGTGATGCTTGAAATCATTGTTCTTTCATTGTTAACCATGGTGACCTGCAAAGAAATGCGTGCAGCCATCATTGCGTTGCATAAAAATGGCTTCACAGGCAAGGATATTGTGGCTACTGAGATTGCACCTAAATCAACAATTTATAGGATCATCAAGAACTTCAAGGAAAGAGGTTCAATTCTTGTTAAGAAGGCTTCAGGGCGTCAAAGAAAGTCCAGCAAGCGCCAGGATCGTCTCCTAAAGAGGATTCAGCTGCGGGATCGGAGTGCCACCAGTGCAGAGCTTGCTCAGGAATGGCAGCAGGCAGGTGTGAGCGCATCTGCACGCACAGTGAACGTTGACATTTTGGGTCCATGGCTTGGAAACTCCCCAGATCTTAATCCCATTGAGAACTTGTGGTCAATCCTCAAAAGATGGGTGGACAAACAAAAACCCACTAATTCTGACAAACTCCAAGAAGTGATTATGAAAGAATGGGTTGCTATCAGTCAGGATTTGGCCCATAAGATGATTGAGTGCAGCCCAGTCGAATTGCAATGGTCCTGAAAAAGAAGGGCCAACACTGCAAATACTGACTCTTTGCATAAATGTCATGTAATTGTCGATAAAAGCCTTTGAAATTTATGAAGTGCTTGTAATTATATTTCAGTACATCACAGAAACAAAGAAAAACAGAAACAAAGATCTAAAAGCAGTTTAGCAGCAAACTTTGTGAAAACTAATATTTGTGTCATTTCTCAAAACCTTTGGCCACGACTGTAGAAATAAATAAAAGGAAAGACCTTGAAATTAGAAGATTCTTGAAATTAGAAGAACTTTTGACTGGTACAGTGTGTATACACTTACCGGCCACTTCATTAAGTACACCTGCTAGTACTTGGTTGGACTCCTTTTGCTTTCAGAACTACCTGAACTTTTCATGACATTGGTTCAACTATGTGCTGAAAACATTCCTCAGAGATTTTGCTCTCTGGAAATACTCAGACCAGCCTGTCTGACAACAACAACCATGTCATGTTCAAAGTCACTTACAGTAAATCACCTTTCTTCTGGGTTTGAGCAGAACGTCTTGACCATGTCTACATTCCTAAATACATTGTGCTGCTGCCATGTAATTGACTGACTAGAAAATTGTGTTAACGAGCAGTTGAACAGGTGTACAAATATTTTATTTAATTCACATGTGACTTCTTCCCTGTCAGATTAGTTAACACGCGCACGAGTGGTACTTACTGTGTGTTTATTTTTAAACTACACACCACTACTACTAACTTTGATTGTTTAAATATCAGTGTAATGGTTTGGTTATTAAATTGAGAGAATATGTTGGCCAGTTTGGTGAATGTCCTGTTGCTGGAGAGGGCCACCAGTGGTCCGTCTCACATCTGTGTTCATGTTACTTGTTTCCCCCTCACTTCTCAGGCTTTCTGTCTTTGAGGCAGTTTTTCTGAATTTCCGCCAGTGTTTGTTAGAGCGGGCTGTTCCTGTACGGCTGCCTGGGGTGATGGTTCGTGGCCAGGCTCAGGGCTCAGTGAGCCTGCAACAGCATGTGTGTGTGCACCTGTGTGGCTGTGTGGCAGCCCTGCCGCCTCAACACTTCCCAAAACTGGTGAGTACAGTACTTGTCTGGAGCTTGTAGCGTCTCCTGGGTTCAGGGGTTCTGAAAAGGTTCTTGTGGTTAACACTTTACATCCTACAAGTCTGGACTAGAATCCGTCTGTCCTTCTATGTTGGCTCTTCCTGCCACACTAACATGTTATAATATATCTGGTTATAATATAATGGTGCAGGGGGGTTTCCGAGCCATGGTCCATCACCATACAAGAGTATTGTCAGGCATCTGGGATTTGCCCTATACACAGAAATGGATGGATGTACATTAGATGTGTATGTATGATATCTAATCTGACTGTCCTCTCTTTGACATTGTTAGGAGCGGTCATTGTTAGACGCTGTGCTGCAGGCAGACACCCAGACGGCCGTATTAGCCACTGACGTCTGGTGCTTTCTGGCACGGTGAGTGTGTGCACACACCCAGCAGTGACTGCAAAGTTTCCGTAACTCACATTGAGTCAACAACACAAACAGTCAAAGTGTATTCCATATGTTATTCATAAAAAAACGACATAAATGAAAACAAGCCGGGGTTTTCCAGTCAAATGTCCCTCCAGGATTAACTGTGATTACCTGATGATTAAAGCCTGCTTTAAATACAGCTACAAAAAAAATCTTTTGACTGTGACGGAGTTAAATAACCATGAAGCCCAAGAACATGTGGTCACGGAGTGGGGCTTCATTTGGATAGTTAGAGCAGACATGACAAGCCAAGTGAACGAATGTCTGTACTTAAAGCTCTAACGCACATTAACATAGCTCACAGAAGTAGGATGTTTATCGAGTGCATATGTGAGTGATGTTCTAACTTTACTTTTCTTCCCTCTGTCTCTCTGTGTGTGTGTGTGTGTGTGTGTGTGTGTGTGTGTGTGTGTGTGTGTGTGTGTGTTTAGATATGGCACTGCTGAGTTATGTTTGCATCACGTTCTCCTCGTAGCTCACCTGGTGAGTGCAGGCAGCTGAATGTGACCTTTCTTTCTGCGCTCTGAGAGATTTTAGAAGTCTCTCCTGGGAGTGATAGGATTAAGCTCTTTCTCACCAACACCCCAACAGAGGTGACAATTGGTGTCAAATCTGTTTTGGGAAGTGGACACCTGTCTGTAAGCTCATGCTACTCGTAGCCGTTGTATATAGACTGGATGTGATATTTAAACTGTTGGTTGTGGGTTATTCTCCAATACTAAGAAAGCACAAAAGTCACCATTCTATAATTAATTTATATTTTGCCAAAATATGTTTAGTTATTTACATAATATAACATTATTTACCTCACAAGTTAAATTGCAGTTTTTATCACTCATTTTGGTTTTTATTCCTGACATCTGGAATACACAGACATCAGCAGACACTGGCTTTCTTCTTTGGTCATGCTCTGCCATGCTTTTTCTGCAGCTTTCTCCACCTTCTGCTTCTTCTTGGGGCATTTTGTCCTCAGTTTTGTCTTCAGCTTATGTGGTTTCAGATCAGGTGACAGACCAGCTACTACAGAACATTCCACTTTTTTGCCTTAAAGTCTTGGGTTTCTTTCGAAGGTCAGCTCATTGTCCATCTGTGCTGTGAAACAACATCCACTGAGTTGTGTGAAGTATCTGTCTAAATGTGTGATAATCACCATTTACTCTGAGTTCATCCCGCTGCTTTAGTCAGCAGTCACATCATCAATAAATATGACCGAACCAATTCCACTGTCAGTCTCGCGCACACGCGCACGCACACACACGCACACACTATACCACCATTTCAGACCAGGAGCACTTCCTTCCTTTTTCCTCACTTTCTCTTCCCGTCATTGATCTAGACAGCTAAAATAGACTTAAACCATGTGTCCAGTCATTTAAGCTTTGCCAAAGGTCATGTTCAAGGTCATGCATCATTTCCTTGGACAATAATTCCAAGGAAAACTGAAAAGAAAAAAAATCAAGGTCTTGGAATGGCAAAGTCAAGACCTCAACCAGCACATGTTACTCAGGCCCTGGTTGAAAAAAATAGAACTGGAGGAACTTTTTTTTTTTTTTTCGTTCCCCCCCACACATGTAAGGAGAATACTGTTTTTATGTGAGAAATATTTTTGTTTTGTTTCTTGATTGTCCATTGGCAACTGTAATTTTTCAGTAACTATAGTGACCCATTCTGTCTTTCTGTTGTATTTGTAGATAAAGTCATGTCCGGGTGCGAGTTATCAATTGACTCATTTGGGATTACTGCTGAGACGCCTGCTTTTTCTTATGACTCCAAACCTCCAGGTCTCACACGCGCACACACACACACACGCACACACACATTATACTGGAAACAGTAATACTTTAGTTTGGGACACAAAAGCTTACACTAAGTATTAGCTCTAACTGCCATCAATGATATAGTTGTTGAACTATGCACTCTGTGTGTGTTTCTCTTAGTTAGAGTTTGTTGAGTGTTTCTTGCCATCTAAGGATGAGAACCTGTGTGTGTGGAGTCCTGTGCTGCTCAGTAGTCTGTGCTCGGATGCGCGTGCTTGTGTGGAGAGGGAGGTCTTGAGTAGCGCCCGAACTGCCCTTGATGCTTGGCAGACCACGGGATGCCGGTTGGGGAAGATGCACACACTGGTGAGGGCATCACTGAACACACCTGTTTCTCGTGTGTGTCTGTCTGTCTGTGTGTGTGTCTGTCTGTGTGTGTGTCTGTCTGTCTGTGTGTCTGTCTGTCTGTCTGTCTGTCTGTCTGTCTGTCTGTGTGTGTGTGTGTCTGTCTGTGTGTGTGTGTGTCTGTCTGTCTGTGTGTGTGTGTCTGTCTGTTGTGTGTGTGTGTGTGTCTGTCTTTGTGTCTGTGTGTGTGTGTCTGTCTTTGTGTCTGTGTGTGTGTGTCTGTCTTTGTGTCTGTGTGTGTGTGTCTGTCTTTGTGTCTGTGTGTGTGTCTGTCTTTGTGTCTGTGTGTGTGTGTCTGTCTTTGTGTCTGTGTGTGTGTGTCTGTCTTTGTGTCTGTGTGTGTGTGTCTGTCTTTGTGTCTGTGTGTGTGTGTCTGTCTTTGTGTCTGTGTGTGTGTGTCTGTCTTTGTGTCTGTCTGTCTGTGTGTGTGTCTGTCTGTCTGTCTGTCTGTCTGTGTGTGTGTGTGTGTGTGTGTCTGTCTGTCTGTCTGTCTGTGTGTGTCTGTGTGTGTTACAGCCACTACAGAAGAGAAGCAGAAGGTCTATGAGGAGGCCTGGGTGAAGTTCCCGAAAGGTTTGGTGCCTCGCAGGCTACCGCTCAACTTCCTGTCTGGTAAGTAACACGAGCTGTACAACATTCAGCTGCTGGTGTGTGTGTGTGTGTGTGTGTGTGTTTTTGCTGAGAATGTTTGTTTAATCCCCGTGTTTCCTCTTGTTAGGTGAGAAGTTTCGGGAGTGTCTGGATAAGTATTTAAGAATGAACTTTAGTAAAGGCTGCCCTCCGGTCTTCACAACACTCAAACCTCTGTACCAAGACAAAGACAAGGTGAGGAAATGGTCGTGTGTTTTATTTCAGGCGTGTGATCGATGCCCTTATCCTGTTTAACATGAGAAACGTTGAGCTGAAGATGCAGAGAATGTCAGAGTCACAGCTTCAAAATCTGTTCACATCAAACATGCGGACTAATTTAGATCTTAGAGTGTAATGTAACGGTGTATGTCAGGGAAACTAGTTAAGTGTAATTAACTAGATAATCTGCAAATAAATAAAATAAAATAGCATGTAAATGATATTTAAGTCTAACTATTGCTTTTGTTTTCTATAAATATCTGCAGCATAATCCCAATAAATTAGTTATGTGACTAATTCATGAAGCCCAAATAATAATAATAATAATAATAGTAATAATTAATTAGTATTATTATTATCCAAAACAACAATAAAAGTCTACATGGTGTGTTTGAGTCAAAGCGGGACTTTTGATTGTACAGAATAACAGAACACTGAGAGTAAACACTCCCTTTGTGTCTCTATATAATCCCCTGATACACTAATGCACTTATCCCAGTGTCTCACTAGAGCTCGGACACCATCAGGGGAGAAAGTTCTCTCAGTACGTTTGTCTGTCTGATTCACGTCTCAAACGCCGGCCTCCCTAAAACTCCTGAAAGTTTTTACTGATCATGGCTTTGTAAATTTAATTAATTAATTAATTTATTTTTGCCTTTATTCACTGGAAAGTTCATCACGAGTCCCGGTTTGACTTGAACGTCCCTTATATAATAAACAACATGGCAGCTATACAAACACAAAACCTAAAGGAAACCAGCAGCAGGGGAACGTACCTTGTTGTCAGGGTGTGAATATTAATGTCCGATCTGTCAGTGCTTTGTGTGTGGACAGTTTAAATCGCCATCAGGGTAAATTGGGCTGTGGGCCAGCGCGCTCTCGGGAGGCTGAAAATTTGAAAAACACTTTGAATAACTTCCATCTCATTCGTTAATTCATTCGTTCATTTAGAGAACCTGTATGAACAAGTGTCACTGCCTTTTCAATTTTTTTTCTCAAAAATCTGGACCCGTTACTTTTTAGTTTATTGCTGTTTTCTTTTGACTGACAAAAAAAGGCAATACAAAGTGTGAATGAGAAGAGAAAGATGTGGAAAAAAATTGGTTTGCAGAAATTTGCACCTGTACAGTCGAGTGTTGTATATAAACGAGTGTAGGTTTTATAGAGTTGTTATTGTACTGATCCCAGGAGCGATGTTGTATAGAGTAGACTTGCACACACAGCTGCTTAAATTCAGGCCTGTGTCATGAAACTGATACTAAAGTGGGAGAAGTTACTGAGTACAGACTCTGAAGTGTTTTATTGTGTTTATTTGCAGGTGGCAATAATTGAAGAATTAGTAGTAGGTTTTGAAACGTCTTTAAATAGCTGCCGAATGTTCAATCAAAACGGTAAGTGACGCACGTCCTAAAACTCCCATACTGTTGCAGTTTATCGCGTCTGTTTCCCTATTGGCTACGGTGTGTGGTTGGCGGTCTCTGATTGGGTGATTTTGTCGTCGTTCAGATGACGGTAAGGAGGAACCCCCCACCACGTTACTCTGGGTGCAGTACTTCCTGGCACAGCACTACGATCAGATCGGGCAGCAGACGCTCGCGCTCGAGTACATCAACGCCGCAATAGAGAGCACGCCAACACTCATTGAGCTCTTCCTCATCAAAGCCAAGATATATAAGGTTTGCACATGCACACTTCCTGTATTAATAGTGATTTAATCAATTCTGAGAAAAATCTCAGTTTGGTTCTGTCAGATGTGTAAATACGGTTTTGGTCGAGTTTAATCTGACAATATGAAAATGAAGAAGATTTAATGAAATGTAATGAAATAAAATGACCTGGAAATGGTTTGTCGGGTTTACGTGGATAATTTCACATTTATGAGTCCACGGTGTCGAAGCATCCTCGCATTGCCGGACCTCTCACATGTCGCTTCCACTCGCAGCATGCTGGGAACATCCGGGAAGCAGCTCGCTGGATGGACGAAGCCCAGGCTCTGGACACCGCCGACCGCTTCATCAACTCCAAATGCGCCAAGTACTTACTGAAAGCAGGCTTGATCAAAGAAGCGGAGGAGATGTGCTCGAAGTTCACACGGGTAAGAAAGCCTGTGTACGTGTACAGTCCGCTCCACCCCCTGACTGCACGGGAAGTTCATCACGACAAGTCTAATGAGTTTAATTATGGTCGTTTGTTCCATTATTTATGAGCCCTCCAAATTTGTGTGTATGAAAACAGCTTTAATTCCTGATGGGTTAACGCCACACTTGTGTCAAAGCCCCGTGAATTAAAGCTGAAAGTCTCGACTTCACTCACATATTGTGGTGGTGAACGGAGGCCGAACACGTCAGAAAACCTTTGCACCTGATTTTTAGATGCACGAAACTGTATTGGATAATTGAACATTTGTCTCCTCTTTTTCTCCAGGAGGGGGCGTCAGCGGTGGAGAACCTGAACGAGATGCAGTGTATGTGGTTTCAGACTGAGTGTGCGCTGGCGTATAAATCTATGAAAAAATACGGCGACGCCCTCAAGAAATGCCACGAGATCGAGAGAGTGCGTTCCTGTGTCTCTTCACTCTTTCAGGAGCAGTGTGTTATTAATACCAGTACATAGCAGTGTGTAAATACCAGTACATACCGGTGTGTTACTAGTCGAGTCTGTTTCAACTGTCTTGTTTTAATGCTTCCATGAAATGTGCAGCAGTGGCCTATTGGAAACTGTTGTGTCTAATTTAAACCTATCCAAGGAATATTTTGAGCCTCTGCTGTGTGCGAGACGACCTGTATTTCCAGGAAAAGTCTGACGCGCCTTCCTCTTCTCTTAAAACTGATCTTAGTCCTTTTTATTAGAATTATAGAAGTCTTATGGGTTCCATGTAATCAAAGAGGCTAAAAAAATTATTTCCAGACAAGAAAAATGACAGAAACCTGAATTGTAACAAGTGAGATGGGTTTCAATTTGTATTTCTTTTTACTGCCATAAGACATTTATATTCTTATGAGTATATATAAGAAAAGTAAATATGAAAGTTCAATCAATGGTGTCTGATCATTTCTAAGATTGTCCAGTAAAGTCAGCGTAAGTCTGTGTGTGTATGTGCAACACACTGAAAACTGCACGCTAGCTTATTAATGTGTTTCAGCCTTACTCAGCATGTGCAGTAGATAAATAATGTTTTCTGTGTGTGTTTTAAACACGATTTTACAATTATTTCGGAGAAACCTTGAAATAATGCAAAAAGGTTTTTAAAGCCGTCCATAGAGTAGTCATGATAGTGTGACTAATATCTTACATAATAGTGTAATATCTGCTCTTATAACTTCATTGATCACATGAATATTGCCTTTGTTTCCTGTTGTAGCACTTTGTGGAGATAACGGACGATCAGTTTGACTTCCATACGTACTGCATGCGGAAGATGACGCTTCGCTCGTATGTAGACCTGTTAAAGCTGGAGGACGTGCTGCGCATGCACCCCTTCTACTACAAAGCTGCAAGCACCGCCATCCAAATCTACCTCAACCTGCATGATAACCCTCTCACCGACGACAGCAAGGAGCTCCAGGCTGACACCGGTAACACACACACACACACACACTTTAAACATACCCAGAACACCCCAGTTTGAAATGATAGCGAGGAGCTTAAGGCTGTAACGCTCTCACTCAGGGAGACATTAATCTGAGTCTCTGACTGTAACACACAGTTTAAGGCGTCAGTGCGTCAGTGACCTGTCAGTGACCTGTCTGTGTGTGTCTGTCTATCTGTCTGTGTGTGTCTGTGTGTCTTCCAACAGGAAACCTTTCAGACAAAGAGCTGAAAAAGCTGCGGAACAAGCAGCGGCGAGCGCAGAAGAAGGCTCAGCTAGAGGAAGAGAAGAAGAATGCTGAAAAAGAGAAGCAGCTGAAAAACCAGAAGAAGAAGAAAGAGGATGATGATGAGGAGATCGGAGGCCCCAAAGAGGAACTAATACCAGAAAAGCTGGCTAAGGTCTGTTTAGTGTTGTGGTTACAGTACTGCCTGTAAAAACCGAAGAGGAACTCGGACTGGGAAAAATCTCTTTTTTAATAAACTGAATATACGTCTCTCTTCTGCTTTTGCTTTCCTTATCCAGGTGGAAACCCCATTAGACGAGGCTGTGAAGTTCCTGATTCCTTTAAAGACTTTGGTGAAGAACAAGATTGAAACTCACCTTCTGGCCTTCGAGATCTACTTCAGAAAAGGTCGAGGAAACGTCTTTACTAAAGCAGTTTAGTATTTAAGGAAACAGGTTGTAGCTAAAACAGAACTTGTACTATAGGATATTAGATCTCGTTAACATTGGGGACTTTTAATAATTTAATAGGCCTTCGGTTAAACTACAAAACTACAAATCTAACGTCAAGCTGCAGTACAGACGCAGTTTCTCTTATTAACTCTAGTTTGAACCTGTAACATACGCAGGCTTGTGAATTTACTTTTTTGGTCCTACACTCTCTTCCTCATCTCAGGAATGTGCTTATAAGACTGCTTACTCGTCTCACACACTCGTAATCATACTTCCGTTCACTCGTTTCCTAAGACATTGATTGACATGCACTCACTGGTGCGTTCACTGCTTCTCCTGAGTGCTCCAAATGGTGTGTGATGGGATAGAACCGTTTATTTCTCACTCTAAAGTGACAGCTGTGGATAAGTTCCCATCCTGACCCAAGTTTTGGAAATACATACAGTATGTCACAAAAGTAAGTACACCCCTCACATGATATTTAGTTCTATCTTTTCGTAGGACAACGCTGCATAAATGACTCTTTGACACAATGAACAGTCTAAAATAACTAAAAATACAGCTAATAATAGCTGAACCCCTGGAAACAAAAGTGAGTACACCCCTAAGTGAAAATGTGAAATGTCAATGTTTTGTTTGGCCACCATCATTTTCCAGCACGGCTTGAATTCTCTTGGTCATGGAGATCACCAGAGCTTCACATGCTTCCACATGCTGGAATCCTCTTCCACTCGTCCATCACAACATCACGGAGGTGGTGGACATTTGACACCTTGTGCTCCTCCACCTTCCTTTTCAGGAGCCCCAGAGGTGTTCTATGGGCTTTAGGTCTGGGGACATGCTTGGCCAGTCCATCACCTTTACCCTCAGCCTCTTTAGCAGGCCAGTGGTCGTCTTGGAGGTGTGTTTGGGGTCATTATCATGCTGGAACGCTGCTCTGCGGCTCAGTTTCCGGAGGGAGGGGATCATGCTCTGCTTCAGTATGTCACAGTACATGTTAGAATTCATGGTTCCCTCAATGAACTGTAGCTCCCCAATGCCAGCAGCACTCATGCAGCCCCAGATCATGACACGCCCACCACCATGTTTGACGGTAGGTGAGACACATTTGTCTTTGTCCTCCTCACCTGGTTGCCGCCACACGCTTGACACCATCTGAACCAAATAGATTTATCTTGGTCTCATCAGACCACAGGACATGGTTCCAAAAATGAACACAGTAGTAATAAGTTCCCGAGATATCCTGCAAAGAATCAGCGTGATCACGTTCTGCTTCAACTCGCAGTAGGAGCTGATGTTACGTTCTGGACACGTTAGATAGACAACAACCGGGCCAGACCACGCCCGCTCCCCTCTCACCCCCCCCACAGACCCAGGATGGGTGAAGATGACGCGTTTAACACCGGATCACTTGTGGTTGAACTGGTTTGGAAATGTGCTCCTCTTTTTTCCTCTTTTTCCTCTTTTCTTATGTGGAATAGTCAGGAATAAATCTGTGCTACACAGACTGCAGTCTGATTTAAACATGACCTTACGTTTATTTAAATTATTTTCTTTCCCTATACGGAAAAATGCACTGATTTTGATGTTTATATGGTCTGTTTGTTTTTCAGATAAGTTCTTGTTAATGCTGCAGTCAGTGAAGAGGGCGTATGCTGTCGATCCCGATCACCCCTGGCTTCACCAGTGTCTAGTGCGCTTCTTCAAAAGAGGTAAAGCACTTTAGTCTAAAACCATCATCGCACACTCGTTGTGTTTTATCCTGTTCTCTGGTCTGATGCTCTCTGGTCCTGATGACAGTATCGGAGGCTAACGAGGTGGCAGATCCAGTCCGCACCGTTCTCAAGCAGGAAATCTCACGGCTGTTCGGTGACAGCAACGCCAAGAGCTTCAACCAGGCCTTCCTCAGCAAGCACTCCAACTCAATCCCTCACCGATTAGCAGGTGGATAAATCTCTCGCACACACACACGCGCACGCGCACACGCACGCGTACTGTGCAGGACTGACGTGTTTCTCTATCTGCTCTTGAAGCTGCCAGAGGAATGTTCTACTTGGACCCTTCGACCCAGAAGAAGGCGGTGGAGCTCGCTGCAGCACTGGACGAATGTCTTAATAACAGGAACATTCAGGTAATAAAACCTAAAGGCTCGTGGCTTCCTGTCACCTGCAGCGCTGCATTTACAGATCAGATCTCTGAGGAACGTTCCAGAACTCCAGGAACCCGTCCACACTGAAACCCTGCCAGGGATTCGCTTCCTTTTGTTCACATCCTGTTAGATTTATTTCACAGTTTAATCTGTTGTCCAGCTGTAACAATGTGCTTTTTCATGATGATCCTGTTTATATATTTATTATTATTTTAATGATATAATCTCAGCAGTTATTCCACAGTAAGTCTACCACATGACATGATTAAACTGATTAGTTTCTAAAACCCAATGCCAGTATTCTCAGATCAACACTAATCTGACGTTACTACAGCAAGCTAAACAACGTACTCCACTTCATCATGAGCCTGCAAGCACATTGTTTACTGATGCAGCTTTACATTAGCCAAGTTCTCAAATTCAAATTTTATTTGTCACATACACAGTCATACACAGTACGATATGCAGTGAAATGCTTATACGACCGCTCCGTGACCTTAAATATTTTTACAAATGGAACTATAAAACAAGATTCCAGCAAAGTTTCAAAAAATATATATATAAAATCTGAAGTATAATATAATATATTACAACTTAACTTAAGTCTGTGAAAACTTGAGGTAGTATTTTGAAAATGAGATGAGGGGGATGAGAAAAGAAGTCCTTGAAGTGTGCTGTGCATATGTGCATATATGTGCAAATGTGCATTGACATAATTGTCTGTTCTGTGTGTGCAAAAAAATGCAGAGGTGTTTTAGTCCAGTGTATTGGTTTGATTGAGAGACCGTATCGCCTGCGGGAAGAAGCTCCTTCTCAGTCTCTCTGTATTGGCCTTGAGGGAGCGGAAGCGCTTCCCAGACCGCAGCAGAGAGAACAGTCCATTGCTGGGGTGGCTGAGGTCCTTCATGATCTTCCTGGCCTTGGTCCAGCACCGCTTGCTGTAGACAGAGTGCAGGTCAGGGAGCTCAGTTCGGATGATGCGCTCAGCTGATCGCACCACCCTCTGTAAGGCTCGTCTGTCCTGCATGGTGCTGTTCCCGAACCAGGATGCGATGTTTCCCGTCAGAATGCTCTCTATGGTGCAGGAGTAAAAGTTCCTGAGCACCTTGGAGGGCAGTCTAAAGTCTCTCAGGCGTCTGAGGTGGTAGAGACGCTGCCGGGCCTTTTTCACCACGGTGTTGATGTGACAGGACCATGATAGGTCCTGCGTGATGTGAACACCGAGGTACTTGAAGCAGTCCACTCTCTCCACTGGGCTCTCGTTGATGACGGGGGTCTGGTAGTTCCTCTCCTGCTTAGTGCTGAAGTCCACTATCAGCTCCTTTGTCTGACTGACATTTAGAAGAAGGTTGTTCCTCTGGCACCAGTTCTCCAGATTTCCAGTCTCCTTCAGGTAGGCCGTCTCGTCGTTGTCAGAGATCAGGCCCACCACGACGGTGTCGTCAGCAAACTTAATGATGGTGGTGGAGCTGGTAGTGGCCGCACAGTCATGTGTACAGAGAGTACAGCAGGGGGCTCAGAACACAGCCCTGTGGGGCTCCAGTGCTGAGAGTGAGAGAGGCTGAGACGTGTCCACCCATCCTTACAGCCTGTGGTCTTCCAGTTAGGAAATTAGAGATCCACTGACACAGAGATGAGCTGAGTCCCAGATGCTCCAGCTTGGTGGTGAGTGTGGAGGGAATTATGGTGTTAAATGCTGAGCTGTAGTCGATGAAAAGCATTTTAACATAATTCCTCCTTCTAGTGTCTAGGTGAGTGAGTGTTGTGTGGAGGAGATGAGAGATGGCATCATCTGTGGAGCGGTTCGGGCGGTATGCAAACTGTAGTGGGTCCAGAGTGTCGGGTAGTGAAGAGATGATGAAGTCTCTGACCAGCCGTTCAAAGCATTTCATCACCACTGAGGTGAGGGCTACAGGTCGATAGTCATTGAGGGAAGCAGGATGTGGTTTCTTCGGAACAGGAACAATGATGGACTCTTTGAAGCATGTGGGGATCACCGACTGAGATAAGGAGAGGTTGAATATCTCTGTGAACACAGGAGCAAGCTGGTCTGCGCAGGCTCTGAGGACTCGACCTGAGATGCCGTCTGGTCCTGCTGCTTTCCTGGTGTTCACTCTCCTGAAGGCTCTCCTCACGTCATGCTCGGAGATGATGAACGCGTTTCCGGTGCTGGCAGTGACTTCCTCTCTGCAGCCGTTAGCGCCGCTAGCATTAGCAACGCTAGCGTCTTTAGCTGCAGCCTCGAAGCGAGCATAAAAGGTGTTCAGCTTGTCCCCCGATGCAAGTCCCGCGTTGTAGGCTGCGGCGCGAGATCTCAGAGCGTCGCGGATGGTTTTATCCACCCACGGCTTCTGATTGGGAAACGTTCTGATGGTCATTTTCTGTACGGTATCATCCGCTAGTTTCCCGACGAATCCCACAACCGCTTCCGTAAACATGTTGACGTCATCGGAGCTGTTTCGGAACATTTGAGGTTGGCACTGTTAAAGTCCCCCGCCACAATAAGCGCAGCGTCCCGGTGTTGTGTCTGGTGCTGTGAGAGAGCCTCATGCAGCTCGCATAAGGCAGTGTCCGTGTCCGCTTGTGGCGGAATATAAACGGCGCTGATTATGACCGATGTAAACTCCCGAGGAAGATAAAAAGGTCGACACTTGATAGTCAATAGTTCCAGCTTGGGTGTGCAGGAGCGTGCGAGAGGAACAACGCTCACGCTGTTGCACCAGCCGCTGTTCACCATTAAACACACGCCGCCTCCCCTTGTCTTCCCCGAGTCCCTTGTCCTGTCCATGCGGTGAACCGAGAAGAACTCGGCCGGCTGGATGGCGTGGTCCGGCACCGCTGGGTTCAGCCATGTCTCGAGCAGGATGCTAGGCAGAGGTGTGCGGTGTGCACGGGCTCTCAGCCTGTTCCTGACGCCGGCTCGTTTTCCTCGGGGCCGCCGCTTCGCGTCGCGTCCTTTGTTTTCCCTCAGGATCTTCACTTTCACTTTCACTTTCTCTCAGGATCTCATTATATCATACCTAATGCACTCAATGGTGATGAATTTGCCGATTTAAAGTTGCTAGAAATTAAATTAAAAGACGAAAACAAAATAAAGTAGGTTGGAGCAGTCGTGACGGCAGCCGACCTCACCGGCGCCATCTTGGTGATGGTGATGGGTTCACCTAGGTTTAGGTTTAGAGTAGTGCTTTAAAGACTTTCTCTCGTAGTGAGGAGTCATCTTTGGTCACCAGAAAGTATATTTAATTCTTTTACAAAATATGACCGGCCAAGTCAGGACTTGTGATGTAATTACTAGTGAATGAAGGCGTAAAAGCGACTGATATTTACAGAGACTTCAGTCACAGTACGGTGAGGAGACGCTGAGTCGCAGTGAAACATCTGGACATTATAAAGAAGTGCGTACGTCTGTGAGTGACGATCCCGGCCGAGGTGGAGATCACTGCACACGTTCACGTGAACTTCAGAGAGTAGAACGTCTCGTCACTGGAAATCTACTAGCGGAAGAGACGCGTCTGTCTGTGTGTGTGAGAGAACTGTACACACACTCAACACCACTCACACACTACAGGAACTCAGCTGGGAGTGATCACCACGCCCACGTACAGTCCTGACCTCACTCCAGGACATTTACACATGTTTGGAACATTACAGGAGTTCCTGGGAGGCCGGCGTTTCAGACGTGAATCAGACAGACAGACGATCGCGACTCCGGCGTACTGAGAGAACTTTGTCCCCTGATGGTGTCCGAGCTCTAGTGAGACACTGTGATAAGTGCATGAGTGTATCAGGAGATTATATAGAGACATAAAGGGAGTGTTTACTCTCAGTGTTCTGTTATTCTGGTCCAAACAGTGTTCGAGTCGTAATAAAGGAAATGTTTCCTCTCTTTTACTGCCTGTAAAAATCCCTAAACTAGTGAGAACTGAAGAATAAACAAGTGCGAGTGAATTAATGAATTAAAAGCACTAAAACCCCGTTTTGTGTTATCGGCACTACACATGCTGGATAAGTGCATAGTTATGATGAATGTTTGTTTGTAGCTTGGCCTTAAATATGTTGATTTTCTTCATGAGAAATCCACAGATCATCACTGCGAGCTCATAATTCATAAACACAGAAGTGAATTTTCCGTTGCGTTTGGTGATGAAGTGGAGTTGTTTTCTTCCCCAGAGGAAGTTCAGGGTTGGTTTAGTTTACTCAAGAGTCAAAATCCCCAAAGTTGTGCATACACACACACACACACACACACACACACACACACACACACACACACAGTGTTGAGTCTTGTGATTGGGTGCACTGTATGACTGATCATCCATGGAGTGCTCCAACACCCCCAGTCCTTACACAACCGTATTTCCTGTAACTGTACGTACATGGCCGCGCACACACACACACACACACACACACACACACACACACACACACACTACGGAGCACAGAAACTGCACATTACACACCATTTTCACAAAAAATGGCACTATATTTCATTTGATTTATTTTCTGTTTCACCTGTATAATTTTTATTGGCCGCACAATTGAAAAAACCTTAACGTGATAACGTAGGAAATTCATTATTATTATTATTAACAACATTGTTAGTTGAATAATCCCAGCATGCATTTCTCTTCCTGTGTGTAGATCTGCACAGAGGTGTTGGAGAGCCTTCGTAACGGCACCCTCGGAGACGCCACGGAGACGGCCGAGTCCTACCGCGCCGAGTGTCATAAGATCTACCCGTACACGCTGGCCTTCATGCCTCCTGGTTACGAGGAGAACACCAAGATCGCCGTGAACGGAGACGTCTCCACGGAAACCGAGGAGCTAGCCAATGACATGTGAACACCTGAAAGGGGGTGGGGCTAAGGGAGGAGGGGGGGCGGAGCTGAAAGAGGGGTGACGGTGCCATTTTTCGGCCACCCTAGATGACACGTTGCTGAACTTCCTGCGTTGTCTCCACCACCCCTGATGATCGGAGTCACGGCCGAGAGGAGACGGGTGTCTGTGGAGAGGAGGACGAGGGGGGGGAGGAATGACCATTTTACTTTTTTTTTTTTTTTTTTTAACCTTGCTGATGACTACTCTCTCTAACTGAAACCTAGACGACACACAAACGCTCTGTTGTGAGCGGCGTGTCTGAAGGCGGTGAGCTACAAATTCTGGGTTAATTAACTGTGCAAACACAAAAGGCGAATCCCATAGTCACCCACGCGATCTCACTCAATCCATCTCTCTCCCTCTGTTTTAAAGAATAATTTATATGAAAAATAAAAACGGCATAAAATGAGTTTTGGAGCGCGGAGTTGGTTTTGTGTTGGCGTGACGTGACACTGAGCAGGTGGTTGTTGTGGTTGTTGTTTGGAATGTGTGGAGGTGATGAGGGTTATACCCGAGGGGGCGGAGTCTGAGAGAAGGCATTTTTATTTTATTTTATTTTTTTAACTGATGGGACTCGTGTGCTATCTTTTATACTCCATTATACCTGCGGTTTGTCTAAGAGGAGCTCATCTAAAGGGAACTTCTAGGACCTGAAGATCAGAGTGTGAATCAGCAGGTGAAGGTGCTGGAGTTAATCTGCTCTCTCCTCTCTCTGACTTTGATCGCTCTCCTTAAAGGGACACTCCAGCACTTTCACCCGGCCTGCCGCATCAGACGCGCGTGTTCGATCGCCACGGACAAGAACTTTACCGCTTCTTTAACTGTGGGCCGACGGTAAACTGTTAATACGCGAGCAGTTTTCAACTCCTGTTCTGTCGATACTGTTGGAAAACGATATTCGCGCATTAATAAAGACGTTTTATTGGAAGGGAAGGATGCAGAGCATGAAAAATG
Organism: Clarias magur; assembly: GCA_013621035.1. NCBI lineage: Eukaryota > Metazoa > Chordata > Actinopteri > Siluriformes > Clariidae > Clarias > Clarias magur. Next base: position 46,007 of record QNUK01000653.1, on the reverse strand, counting down.
CATGGCAGGAGTTACGTCACACCCACCTGTGTACAGTATGTTTGACGGATCCTGTGAATTAATTTAGTTTTAAGCCGACAGAGAATAAGTAGGCAGGATTGTAATCTGTTTGGTCAGGAGAAGAAATAATAAAATCAAAGCAGGCACTCAGTTTCTGCCTTGCTGTTTCCTTCCTGTTCCCTCATGAATAACTGAGAGATTTTTTTCTTTCATCGTTGAAGTACAGTACAGTGTCCCAGCGTTCGGGTTAAAGTCTGATCAGGACCACGTGATCATAACGTCATGTCTCGGGTTTCCTACAAATTCTGCAAGTAAAGCTAGAATGTATGAAAATTCTGCAAAAATTTGTTCCTGCTTTATTCCGAATCAATCTGACTGAAGAATACATGAAAGCACTTCAGCTCCTTTGCTGAATTCAGTGAGGAGTTTTAGTCTTTCATTTCAGTCGAGTTTGAAGTAAACCGGTTCAGAGAAACCGTGAGGTTTTTGTCTGTGATGATCACACACAAGGTTCTGGAGGATTCCTCTAACACACACTCTCTCTCTCTCTCTCTCGTGGTGTGGAATGATGTTTGTTGTATGATATTAATGAATTGTTTTGTAATAAAAAAAAAAAAAAACACCTCAAATAATGAAAAAGCAAACATTTGGTACTAGTCTATGTACATCTGGGTTTGTATACTTTTTATTTTCCTTTTCCAGTTTTCAGTCAGAGAGGCGAGGGGAAATGTTTTTATCATTGAGGTTTCATTCATTCACCAAAAACGATGAGGTCCGGTTAGAGTGATGAGATGAAGAGTGTAAGTCCATGTAGGGTTACAGCTGTGATGATTAATCGATTCATTGATCTTCTGGATTCGTGTTTCCCTCTGAAGCCAAACTCAAGTCCGTCGTAGATCATTCACATATTTAAATAGAACCTTTTTTTTTTTTAATGTGTTTTTTTTTTTTTCGCCCATCCAAAAACCGGCTACTTGTCTCTGATTTAGCGCGTCCCTTAAGCGTGTCAGTTTTTCAGCTGTCCACATCCGTCCCCTGGTCACTAAAAAAAGCAATGCAATAAACACTCCAAACCTGTGGGGTGTCTAAACTTTGAGTCGTCGACGTCCACAGCGCTGTGGTTTGGGCACAGAAATGTGTGGCGACGCGCGGTGAGCTCATGTGCTCTGGGGGGATTTTAACCTGTTTAATATTTCAGGAACTGAAGTAAGATATAAAGACGTGCAGAGACGAACTGTACAAACACACACGACTCGTCTGATCAGCTCATCAACATCCATCCTCGAGCTCATGGTCCCCTAGATGTGCATGCTTTTTCTGTTTTGTTTTTTTCTGTATGAACAAATAATTAATTTAGACCTCAGTCACTCTGACCAGGACAAAGAAATGAGAAAAGGTGAATGAACTCTAAATGCGTTCTACATCAAGCATCAATTGGGGAAAGAGTCCATGCTTTAATAACCCGCTGTTCATTAAAGGTGTTCGTCACTTCATTAGATTGTAAATTACTGAACCGTAAACTACAAGTTTGTTTTGGTTAGTGTTTAATAATCTAACAGTAGTTAAGTTAAGTTGGTTAGACAGACCACCATGTGACTGCATTAGGGGAAATTGTTTTATAATTTATTACTAATTAAATAGCTGAAAATAAAAGTGAACTCTATTAGTCCTAACACTTGAATTATTTATAAACTTTTGGTTACGATTGTTATCGAGCTGTTCGTGTCTTTGACCTAGCAGTAAGTAAAAGTAGACTTTGGTACGTTTGTTCCTGAGTGTGATTTTGTGTAGAGCTGCGATCGGCAACCCGCGGCTCCAGAGCTGCATGTGGCTCCCTGTGGCTTTGGAAATAACTGATGAGTATTCCATTTTAATTTATTTTATTTTAGTTCGTTAGTTTTTTAAATGTAATTCTACCTTTTGAAGATTATCTTGCAACATTAAAATAAAACGTTTCATTTTTTGTCCATGCGTCGCAACCGCTGATGTGCGACACCCGCCGGCACGCGGTTTATGTAAATAGTCCTTTTTATTCAGGGTGACGGCTGACTGCACGCTTCAGTACACACGCGTAAAAGACGAGGGAACGCGCGCACACACACGCAGACTGTATTTTTGGTTTGGCAGATAATTTAAGGAAGTTTTTTTATTTCATAATTACGAATAGCGTCTTTTTCTGAGTTCTAAATTTTTTGGTTGCAGAAATAAAATTTTGTTTGCTCTGTAGCAGTTCATTGATTTTCATAAATTCAACACACTATAGTTTTTTATACATAGCACAAAAGAAAATAACGATATATGCAGCGTTAACTTCATTTCAGATCTCAAAAGGGTTTTGTGGCTCCCGGCGTTTTCTCTCCAAACGGCTCCCTGAGTGATTGAGGTCGCCGGCCCCTGAGCCAGGGGACCAAAACTATTAACAAGCAGATTTAATGATTTAATATTCCATCCATAAATGCTGTTGATGTTTGTGTGAAACCCTTTTGGATTTTGTCTGTAGACCCAGTGCACAGGCTTATCACTCACCTGTTAGCGGTGAAAAGAGCCGGCATTAAACCTCACCATTAAGAACCTCCCAGTTTGATTAGGACTTTCCCAGTTTAAATCCATGTCCGGGTTTTTCTCTGCGTCTGTCTGAGTTTCTCCATGTTTCTCTGGTTTCCTCCTATAAAACCTGCTGTTAAGTGAACTGACTCACACATTACCAGTATAAGTGATGAATGATTAAGGACATCAACTTTAATGATTTTTCATTAGCAAAAATGTGTAAAGAGTCAGCTTGACAAACACTGTGCTTTCGGGAAGTTCAGCAATCTCGCGAGACTTCCTCATCTGGTTTAGCCTTTAAATCAGTTTGACCGACGGAGAGGAACTCCAGCAGACCGAGCAGAGTGTTAGAGAGAGTGTGTGTGTGTGTGTGTGATTAGAGAGTGTGATGCTCAGGGAGAACTCTTTATATACGGTCCTTTGATTATTGAAGCTTTATTAAACTGGGAGCGGGCGATAGAGCTCCAGATGGACTCGTGTGACTGCTGGATCCCGGTCGTGTGTCGCACCTGTAAAGTCATCGTGCTCGGAGACGCAGGTGTCGGGAAGACGAGCCTCACTCACCTGTACTGCACCGGACACTCCCCCGGGAAAACCGACTCCACAATCGGGGTGGACCTCCGGGAGAGACTGCTGTACCTGCGCGGCGAGAAGATCAAGGTAAGAGATCAAAGACAGTTAGTGTTGCGTTACTCTGGATCAAACAGGAGAAGTAATTAACTATTTACCTTCTAAAGTCCCAAAAGGAAAACTTGGGTACAAAACAAAAAACTAATTTTGGGGACTTTAGAGGGTCTGTAAGTAACACAGCTGGAAGTGAAAGTGAAGCAGTTGTACTGAAATAGTGATGAGATGTCGTAGAAGGCTCTTAAAAAAGCTGTAGTTTGGGGAAATTTTCCATGTACTGAACTTTTCTCTTATTATTTCAGATGGTATCATTTTTATACGAATCATGTAAAACAAATAAAAAATATATATAATTATATGCGTAGAACTTTATCTATATAAATATAGTTTTAATATTGATGCTATGTACTAAATAAAACATGCCCCCCAGTATATTTTGATTTCCACCTAATTTTTCATGAGGTGTAAACGGCTTAATGAAGTCCGTACGGCCGAGGTGGCTCGGAGCTCCCTGCAGTCCCCTGTACAGTCCTGACCTCGCGCCAAGACATTTCCACATGTTTGGAGCAGTAAAGGAGTTCCTGGGAGGCCGAGGTTTCAGACGTGAATCAGACCGACAGACGGTCCGATCGCGGCTCCGCCGTACTGAGAGAACTTTGTCCCCTGATGGTGTCCGAGCTCTAGTGAGACACTGTGATAAGTGTATCAGGGGTTTATATAGAGACATAAAGCGAGTGTTTAAACACTCTCAGAAGAGAGCAACACTGTTCTGTTTTAGACTTGAACACCCTTTCAACATTACTTTCAGATTAAACTCCTTTGCCTTCCTAAAGCTTTTAATATTGCTTTAAATGGGACAATAATTAGTCTGTGTTTTGGAGTTTTGGGGAGAATCCAGCATATTGTCTGTCCTTTTTTTTTGGTACTTTTAAAAATGTTGTTCCAGAAAGAAGTTGATTTAACACCGGGGCTTTCGTGGTCGGCAGAAAATAGGAAATGAAATTACTGCATGCTGAAAAGCTGCCTTTTGCTCCACACATGAATCATCTTCCCTTTAATGAAAAAGGTTAAAAGGTTATCTCCTTCATCGAACAATGTCTCTTTAACACGCCTCATACACACACGGGAACTGAGCCGGTGTATGTGGTTGCTAAGACTGCAGTATAGTCTCTTTGTATTTATGATATCTAGTCAGATGTAACACAAGAAAAGGCGGCCGAACACAGACATGAAGAGTCTGGGATACACACCCACTAGACTGCCATTTATACATTTATACATGTAAAAAGACATTTCTCTCTCCATTTTCTCATCATTAGTAACTGGGACCCTTTCTGGTCTTTCCATTTTTTTAAATTGTTATTATGAAATTTCACAAGATATGAAACGTCTTTTTTGTTTTGTTTTGGTCCAGGTGCAACTGTGGGACACTGCGGGTCAAGAGCGCTTTCGGAAGAGCATGGCCCAGCACTACTACCGCAACGTACATGCCGTCGTCTTTGTCTACGATGTCACAAATGCGTCTTCGTTCCGCAGTCTGCCCCTGTGGATGGAGGAGTGTCATCAATACTCAGTTGGACCGGACGTGCCCCGTGTGCTTGTGGCTAACAAGGCTGACTTGGTGAACTTGGGCGTCCCATCAACTATTGAGCAAGCGCGACACTTAGCTGAAGTTCACTCAATGTCCTTTTACCTCTGTTCAGCTAAAAGTGGCAGCAGAGAGCAGGTGGATGCCATCTTTAGTAAACTGGTACAGCAGATCAGTAGGCAACGACGGAAAGAACCAGAATCAAGCAGGGCTTTCAAACTTACACCTAAAGCCAACGCAGAGGAAGAGAAAAAGGAGAAATGGACCTTTAATTGCTGACAGAGTGGATGATGGGAGAAATGAGGACATGCTTGGCTGTCTTTTCTTTCAGACTTCCCTTGCACTTCAGGACTTTTTTTTTTTTTTTTAACACATCCTTGTTGATTTCCCATCAAGACTCTGAAGTGCATAACATCTGCATTACATCACAGGAAAGAGAATTGCACCAGGCAACAAGAACGGTGAAGTTGAACTGACTTTGCAATTTGCACAATTGCTAAATATCCACCACTGTAATGTACAAGGGCCTGTTCGAGTCAAAGTGGGACTTCTGACTGTACAGAATAACAGAACACTGAGAGTAAACACTCGCTTTATGTCTCTATATAATCCCCTGATACACTGATGCACTTATCACAGAGTCTCACTAGAGCTCGGACACCATCAGGGGACAAAGTTCTCTCAGTACGGCGGAGCCGCGATCGGACCGTCTGGCTTGTTCACGTCTGACATTTTCCCTTCCAATTTACTAATGACTTCTTTAAACACAGATGTTTGTCAACATGAAACAAAACAAAAGAAGTCTTGGCCGATTGATTGAAAAAATGTAGGTTTTGGTTTTGGCCGGATCATTGTTTTGATCTGCAGGAATCAAAGAAATAAATATATAAATAAATAATATCTACCGATGGTGGACACACGATTTATCGCCCTTATGTGTCAAACTCATTCAGTTGTTCAGTGTGTGCTGCTCTTTACTAATGTACATATCTCCTATTAATATATCAGTTCGTTTATTTTGGCACACGGGCGTTTTTTGTTTATCCCGGACTAATTTATTCTGGTATTTCTGGTATGTCAGTGTGTGTTTCATTTCAGCCTGCTGTGTCCTGTCTCTGTTTGTATTTAAAGCATAAGTGTGTGTGCGTGCGCATCATTTATCGTATGGTGAGTTCATATGAATGCTCCTCACCGTCAATAAGTTTATAAGTGTGAGAGTTTACTGGAAATGACACACACACATCAGATTAGTGTCACATTCAACACACTGCTGTGGTTAGAGACAGTAATGGTGAAAAGGCTGCCTCAGCATTGAGCTGTATTCACACTGGATTATGACTGTTTTGTATTTTTTTGGAGTGAAAGCAGGTGATTATAAATTATTCTAGTTTGATGTGATTCTGGAGGAAACGTGCTGGATAAGTGAACCGTTCGCCTTCACACAGTTCGAAAGACGTTTGTTTGAAATCTGTGCATAAAATGATTTTTGATGATAAATTAAACCCGAAAAAAAGTCACATCCTAAATTCAGTTGATTGGACATGATTTGGAAAGACACACACCTGTCTGTATAAGGTCCCACAGTTAATAATGTATGTCAGAGCACAAACAAAGCCATGAAGTCCAAGGAATTGTCTGGTTGTTGTTCTGCAGGGTTCTCGTCTCTCCACAGGAGCTCTTTCAAAGAGACCATCATGTTCTTGGTCACCTCCCCGGCTAAGGCTCTTCTTCCCTAGTTGATCATTTTGCCGGGCGGCGCGCTGACATGCGCTGTTAACTGTGGGACCTTATATACACAGGTGTGTGTCTTTCCAAATTATGTCCAGTCAACTGAATTTACTTAGTTGTAGAAACATCTCAAGGATGATCAGTGGAAACAGGAAGCACCTGAGCTTAATTTTGAGTGTCATGGCAAAGGGTGTGAATACTTCTGCACCGTCGTGGCCAAAAGTTTTGAGAATGACACACATTAGTTTTCACAAAGTTTCCTGCTAAACTGCTTTTAGATCTTTGTTTCAGTTGTTTCTGTGATGTACTGAAATATAATTACAAGCACTTCATACGTTTCAAAGGCTTTTATCGACAATTACATGACATTTATGCAAAGAGTCAGTATTTGCAGTGTTGGCGCTTCTTTTTCAGGACCTCTGCAATTCGACTGGGCTGCTCTCAATCAACTTCTGGCCCAAATCCTGACTGATAGCAACCCATTCTTTCATAATCACTTCTTGGAGTTTGTCAGAATTAGTGGCTTTTTGGTTCTCAATGGGATTAAGATCTGGGGAGTTTCCAGGCCATGGACCCAAAATTTAAGCGTTTTGGTCCCCGAGCCACTTAGTTCTCACTTTTGCCTTATGGCTCGGTGCTCCATCGTGCTGGAAAATGCATTGTTCTTCACCAAACTGTTGTTGGATTGTTGGAAGAAGTTGCTGTTGGAGGGGGTTTTGGTGCCATTCTTTATTCATAGCTGTGTTTTTGGGCAGAATTGTGAGTGAGCCCACTGCCTTGGATGAGAAGCAACTCCACACATGAATGGTCTCAGGATGCTTTACTGTTGGCATGACACAGGACTGATGGTAGCGTCACCTTTTCTTCTCCGGACGAGCCTTTTTCCAGATGCTCCAAACAATCGGAAGGAGGCTTCATCCGAGAATATGACTTTGCCCCAGTCCTCAGCAGTCCATTCGCCATACTTTTTGCAGAAGATCAATCTGTCCCTGATGTTTTTTTTTGAGAGAAGTGGCTTCTTTGCTGCCCTTCTTGACACCAGGCCATCTTCCAAAAGTCTCACTGTGCGTGCAGATGCGCTCACACCTGCCTGCTGCCATTCCTGAGCAGCTCTGCACTGGTGACACTCCGATCCCGCAGCTGAATCCTCTTTAGGAGACGATCCTGGTGCTTGCTGGACTTTCTTGGACGCCCTGAAGCCTTCTTAACAAGAACTGAACCTCTTTCCTTGAAGTTCTTGATGATCCTATAAATTGTTGATTTAGGTACAATCTTAGTAGCCACAATATTCTTGCCTGTGAAGCCATTTTTATGCAACACAATGATGCTGCACGCGTTTCTTTGCAGGTCACCAGGTTAACAATGAAAGAACAATGATTTCAAGCATCACCCTCCTTTTAACATGTCAAGTCTGCCATTCTAACCCAATCAGCCTGACATAATGATCTCCAGCCTTGTGCTCGTCAACATTCTCACCTGAGTTAACAAGACCATTACTGAAATGATCTCAGCAGCTCCTTTAATGACAGCAATGAAATGCAGTGGAAAGTTTTTTTTCGGGATTAAGTTCATTTTCATGGCAAAGAAGGACTATGCAGTTCATCTGATCATCTTCATAACATTCTGGAATATATGCAAATTACTATTATAAAAACTTAAGCAGCAACTTTTCCAATATTTATGTAATTCTCAAGACTTTTGGCCACGATGGTACATGTGATTTTTTTTTTCTTTTCTGTTTTTTTTTTATTTTTACTAAATTTGAAAGATTTCCAACACTTATCTTTCACATTGTCATTTTGAAATTAGGCTGTACCAGCAAAATGTGGGAAAAGTGAAGCGCTGTGAAAACTTTCTGAATGCTCTGTATATATGAATAAAAAGCCCTGAAATGGTTAAACGTGAAGCTCCTAGGTTTGTTTTAGCCCTGCACTCTTTATTTCCATTGACCTGCTTTACTGATTGGGGGATTTTAAACTTCAGGTAGATTAAGTGGATGCAAACAAAAGAGGAGGAAGTGAATGAAAAGTCCCTTTATTGCAGATCACTTGCATTTAATTGACTAGTCCCCCCTCCCCCCCCTCTCTCTATCTGTCTGCCTATTTTTTATCTAAAAAAAACCTGATTCAATGAATATTTTAAACTAATAGAATTCAATGAGAAAAGTTCATATTTGACTCTTTGTATAAAAGTTGTGTGTGTGTGGATTATGGATGCATCAGTCAAAACGTATAGGAGAAGAATACCAGTGAAAATGAACTGATCTGAATGACTGACGGACAGAAAGAAATGATACCAGGAGTTATTTGTGTTATAATGAACCTAGAAATATCTTACAAATTATTGAATATGTTGCAATACATAGCACAATATTATTCCTTACCATTTCTGTTGGAGCGATGCTGTCTTAGCGTAACAGGACGCATAAATGATTGTAATTCGAGGTCAAATTAAAGTTCAGGCTTAAAAATTAAGAGTTTGTGTTTTGGTTTTATAAACACATTAAACAACTCAATACTGAGCAGAACTTTTATAAATCAATTAAATGACACACATGAAAATCCCTTAGAGAGAGAGAGTGTGTGAGAGAGAGAGAGAGAGAGAGAGTGTGTGTGTGTGTGTATATATATGTGTGTGAGCGAGTGAGTGTGTGTGTGAGAGAGAGAGAGCGTGAGTGTGTGTGTGTGTGAGAGAGAAGGAGAGCGTGTGTGTGTGTATATGTGTGTGAGCGAGCGAGTGAGTGTGTGTGTGAGAGAGAGAGAGCGTGAGTGTGTGTGTGTGTGAGAGAGAGAGAAAGCGTGTGTGTGTGTATATGTGTGTGAGCGAGTGAGTGTGTGTGTGTGAGAGAGAGAGCGTGAGTGTGTGTGTGAGAGAGAGAGAGTGTGTGTGTAAATGTGTGTGTGTGAGAGAGAGAGAGAGAGAGAGAGAGTGTGTGTGTGTGTGTATGTGTGTGTGAGTGAGTGAGTGAATCCGCTAATCATCATTTACAGACCCCCTGGGCCGTACTCGGAGTTTCTCTGCGAATTTGCAGATTTCCTTTCAAACCTTGTTGTTTCTGTAGACAAAGCGTTAATTGCTGGAGACTTTAATATTCATTTTGAGAATCCAGAAGACCGTCTGAGAACAGCATTCTTGTCCATACTGGACTCAGTAGGAGTAAATCAGTGTGTAGTAGGACCCACTCATAAAGCAGGTCACACTTTGGATTTAATATTATCCTTCGGATTAAGTATAGGAAATATACCCACAATTCCACAGTCTGAAGTTATCTCAGATCACTACCTTGTCTCGATTAAAGCGTGTTATAGTAATAATGTACGCACAGCACCGCGCTTCCACCTTAAACGTACATTTACATCAAATACCGCACAGAGCTTTATCAATAATCTTCCAGAATTATCTACTTTGATTGGATCGCCATCTGACTTCACAGAACTCGAACAGGCGAATGAATATCTAGAGTCAGCACTTCGTTATAGCTTAGATAATATCGCTCCAGTTAAAAGGAAAATGATTAGAGATAAGAAACTCGCTCCTTGGTATAATGACCACACGTGCTTTAAATTATTTAATTATTTAAATAATTAAAAATAAGTGCTTTAATTATTTAAGGTCACGGAGCGGTCGTATAAGCATTTCACTGCATATCGTACTGTGTATGACTGTGTATGTGACAAATAAAATTTGAATTTGAACAAACCGCTCGCAAATTTGAACGTAAATGGCGCCAAACTAAATTGACAGTATTCCAAATAGCTTGGAAGGAGAGCATCCTGAAGTATAAAAAAGCTCTCAGTGATGCTAGATCAACGTATCTCTCCACTCTAATAGAAAATAACAAAAACAACCCGAGATTTTTATTTAACACCGTAGCTAAATTAACTAAAAACAAGACCACTGCAGAAATCTCCACAACATCATCATGCAGTAGTGAGGATTTCATGAACTTTTTCAATAATAAAATCATAAATATTAGGCAAAAAATTCAGGCTTTGAAACCAGACAATTTAAATAATTCAGATGATCTAACCACATCACATCAGAACTTAGAACACTTTACTCCCCTTGAAGCGAGGGAACTAATTTCACTCATCTCTTCTTCAAAATCGTCAACCTGTATATTAGATCCTATACCGACACATTTTCTCAAGCAGATAGTACCAGCAATAATAGAACCCCTGTTGAAAGTAATTAACTGTTCACTCAGTAGTGGGTATGTCCCCAAATCCTTTAAATTAGCCGTTATTAAACCGCTAATCAAGAAACCTGACCTTGACCCCTGTCTGCTTTCTAATTACAGGCCGATATCAAACCTTCCGTTTATCTCCAAGATTTTGGAAAAGGTAGTATCACAGCAGCTATGTTCACATCTACACAGAAATAGCATAAATGAACTGTATCAGTCAGGATTTAGGCCTCATCACAGCACAGAGACAGCACTTGTTAAAGTAGTAAACGACCTCCTATGGGCCTCTGATCAGGGTTGCGTCACTATACTTGTGTTACTGGACCTCAGTGCAGCTTTTGACACCATTGATCATAGTATTCTCCTTCACAGATTAGAAAAGGTAGTAGGAATTAAGGGAACTGCCCTCTTGTGGCTCAGATCCTACTTGACTGATCGGTATCAGTTTGTAGATTTAGATGGTGACCATTCCTCATGTTCTCAAGTGGAGTTTGGTGTTCCACAGGGCTCAGTTTTAGGCCCACTGCTTTTTTCCCTTTACATGCTTCCTCTGGGCAACATAATTCGTAAACATGGTATTAGTTTTCATTGTTATGCTGATGACACACAATTATATGTCTCAGCAAAACCAGATGAGAAAAAACAGTTTGCTAAAATTGAGCAGTGTGTGCAGGACATACGAGATTGGATGTTAATTAATTTTCTTCTGCTTAATCCTGATAAGACAGAAGTTCTAGTCTTAGGACCACAAGTAGCTAGAAGTAAGCTTTCTGATCAGACTGTAACTTTAGATGCCTTTCTGTTCCATCAAGTGCAACAGTTAAAGACCTCGGTGTGATTATAGATTCCAGCCTTTCGTTTGAAGTTCATGTAGATAATATTACCAGGATAGCTTTCTTTCACCTTAGAAATATTGCCAAGATAAGAAACATATTGTCACTAAATGATGCAGAAAAACTAGTTGATGCTTTTATCACCTCTAGGTTGGACGATTGTAACGCCTTACTGTCTGGTTGTTCAACTAGGTGTATAAACAAGCTTCAGTTAGTACAGAATGCAGCAGCGAGAGTCCTCACTAGAACCAGAAGATACGAGCACATCACCCCTATCTTATCTACACTGCATTGGCTCCCTGTGAAGTTTCGCATCGATTTCAAGATACTACTTTTGACATTTAAAGCACTAAATGGTCTCGCTCCACAGTATCTGAGTGAACTGTTAGTGTCTTACGATCCGCCACGCCTACTTCCATCAAAGGATGCAGGCTGCCTGTCAGTACCACGTATTATTAAAACTACAGCAGGGGCGGAGCTTTTTCTTACAAAGCCCCAAAGTTATGGAATAGTCTTCCTGTTAATGTTCGGGACTCAGACACAGTCCCAGTGTTTAAGTCTAGGCTAAAAACCTATTTATTTAGCGCAGCCTGTTTGTAAATAGATTAACCTTAGGTAAAGGAGCAGATCTGGGGGACTCATGGACGTAGAGGATTCTGGTGAACTGCTATGTTTAGATGCTGTCCTCCCCACTCTCATTGGTCACTCAGGTTTGTTGACGGTGAGGTGATTGGTTGCTTTACATCTCAGTTCCCCCTCATGTCTGTGTTTCCTTCTGGCTCCTCCCTTTTAGTGATGATGTCATAGTTAGTCCTGCCGGAGTCCCTGCTTGCACTCTGCACTAATATACATTCACCTTATACATGTTGACTGTGACCAGACCTAACTGTTATCTCTCCTTATTTTCTGTTCTCTCCTTTTCTGCTCTCTCTCTCTCTCCCTCTCTCCTTTCCCTCTCTCTGTCTCTCTGTCGAGCTATACATGTTCGCTCCTGAGTTGCCAGTGATCCAGACCCCTCTGCCCTCTGGAGCCGTCTAACCCATCCTGGAGTCCTGCTTCTGGTTGGAGATCCCGTCGCATGGATGCCCCGTGTGGTCTGCCTGGATGCGCTTGGTGGCTGGGGATGGTTTCCATGAAGACTGTCCTATCATCGATTGATGCTCTGGGGACCTGTGACTTCAGTTGTTTGATAGCTCAGGACTGGAATCCTGAGCCTCCGGGAACAAACTGGACTCCTTTTAATTTAAATTTTAACACATCTCCTGTTACACTGAACTTCCAGTACACATTATTATGCTGATCATTCTCTGCTCTCCGTTATCACCCAGATGAGGATGGGTTCCCTGTTGAGTCTGGTTCCTCTCAAGGTTTCTTCCTATTACCATCTCAGGGAGTTTTTCCTTGCCACCGTCGCCCTCGGCTTGCTCATCAGGGACAATCTTGTCATTTTGATTCATACACATTGCATAAAAACTTACTTCTTTTTATTGTGTAAAGCTGCTTTGCGACAATGTCAATTGTTAAAAGCGCTATATAAATAAAATTGAATTGACTTGAGAGAGAGAGCGTGTGTGTGTATATGTGAGTGTATATGTGAGTGTGTGTGTGTGAGAGAGAGAGAGAGAGCGTGTGTGTGTATGTGTGAGTGTGTGTGTGTGTGTGTGAGAGAAGCCCAGCTGTTTGTGGAGGTGATTCAGTCGTTGCCCGACACGGTGAGCGCGCGCTGCTGCTCTGAGGAAATGTTGGACTCGCCCCCGGACTTTTTCCTCCTCCGCTCTCTCTCCGCTCCTCGCCGCACCGCATCACCCCTCCACAGGATGCACGTGCTGCTGTTCGCCGTGTCCGTGCTGCTCGCGCGTGCCCACGCAGCCCCCGAGACGCGCGTGCCCTGCCCGGTCCGGTGCGACATGTCCGAGTGCCCGGTGCCGCGTGCGGCGTGTCAGGGCGGGCGCGTGTCGTCCCGGTGCGCGTGCTGCGCGGTGTGTGCCTCGGGGCAGGAGGGCGGAACGTGCGGGCGCGGTGTTCCCTGCGGCTCTGGTCTGGAGTGCGCGCGCTCCGGCGGAAGGAACCCATCTAAAGGGGTTTGCCGGTGTTGGAGCCGATACCCGGTGTGTGGCAGCGACGGGAAAACCTACGAGACCCCCTGCAGGCTGGAGGCGGCCCGCCGCAGAGCGCGACACCGCGGAGATCCTCCGGTAACGCGCGTGCACAAAGCCCTGTGCGCGTCTCCGTCTCCAGGCACACGGGCACCGCGGGGTTCGGGTTAGTGTGCACACACTCCACACACACACACACACACACACACACACACACACACACACACACATCTGGATCGCCTTTAGTGAACCAAACAACACACTAATAAATGCAGTTATCAAACAAATAAGTACATTAACATGATCTAGCTACAGTTTCTATAGTCAGTGACCTGTAGAACCTTTTCTAACCCTCTACTGTATTATACCATATGATTTACTCTACATTGTATATCGGTTCTGTGTTAGTTTACATATTATTTTTCAACAAAATTCCCATGATAACTTGATATGAGACATTTACACGTATACACAAACATTATGCCAAATGATTATCTAACAGCAGATCTTTTTTTTTTGTAGACTGAGTTAGCAGACTAGGCCAAGCCATTTAAAATAAGTCAGTTTTAATACACTAAGTCAGATTAATAGACCACTATATAACCTGATGTATGAAAATAAAGAATTCCACACTTCAATCATGTGTTTTTGCATCTAAATCGAGAACCAGGAAATCTAACTAGTTCAAGAAAAGTTAATGCCTTTTTAAAAGGTATACAGTAATTTGGTTCTGCATGTGTGGGACAGAATAAAATGTCATTCACACACAAAAAGAGCATAGTTTTATTTTGTATCTTTACTGTTTCCATTGGTTAAAACTTCATGCAGAATTCTGAAGTCATAGACTTTTAGTTTAGTTTAGTTCAGGACTGGAATCTCCTACAGCCTACTTGAGCCTCCAGGAACAAACTGGACTCCAGAGCTATACTGAACTTCCAGTCTTGCACAGTATGAGTGCAGATCAATCCCTGCTCTCCGCTTTTCACCCAAATGAGGATGGGTTCCCTTCCTATTACCATCTCAGGGAGTTTTTCTTTGCCACCGTCGCCCTCGGCTTGCTCATCAGGGACAATCTGATCAGTTTGATTCACACACATTCACATTTCATACAAACTTAATTCTTTTGATTGTGTAAAGCTGCTTTGCGACAATGTCAATTGTTAAAAGCGCTATACAAATTAAATCGAATCGAATTGAATTAATGTTTTAGAATTTGTATTGTAACAATGCTTGGCAAAAAAAAGGTCACCACTTTGACCTTTTAAATGGGTAAATAATCAAGTGCCTTTAATTGGATAATTACTGCAGTGACTAATATGTGTCAGATGGCAGCAATTATTTTATCCCTTTATTCTGTATGCAGTGAGAAGCTTCTCATTTTTTCTGCAAACATGTTAGAAGATGTATCCCATAGTTGTTAATTTTTTTTTCATTGTGGTTCAGGAGGGTAAATTTTTGTCTGCATCAAGCAAAATTATCAATGAAGGAGTCGACAGGAATTGGGTTAAAATTATCCAAAGCATTATTAAGACCTGGATGGAAAGTGCTGAGCTGTTAACTTCATGGAAGAAATTGTGAAAACAAAAGTAATTCATGCTTATGATTGGAAATCATGTAAACTCTTGGTGAAGATGTAAAAAAAACAAACAAACAAAAAAACTGTGGTAAATAGTGAAAATAAGAGCATTTCCACATTCAGTGGTATGCAAAAGTTTGGGCACGCCTGGTCAAAACTTCTGTTAATGTGAACAGTTAAGCAAGTTGAAGAAGAAATGATCTTCAAAAGTTATAAAGTTACAGATGACACATCTTTATATTTGAATTCTTTTCCCCATCTTTCACTTTTTCAAAACAGCCGAAAAAGAAAAAGGGCCCACAGCAAAAGTTTGGGCACCCTGCATAGTTAGTACCTACTAGAACCCCCTTTGGCAAGTATCACAGCGTATAAATGCTTTTTCTAGCCAGCCAAGAGTCTTTCGGTTCTTGTTTGAGGGATTTTCCCCCATTCTTCCTTACAACAGTCTTCCAGTGCTGTGGGATTTCTGGGCCACCGTGCACGCACGGCTCTTTTGAGGACTATCCACAGATTTTCAATGTTGTTTTGGTCAGGAGTCTGAAGGTCATGGCAAAACCGTCAGCTTGCCTCTTGAGGTAGTCCATTGTGGGTTTTGTTTAGGATCATTATTCATTTGTAGAAGCCATTCTCTTTTCAACTTCAGCTTCTTTACAGATAGTGTTATGTTTGTTTCCAGAATTTGTTGGAACTTAACTGAATCCATTCTTCCATCTACCCATGAAATGTTCTCCATTGGCTGCAATACAACTCCAAAGCATGATCGATCCACCTCCATGCTTAACCAGTTGGACTGGTGTTCTTTTCATGAAATTACCTTTGCTCATTTCAGCCAAAGAGTTCAATTTTAACCTCATCGGGCACCAGGACTTTTTTTTCCCAAAATTCTTCAGGCTTGTGCAAATGTTCTTTTGCAAAATTCAGTTTTTGAGTTTTGTGGTGACGATGCAGGAGAGGTTTTCTTCTGTTGACTCTTCCATGAAAAAGGTCACGTGACCTGATGAGTCCAGACTGAGTCTATTCCAGAGCGATGGGTGTGTCAGGGTAAAAAGCGAAGCGCATTAAGTCATGCACCTATCATGCATAGTGTCCACTGTACAAGCCTCTGGAGACAGTGTTATGATCTGGGGTCGCTTCAGTTGCTCAAGTCTAGACTCAGCAACGTTATGTGGCAATAAAATGAAGTCAGTTGACGACCTGAATGTACTGAATCACCAGCACATCACATCTATGGAGGTTTTCTTCCCTGATGGCACGGAGCATATTCTAGGACTCCGAGTGTGAAAGAGCAGTTCTGGGACCACGAGAAATCATTTTCCCACATGAACTGGACACTACAGAGTCCTGACCTTAACTCCCTTAAATGTCCGAAGGCTGATGAAGATTTTACAAAGTGGTGTAACTCTCACCCAATATGAGTGGAAATACATAAGACTGTAAATAATGTCATGGGACCAATGTTTTCCAAACATTGCCACAGTCATTGTGCGTAAATCTAAAGGCAGTCTGTGAGCAATTTATATTATTATTTTTTTTTCCTTTTTCATTTTCAAATTCTTCATATTCTGCATAACCATGTAACCCAAGCAAAAATTCCCAGTAAATGTTTGTTCAAATTTGCCAAATAGGAAGGTATACCAGACCTACAGACGTATAGATGAACGGTATTTTTAGCAATGCAAGAAAATCCCTATGCACCTGATTTTATTATTATTTTTTATTGTTTTGTTTCTACGACATTTTAACTGTAGATATGGACTGAGGATGGGAACTAAAACCTCAAAAACAAAATCGATCAGCAGTACTTAAAAAATTATAATAATGTTGCTGTAACTATTAAAACACTGCACAATTTACCAATCTCAGTGTAACACATTTATTTTTTGGGTTAAATTAACAAGGCAATAATCTATTGGTGAAACAGTATCGATTACCATTAGTGTAGAAGATATGCTGAAACTAAAATGAACAAAACACAAATATGGTAAATGGCAGCATTGCCTTCCAAAATGTGGACACAACGATTCATATGATCATTTTCAGCTATGGAGCAGTGCATATTCACAATATTTACACTTTATGTACAGATATTGACTCAACACTGTTTGTTAGAGAATTCAGGATAGGTATGTGTGAGAGATTTATATTTGGGATAAAAATTTAAATTGATTGCAGATTAATAATATGTATTTAATACATTACATATGTTGAAAAATGTTCCCAGAATGACCAGTTCATTATACTCTTCTTATTAGCTGTTCTATTTAGCTTTTTACTGCATATAGTGTGTATTCGCTCATTGCTACTAGCTAATTTTTCCCTAATCACATGATGACAACTACTAACCAGGGAAGGTCAGAGATCGCGCTTCTTGTGAGACAAATAAAGCAAGCAAATGCAGGTTTTCATATTGTTGTTCATGCTATAGTACACCATTGGGCAACTGAACACAATCAAAATGTTAATTGCCCACTTCCACATTTACACCTAGGGTTGGGTGATAAAACGATAACGATATGTATCGCGACAGGCACGTGATCGATATCAATTAAAAAAAGTGTGTGATATAAAACGTTCAATATGTTTTATTCTTTGTCGGAAGAAAACAGAGGTTGCGAAGCCAGTTTGGTTGCATTAACAAAGGCACTCGCTCTCTGGTAACCTAGCAACGTAGGGAGTGATACGCTAACAGCCAATCATGTGACAGTATCACGTTTGGTTTCGCCATATCGTGGTCTCGTGCTGGTCTGCTGGATTCCTCTTCATAAGCAGAAAGTGAGCGCCGCAGCGAGCGAGGAAATTGTAAATAAAAGAGGAAAAGTCAGCTGCCAGTATGCCAGGTTGTAAAAAGCTTATACTAAATTTGCATTCAATTCTCAGGTTTCTCTGTTTACATTGAACACTTTGCACTATTTTATTACACTTTATGAAGCATTTCTGACATTTTCTTTCATTTTGCACCTTAAATGTTAAGAGCTAATTGTTAAGTGTTCATTGTGACTTTAGACTTGTGTTTACATTTTTAATTGAGTTCCCCATGGTTGTTGTTATTCTGTCTTAATAACTGAGGGGATTATGATCAGAGGAAGGTTAAGTAAAAAAAATGTTGAAATGTAATATATTTTTCTCCTGGTTCTTATTTTAAATTGGTCATAAATATCAATAATTATCGATATCGACCGATATGAAACACTGTGATAGTTTTCAGCCATATCACGCAGCCCTATTTACACCACATTATGTTTAGTGACTACATTATTATGTAAAATTGTAATTTAATTGTATTTTTTTGCTATTAAAGGTCCCATTCACCACAGCAGCCTCAGGTACAAGTTTAACTTTATCGCTGATGTTGTGGAAAAAATTGCCCCAGCTGTGGTCCATATCGAGCTCTTCCTCAGGTAAATATCATATCTCTGCATGTTGTCTTGGTGATGTTGCACTAAATCTTGCTTCATAATCTTGCTCCAACAAGAACTAGAAAACCTAAAAAACAATATGTTCCTGTGATGATTTAACACTTTTGCAGCTATACCAGTATAACAGTTACTCTTTTTTTTAACCATAGGGTTAAGCTTCTTTTTTCCCCTTCTCTTTCGAAGATAATACCACAAAAATGTCCTAAATTCTTTCCTGAGATGGAAACTCGCTCACTCTCACTCATCTATACCGCTTAATCCTGTATTCAGGGTCACGGGGGGCGGAGCCTATCCCAGGAGACTTGGGGCACATGGCAGGATACACCCTGGACAGGGTGCCAATCCATCGCAGGGCACAGACACACACACACACATACACTCACTCATTCACACACTACGGGCAATCTGGGAACGCCAATTAGCCTAGCCTACATGTCTTTGGACTGTGGGAGGAAACCGGAGTACCCGGAGGAAACCCACCAAGCACGGGGAGAACATGCAAACACCATGCACACAGAGACGGGAATCGAGCCTGGCCGGGGATCGAACCCGGACCCTGGCGGTGCAAGGCGACAGTGCTGACCACTACATCACCGTGCCACCCGAGATGGAAACTGTTCTGGCCATTAAATGCGAGCACTAGAAACCAATTCATGAATGGTAAATGCACCTGTAAAGAAGTTTTAACTATTGAAACAGCTGTATTGGAATTATATATTATATTATATTATATATTATATTATATTATATTATATATTATATTATATTATATATTATATTATATTATATTATATTAAACCAGTGATTTATTTATTACGTGTACATTTATTACAGAGTAAATGTAAACCAGCACTGCAGTTATAGAAAATTAATGATTTCTTTCAGTCTAATCAGAATTGAGAATTTAACAGGGCTTTGGAATAAAAGAATTTACTGCATACACACAGACCTGTCTGTCCCCTGCCCTAGTTTATATTACTTGCCTAAATGATGAATCCAGCCTGACCAAAAAATAGTTGAGCCATTGCGTGGTTCTTGGAAACAGCTGGTCTGTTGGTTTCTGGTTGTTGTTCCAGTTTTGATGGTTAAACAAAACACCTATTGTAGGAATACATTTGAAAGGGATTTGAGGGACAATCTTATCATTTTGATTCATACACATTGCATAAAAACTTACTTCTTTTTATTGTGTAAAGCTGCTTTGCGACAATGTCAATTGTTAAAAGCGCTATATAAATAAAATTGAATTGAATTGAATTGAATTGAATTGAAATGTGTGTGCTGTGGCCAAGCAAAAAATCTAAGTGTTTAATTTTAAATGATGGTTGCTATGAGTCTGTTTACATAAACTAAAACAACATCTAAATCCTGTATTGTTGTAATGTAGGACAGTTTTATTTGGGTCTCACAATACCACCTTATATTAATACTACTGCTTTGTTCAACATCTGGATAGAAATAAAGATCTCCCACTGACCTTTTTGTATCGAACCTGGACCCTGGAGGTGCAAGGCGACAGTGCTAACCACTACACCAGAGTGCCACCCGTAGTAGTGATCTATTATCCCAAAATCAACTCTTTCACACTTTGCACATTCCTGTCAAAGAAGTATTTTTTATTATGCTTATAAAACAATAAGTTGCCAAAAAACAACAACAAAAACAAAAAAACAGTCACACGCAATTTTACAGGTATATAGTTGCATTTGATGATGTTGAAAGTTCCCAGATTATTTGGTTTCCATTACTACTTACTGTACATTTATATGAGCAAATACAAACATATATAACATGCTTATAATTTACATTAAAAAAAGTGACTGCATTTGTGCAATGTTTGTGTTTAGCCATCCACTGTTTGGACACCATGTGCCGTTGTCCAGTGGGTCAGGGTTCATAGTTACAGACACTGGTGTGATCTTGACCAACGCCCACGTGGTGAGCAGCAGCGTCACTTCAATTGGCCGACAGCAGCTTCGGGTGCAGCTTCATGATGGCAAAACATATGAGGCTTCCATAACAGACATTGACAAGAAGTCTGACATTGCCACCATCAAAGTTAACCCACGGGTAAGAGAAACCTGTATTGGCTTTAGGAACCAAATGAACCTTGGACAAAGCTTATGTGACTGACTAGCTGTTAAAACACATCATCGTACTCAATTAAGTGACCTTTTTTCAGCAAACAGCATGAAAATTGGCATATAATGTACTTTGCTTGAGTTAATTTGTTAATGTTCTTTCAAAGACTAATAGGAAGAATTAGCCTTCCAGTTTGTGAGGGGCTATCAAAAACATTCAAGATTCGTGTGTTACAGATTTCTCGGCAAAAGCTATATTCATTTTTAATATTCATTAGTTTAATATTTTATTACCCCAAAACAAAATGTTATTTAGACAATAACAAGCCCCAAATAACAAAAATTGACAATGTCAGTAGCGGGTGTTTCCACCATTAGCCGCAGTGACAGCTGGACAGCGACGTCTCGTGCTCCTCACTGCCTCATGATGTTGTTCTGAGGTGATGCGTTCCACTCTTCCACAAGTGCTACACGCAGTTCTGCCAGGTCATGTGGCGGTGGGATACGATCATCCAGTCTCTGCTTCAACTGGTCCCAGAACTGCTCTATGGGGTTCAGGTCAGGGGACATTGATGGCCACCATATGAGGCACTCCAACTTCCTGAAGTCGAGCTGTGACAATTCTGCCACAATGTGCTGGAGCAGGGGTGGCCAAGTTCGGTCCTAGAGAGCCACAATCCTGCAGAGTTCAGCTCCAGCCCTGAAAAAAAAAAAACGCTCCTGCCAGTAGCCTTAGTAGTCCTCAAGACCTTGATTACCTTGTTCAGCTGTGTTTGATTAGGGTTGGAGCTGTACTCTGCAGGATTGCGGCTCTCTAGCTACCGAACTTGGCCACCCCTGTGCTGGAGCATCATCATCCATGAACAGAAAGTTGGGGTGTGCTGGTGGAATTGGGGGATGATGATGGGTTCTATGATGTCTCAGAGGTAAGAACGTACAGTGACTGAGGCATCTACAATAACCGAATCTGTTTTGCGCTGACTGGTGATTCCCGCCCAGACTGTTGCACCTCCTCCACAAAAGCAAACCCTGGGGACCATATTGACCTCAGCGTATCGCTCACCTCGCTTTCTCCAGCGACGGTGACCGGACACTCATCAGTGAACAGGACGGTAAACCACTGCTGCATTGTCCAGGTCACATGGTCTTGTGCCCACTGCAAACATTCACGGTGGCGTCTTGGTGTCAGGGGAGTCACCTGCAACGGTCGTCTGGCATTCAAGCCGAAGCGGTGGAGTCAGTTGTGAATGGTTTGTCTGGAAACCCTAGTACCCCTCACACCTGGTAAACGGTCCTGCAGCTGTGTGGCAGTTACATAACGATGTCTGAGTGCAGAGGTCTTTAGGTACTGGTCATGGTTGCGGTCTGTCACTCGTGGGGCTCCACTCCTGGGTCTGTCATGAACTCTGCCAGTAGTTCTGTTATCTTGATGCAAGTCTGCTGATGACACTTTGAGACACACCAAGTTCACGAGCAACATCTGACTGCCTGCCACCGACCCGAAGGCGCGCCATGGCCAGGTGGCGCTGCTCGTCTGTTAAGTGATGTCGTGTGTTCATGGCTGTTTGAATGATGAACTTGGAATGACTTACTGACAATACCAGCTTTTTTACCCACAGAAGGTTAAAATTGATGCCACAAAAGACAAAGGGTTGTCTTTTGGTATTGGCCCCAGTATAAGTCACATCTGTACACAATGAGGCCATTACATGGAAAACACAAAATGAGACGTCTATCACCCCAATACACTCGCCTCCCTATCCCAAAAAAGTATGTATGACGTCCATCGAGTCTCTCAAAATATCCCTAACTTATTGTGAGTAGTGTATATAATAGATTTTGCTCATTGAAATGCAAATAAATTTATGACATTTGTACCATGTGATTTTTCTGGAATTTTGGTTGATATTCTGTTTCTATCCTTCACAATAAATCTATTACAAACATTATAGACATCTCAAAGTGGCAAAAAATCTGCAGAGGATCAAATGATTATTTCACTCACCGTATATACATGTACAGTCTTATGCAAAAGTTTAGGCATCCCTTGATTTAACAGATTTTGGTGATTTTTTTTATTATTTTTTTATTTTTATTCAAAAAGATGTTCACACTCTCCCTTGGAAATGGAAAAAATGCACAATATTTTCAGCAAACATTGGTGCATGGTTACTTTTTATGTCATAAGTTGAACAAAAATAAAAACATTATTGTGGCACTGTGCAAAAGTCTGGGCACCCTACATAATCAGTACTTAGTAACGCCTCCTCTGGCAGATATCACAGCTTGCAAATGCTTTTTATAGCCGCTAAAAGTCTTTCAGTTCTTGTACTTGGGATTTTCTCCCATTCTTCCATGCAAAAGGCTTCTAGTTCTGTAATATTCTTTGGTCGTCTTGCATGCACAGCTCTTTAAGATCTACACACAAATGTTCAATGATGTTTAAATCAGGGACTGTGATGGCCGTTCCAAAACCTTCAGCTTGCGTCTCTTGAGGTTTTCCTTAGTGAATTTCGAGGTACATTTGGGATCATTGTCTTGTTGTGGAAGTCGTCCTCTTTTCAGCTTCAGCGTTTTTACAGATGGTGTGATGTTTGCTTCCAGAATTTGCTGGTATTTAGTGGAATCCATTCTTCCCTCCACCTATGCAATGTTTCCTGTGCCACTGGATGTAACACAACCCCAAAGCGTGATAGATCCACCCCCAGCTGGTCAAGGTGTTCTTTTCATGAAATGACGCTCCTTTTTTTCTCTAAATATGCCTTTGCTGATTGTGGCCAAAGAGTTCTACAGTATTTTAACTTCATCAGTCCACAGCACAACTTGTTTCCAAAACGCAACAGGCTTCTGTAGATGTTCTGTTGCATACTTCTGACGTTGGATTTTATGATGGGGACGCAGGTGAGGTTTTTTTCTGCTGACACTTCCATGAAGGTCTTGTCTGGGCAAGCATCACTGCACTGTGGAACGGTGCACCACCACTCCTGAGTCTGCTAAATCCGCAAGTGTGTGCACAAGGTTGGACGAGTCAAAGCATTGGTAAAGCTTTAAAATTGGCATTTACTAATGACAGCTGTTGCCGTGCATCAAAATCTACCGAGCTGATTAAGGTCTGAAACCTTGTAAAAAGAATCTGAGACTCTGGAACTCTGGAGACCCAAACTTTTGCACAGTGCCATAATATTTTTATTTTTGTTCAATTTCTGGCATAAGAAGCTTTTTTATGCTGGCATAGCTTTTTCATTTTCAATGTTTGCTGAAAATAATGTGCATTTTTTTTTCCATTTCCAAGAGAGACTGTGTTAACATCTTTTCAATAAAAAACCCCCCACCAAAATGTTATTTATCTAGGGGGGCATAAACTTTTGCACAAGACTGTATAACATGGTGGTGACATGCATGGAAGCAGCAGCCCGGAGCTCTCTGTGCTGGCATAGCTTTTCCATCTTAGTAGTTCTACTAACCTTATACATTGTGTTATTGTGACCATCCCTAACTGTTCTCTCTCCTCTTCTCTCCCTGTCTCTCTGTCGAGCTATACATGTCAATCCTGAGCTGCCGGTGATTCAGACCCCTTCTGCCCTCGGGACCTGTCTGACTCATCCTGGTGTCCTGGAGATCTTGTCACATGGGGCCCTGTGTGGTCTGTCTGGGACGCGTGTGGTGACTGGGGACGGTTCCACTTCACCATGAAGACGCTCCTGTCCTCGGCTGATACAGACAGCTGTCCTCTGAGGACTCGTGACTGCAGTCACTTGATAGTTCAGGACTGGAGTTTTCTACAGTCTACCTGAGCCTCCAGTAATGAACTGGACTCCATATGAACTTAAACACATCTCGTGTTCTACTGAACTTCCAGCCTCCTAACACACAGTATGAGTGCAGATCAATCCCTGCTCTCCGTTATCACCCAGATGAGGATGGGTTCCTTGTTGGTTTCTTCCTATTACCATCTCAGGGAGTTTTTCTTGCCACTTGCCATTGTTGCCTTCGGCTTGTTCGTCAGGGACAATCTTATTATTTTGATTCATACACATTCACATTTCAAATAACTTCCATAATTTCTTTTGTTTGTGTAAAGCTGCTTTGTGACAATGACAATTGTTAAAAGCGCTATACAAATAAAATTGAATTGAATTGAAATCTGTACATTATAAGCATATCAAGACACTACGGTACAGCCTACATCAGCAGTGCCATATACCATCTCAACCCCGATGTTGTCATCCCTCCCGAAATCATAACCACAGGGCGGTTATGGTGTGCAGTGGCGAACCAGAAGAGGCACTGTGAACGGGGACAGAAGAGAGACAAGCGGGCAGGCGTGAAGGCTAGGCTAAAGGCTAACCCCATTCAAATCGCCGCTTCCATCCATGTTTCTCCCTAATGCTCAGTCGATCTGCTACAAGATGGATGAAATATGACTGGGATCAGCGACGTGGAGGATTTTGCTGTAGTATGAGACCTGACTGTATAGTACCCCCCCCAGATGCGGCTAACAACTCTTGGTGCAGACACACCATGGTAATGGATAGACTTTGTTGTCCTAACATGGAACTCATGCTGCTTAAACTGAATAACTTTTATGCCGCTTTGATGGGGGCAACAGAGAGCCACTGCCATGCCCTCCCTCTAGTGATACTGCCCCAGTCCTGAGCAGCCATGGAATAAGGCAGTGGTTCTGCAACATTAATCTACCCTCTTCAATCTGTCGCTGTCCACATCACGGGTGCCAGCATGCTTTAAATAAATCCTCTATATTTCCTATCCCCAAAAGATCACACATTACCTGTCTAAATGAATACAGAACGGTTGCACTTACACATATATCTGCAAAATGTTTGGAGAAGTTGGTGATGAAGCGCATTAAGGATGTAATACTACCTACACTGGACCATTACATATATACAACCGATCGACAGAGGATGCAGTGGCTATTGTGCTCCATTCTATGTTAGAACATACTTTATACATTATACACACATGACTGCTAATATATAACCTATAGCAATGAATTTAGTATTGAAATAGTTATACAGGTTTTTCTTTTCCTGTCTATACATTTTTCAGGTTTCTCTCTCTCTCTCTCGCTCTACTGTATATGGTGTATATACATACAGTACATGTCTTCACTGAAGGTGTCATTACTGCATTTATAATATCACACTACATGAGCAGCACACAAAATGAGGCCTAGATGTGAACCAGGAATACACCCTTCCCTAAAAGGCTTTACTTTATGAGGGATGTAAGATTTCCTGGCATAGATTAGTATTTTCCCTTGAGATATTTGTGTGTTAATGAACTTTCCATTGTATACTACTCATCTATTATCTATTATGAGTGGCTCTAACGGTAGTTCTCATATATACAGTACATCTGAGCCAGTTTATATTTTATTGCCCCAATCATCTAGGCTACTTAGACATGAGAAAGTGACCAGCCTGACTGGGAAATGAACTGGATATGTTTGGTTTACAGAAATGAAAAAGAGAGACTGTGTGAACATCTTGGATAGGAAAAGCAGTGGCATCAGAGTGTTGCTGTTTAAGAGTGTTTGCAGACCTCCGAGAGAGTGTGTGTCTGTTTTCATTGTAATTTCTCCTTATGTCTTCCTGTCGGTAACAGTCAATGTCTTCTGATTTCTTTTTCTTACTCTCATTTCTCAGTTTTATCCCTTACACTTTGTTAGAGTCATAGCAATTCAGTTAGTTTACTTTAAGAAACACATATACACAGCTTATACAAAAATATGGATGGCTATCATTTTATTTGTTCTTTAACATATTTATTTTAGGACACAAAGAAAGATGTAATATTTGTAATGCATAATAATTCCTCTGTGAAGTTTATGGACAGTCTTTGGAGGTCATGTCTGATCTTTGCTAGTACTGCTAATACATTGGAAGAACACTTTTTTGTGTATGTATTAGAAAAAGCTTCCAGTTCTTCATCTGGGCCACTCAGCTGACCTGCGCCCAGGTGAATTTGTGGTGGCCATCGGCAGCCCGTTTGCTCTGCAGAACACTGTAACTACAGGTATCGTGAGCACGGCACAGAGAGACGGCAAGGAGCTTGGTATCCGGGATTCGGACATGGACTACATTCAGACTGACGCCATCATCAATGTAAGACAAGTCCAAATGTTATGTATAAAGTCAGCATCTAAATAGTTTACATTTTTATCATTTTCTTTCCTCTTTTCCAATGTTCTTAAGTAGTATGGAAACTCAGGTGGCCCACTAGTTAACCTTGTAAGTATAAGCCATTCATCAGGTTTCCATACCAACATTCACGGTCATGACTGAAGTGGTGCTGCATGCTTCATCTTAGGATGGTGAAGTTATTGGGATAAACACACTGAAGGTGACAGCTGGCATCTCCTTTGCAATTCCATCAGATCGAATTAACCGATTTCTAGATGATTCCCATGACAAACGGTACAAAGGTAAGAGCTCTGCACTGGCTGCAGCATAAGTAATCAGGATATTTGTTCATACAATTACTGAGATAAGGCAATATGATCTGTTTTAGTTACAAACAATTAATTCAGTCCAGTTTCTATGAATCAATCTCAGAAATCTATTTCAGATAAACACAAACTAGTTAGACTGCAGTATATGCCATCTCAGCCTGTGGTGTCTGACTCAGGTGAGAATTTATATTTCATAAGATATAATGTATTTTTTGTATGGAGAAATGTAGAAAAATGTGCAAAAGCCTGTTGAGAATTCCTATACTATATGTCAGAGATTCTACTGAGTATTGCATGTTTTGTTTCCTGTCAAGTCTGCTCCTCTTTCATTGTCATTTGGTCTCCCCCTAATCTGTCACAGCAATTTTGAGCTTTCCTTTTGAGTAATCAGTGTATTTTAGTTCTGGGTTTTCAGTGCATAGGTTGTCTAGTGTCTTACAAATGTACTGTTTTCAGTTCAAGGTTTAATTTCCTAGTCCTGACTGTGTTTATTTTTTTGGTTCTTAATGCCTGACAAATTGCTAGACCTGTGCATGGATGCAGCGGGTGAGCAGGGGGCGAGCGGTGCTGGGGGTTGAAAAGATCTAGATTCCCCAATCCAGGCTTCATGAACATGGAAACTGCCCACCTGTGAAAGATTTAAGGCCTCTTCCCTACGGATTTATGCTATTGTCCATTGCTGGTTCTATTGGATAAGACATGGACTCATGGAGTGACTCCAATTTGGATCAGCAGCAAAACATGCATGTGGGGGCAAAGTCTCATCATACAAGCTCACCCAAGTGATGTCCTTAACCTTTCAATGCTTACTCACTTTGGGGCTGCAGGCCATTTTATGGATCAAGTCATGAAAACCAAGTTCAACATTCCCTGTAAAACATGCTCTCAAGATTCATGCCAAAGACATCCAGGCACCCAAAGAAAATGTAATGTCCTTTAAGCAAAAATACAGTAAAATAAACTACAGATAATAAAAATTACATATGTTTATGTACTATTTGCACACAAATTAAGCTACCTCATAATGCTCTCTTCTGGCTCTGCACGTTCACAGCACATTTTGTCTCATATGGTAACAGTGGCGTCTGGTGCAAAAATTTTGTGGGGGGGTGCATAAAGTCTAAAATAAAGTCCTGACTCACATCGCATCCAGTCAGCAGCTCCACTTGCCATAAGAAGTGCTGGAAAAGACTCGTTGAGAATGGTCCAATCATGAGCCCAAATATTTAAAAACAATATTGATTCGCTAACAACAAAATTGGGAGGGTTCAGAGCGCACAGTGCTCCGCCCCAAGGATGATTTGAAAAGATCCAATCAGAGCTCAGCCTCAAGTCACATGCTTTTCAAATACGTATGTGCTACATAGACACTCGTTTGTCCGGCGCCCCGCGTACACCAACACAAATGAACGTAATACAGTTGAGATTTTTTTAATTGCAAATAAATTATACTAAGAAATACAGCGGAATATTGTGACTAAATGGCTTTATTTCATTATTAAAATAAATAATTATGATGTTAAATTGGCATTCTTCTCTGCCTAACTTTAAGGGAGGCGGTGCCCCTGCACCCCATATTGACCGGCCACCACTTGCATGGTAATCGACTTCTTCGAGTCCCAAGTGAACAACATGGTCATGGTAGTGATAGACTGGTTTTCTGAATACCTGTGCCGCATCCCATTGCTAGAATTGCCTACCATCTGTGCAATGGCTGCCATGCTCTTTTGCCACATCGAAAGAGAGGTGGCAAGAGACAACAAGTGTTTTTTAACCACAACCATGGAGAATTCCCGAAAACTTTCCAGACTGCCAAAAGGTTAGTGTTCGGTACTTTGGTCCCTATAAGGTCCTCCAGCAAATCAGTGGCGTCACTAACAATCTTGACCAACAATGTACAAATCCTTAAATCTGTCAACCCAAGACCATTAGCCTCAAACCTGCCATCAAAATAAGATACATTTTGTTAGAACAGGGGAACTTTGCCATGACTTTCCTTGTCATTACTTATTTCTTTGTCATTGCTTGACTATTCTTCCTGAAGACTGGGATCTGTTTACCTGTGTTTGTTTATATTCAAATCATTAACCTGCATGTGCATCTGACGTAACCTTCTAACCTGATGATACTTGGGTCAAGAAACATTGCTAAACCTTTTAATTAAAAATTTTAAATAAATTAATTTGTAAAGTATTAGTTGTAGTCTGTATATAAAGATTTAACTAGAAGTTCAATGTTGGCAAATGTTTTGTCAAGCTTCCTTTTACCGTCAATATTAATTAAAAGATTTATGTTATTGTCTAGGACATACCTTCCAAACTTTTTGCTTGGATTTTTAACATTACTGACTTAGATGATTTTAATTTCAGATGTAAAAGGCACAAAGAAAAGATTTCTTGGTATCAAAATGATTGCCCTCACAAAGAAGTAAGTAAAACTATTACATGTTGGAATTTGCTGTTCAATTCTGGAATCTAATTTAGATTTTGTCTATAGTATGGATTAAATGTACAGCTTGTGTTTTAATGAATACAAAGAATGTAATTGATGATGGAAATTAAGCTAAATAGTTAAATTTGAGGTAAAATCAGTTTCCGCTTAATGTTGGGCTGCCTCACCCGTATCCCATCATAAATTATTTTTCTATAACTGCTTCACGTGAGTGAGAGTTTTATTCATTACACAATACTTACTGGATGTGCACAGCTTAATCAGTGGAAAACTAAAAAGTTTTGTTTTTTATGTTTCTTCTCTTTCACTTAAAAAAAAAAAAACATTTAGTCTATCTAAAGAGATGAAACGGCATGATCCATATTTCCCAGATATCAGCAGTGGAATTCTTGTTCATGAGGTCATTCCAGATTCCCCAGCACAAAAGTATGTCCCAGACAAGAAGACAATTAGAATTTATTTTTAAATCACAATTAATTGAACTGTAAGAAAAGTCATGTATTTATGATTGGTTTCTGTATTCAGGGGTGGACTTGAAGCAGGTGACGTGATTGTAAAACTAAATGGCCGTTCATTGGTGAGAACTGATGATATAAAGTCTGCACTTCATGAAGACACCCCGCTTCTTTTGGAAATTTATCGTGGCAGCAATAGTTTACTATTCAACATTGAACCACAGGTCTTTTTACCGTAACACCAAAGGTTTGCTGGAAAACTCGTATGCATTTAGATGTCATTTGGTTTTAATGGAAAGTAAGGTGCAATTATTATTATTATTATTATTTTTTTTTGTATGGATGAGATGTAGACTACGTACAAACAACTGAAAGCTCACTGTAAACAAAAAAAAAAACTTTTTTTTTTTTTTTTTCAGATGTTAACATGCAATCATAAAGTCACTGGACCCAAATGTCTGTTTGTGTACATGTATTCAAAAACAGACATTCGAAAAACGCTTCAAAATACACCAAATATCTACACTACATCAACTGACGAGCTGAGAAGCAGCCTTAACTACATAAAGCAGCAATGTATTACAGTCTTCATTATCTATGTGCTGTTTATCACAAACTTTATTTTGTATTGTATGCTTTTATCACCTTTCAGAACAGAGTACACAAATAAAACTAGGATTTTGCCTAACACAAGCTTTTTGTACACATTGTCTCTTTTATTTGTAGAGTAATGTTTAATTTTAATTGCAAACATATTTTAAAACTTGTTTACTTGTGTTAAGATAATTGGAGATAAAGAAGTGTTTAAGAGGAGTCTGTAAGATCCTGTCTAGACACACTGCCTTGAACCAGCTGAGCAATGCTGAGAGGGGCTGAGTCAAAGTTTTGACAGAATTCCCCAATTTTCTTCACATACTGGCTCATACTGTGAATGGAAGATTCCCTAATTCAATAAAGGTTTCTACTAAGAGGGTCTCAAAATAATCTTTCAGATGATTTCAACAACATACTTTGTCTATTTGCCATTATAAATATGAAATTCACAGTGGTTCTATGTTATGAATCAAACAGCTGAACAGACTGGTACTGGATTTATTACAACCCAGTGAAGCAAACAAATGAGTGCCGGGCATTACTCTGAGACAGGAAACAGGCAAATGGCATAAACAAGGCATTACTTAAAAATGTGAGGCAGGCAACGGTCAAGAGACTAATCAAAACAATTAGACTGCCAAAGCTTGGACTTGTAACAGACAGTGCTGGCGTGAGGCTTCACAGAGTAATACAAACAGTCTGGGTCATATAAGGAGAGTAGTGTGATTGCAAACAAGTGGGTGTCATTAGTTATAAAAAAAACTTAGAGCAGGGATGGGAGGTGATGGGGTGCATTGCAAGACACCATTCACCTTTACGTCTAGGGACAATTAATCCTAAATTAAAATATTTGTTTTGAATCTGACTTTTCTTTTGTAATGCACTAAAGCATACACCCTGCTCTTATATGATAATTATTACCATTTGTGGTAACTGTTAGTGAAATCTCTCTCTCTCTCTCTCTCTCTCTCTCTCTCTCTCACACACACACACTGTCTTCATATGTTTGCTATCTCCCTAAATAAAGTAGGGCTCCACATGTTTGGCTGTTAGATATATTCAAAACAATAATGTCCATAAGATATGTCTTATTATAAGATTTACGTATTGGAGTGGACTACATTCTAAATCGACTATACGTGAAGATTGCATTAAAATTGGCACTGCTCTACAGGCCTTTGTGGTGTCTGGCGCCCCTTAGTGACACTAGGTGGGACAGATTAGGCAGCTATTTGTTAACAATTAATAAAATTACACTCAATACAAACCAGACCTTCTTTCTTTCAAATACAAACCCAGTGTGTAACTTTTTCTTTAATTAGAAGCCCGTGTAGTGTAAGTGTATGCTTTTATAACCATTTAATCTGACACACACACACTCCTATTATTATTGTTATTTACAGTCGGATGGATTAACTGGAAGGTCTCAGAAACAAATTATGTATATGCTTTTTCTCCTGTTTAAAGCGCTCTCTCTCCCTCCCTTTTGTTTTTCACGGAATCAGTGTTTATGCATCAGTATGTACCAAACACTTGATCAATGTGTCATTATGAAATATTACTTCTTTTCAGAAAATGAAATGTTTATACAAAAAGAATCTCTCTGTCTCTACTCTACCTTTAGATTTTATGTCAGTAACAGTCGTTTGTTTAAACAGTTTAATGCAAATCAAACTGTTTGCATTACATGGTCCAGATTTGGCAGCTGTGCCCTGAGATATGGTAACATTTTATAAGAGGCTTTATACAGGGCTTCTGAGGGGGACAACAAAATAGGAGGTTATGAGAGTGCTTGTGAGATGCACGGGAAGACCTTCTCTTTGGAATATAGGGTTTATTAATTGGAAATAGGTAGATAGAATGACGTAGCTTCCTGCTTTTGAAGTTTCTCATTTGTATCATTGTCTAAATTATACTGCTTCTTTTTCATTTATACTAAAAAAAGATTTAAAAAAATAATTTTACAGTTTAAAATTATTGGACATTTCCACTTTCGCCTTTTTCCCGTTTATCGCTTTTTGGGGAACATGAGTTCCTTTGTCTGAGAACAAGAAGCGTAATCCAGCTCCAAACAACAGAACTTGGACTCTACGCTGTAATGGCTAATATTCAGCTTGTTCAGTGTGTGGAGTGCAGGATGTTTAGACATTCTTCCTTCGTTGTTAGTGACAACTACCAATATTTGTGATAGGTGGGTATTAGTTAGCACTCTAACGGAGATATTAGCATTAGATGAGCACATCCAGACTTTAGAGCGTGTGAGAGCAGTGTATGGTCAGTATCTGACCATTTTTTATTCATTCACATTTCATACAAACTTAAATAATTCTTTTGATTGGGTAAAGCTGTTCTGCGACGATGACGGTTGTTAAAAGCGCTATACAAATAAAATTTAATTTAATTTAATTAAGAGCAGCATTATTCCCATAGCGGTACGTCTGGGTGCCTCATCTTAAGGACTAGCCCTAACCCTAGGTTCTCTAAGATAGTGATACATGCTGAAGCTAATGATATCCACATTCGTCACTCAGAAGTTAGCAAGAATTACTTGAGAGGTGTTCAAATTAGTGAAATGATGTCCGATGAAGCAGTTTGCTCTGGCCCCATCTCAATGTGACGTGCCGCCATAGCTTACAGCAGGTTATGGTTGCTGAACCGCTGGATGTCCAACTGATGCTCCGAAAATGGACAATGGACACACTGGGGAAGACACTGCTCTCATTTCTTGTAGTATAGCACATAGTCTTAAAATTCTATCAAATTAAATTACATTTTGTGGCCTCCGAGTGTCTCAGTGGTGAAGTGCTTGCCCTATCATCCGGAGGTCGCGAGTCCGATTCCCAGGTGATGCTGTAAACTGTCGCAGCCGGAAGTCTAGAGAGAGCTGATTGGCTGAGCTCTCTCAGAGGGCAGGGATGAGAGGTACTCAGTGCTCCCACCTTAATTGGCTCTACAGCCAATCAGGGGCGATTGTGAGCTCACGCAAGCAGAAGGAGCTCTGCCCCCAACGGTGTGTGAGCAAGCATTTCGAAAAGAGGTGGTTGGCTGGCGTCACGTGGTTTGGATAAAACACGTGATAGTCTTCGGCCCACCCGACTGAGTCATAGTAGTAGCCTTAATGTGGGAGCCCCCTAGTGATGGGGAGGAATTGGACACAACTAAATTGCAAAAAAAAAGATTACATTTTATTTGTATAGCGCTTTTAACAATTGCAAAGCAGCTTTACACAATTAAAAGAAATTATGGAAGTTTGCATGACTTGTGATGGGTATGAATCAAAATGATCAGTTTATCCCTGATTAACAAGCCAAGAGCGATGGTGCGGAGGGAAAAACTCCCTGAGATGGTAATAGAAAGGAACCTTGAGAGGAACCAGACTCAATGGGGAACCCATCCTCATCTGGGTGATAACAGAGAGCAGGGATTGATCTGCACTCATACGGTGTGTTAGGAGGCTGGAAGTTCAGTATAACAGGAGACGTGTTTAAGGATGTTCGTTATTGGAGTACACTGTCGGAAATTCCAGTTCTGAACTATCGAGTGACTGAAGTCATGAATCCTCAGGGAACAGCTGTCTACATCATCCGAGGACAGGACCATCTTCATGGAAAAGTGGAACCATCCCCAGTCACCACACGCATCCCAAACAGACCACACGGGGCTCCATGTGACGAGATCTCCAACAAGAGGTGGGAACCAGGACGAGTCAAACGAGTCCAGAGGGCAGAGGGGGTCTGGATCACTGGCAGCTCAGGAGCAACATGTATAGGGAGAGGGAAAAAGAGAGAGGGAGCGAGCAAGAGAGTAGAAGAGAACAGTTAGGTCTGGTCACAGTCACACAATGTGAATGTACATTCAGTGTAGAGTGCAAGCAGGGACTCTGGTAGGTCTAACTATGACAACATAACTAAAAGGGAGAGCCAGAAGCAAACAAACATCAGGGCTCTTTGAGATGTAAAGAAACTAGTCACTTCACCATCAACAAACCTGAGTGATCAATGAGAGTGCGGAAAACAGCATCTAAACATACCAGTTCACCAGAATACTCTACGTCCATGAGTCCCACAGCTCCTTTACCTAAGGTTAATCTTGGCTTGGGTAAATAAATAGGTTTTTAGCCTAGACTTAAACACTGAGACTGTGTCTGAGTCCTAAACATTAATACGAAGACTATTCCATAACTTTGGGGCTTTGTAAGAAAAAGCTCTGCCCCCTGCTGTAGTTTTAGTAATACGTGGTACTAACAGGCAGCCTGCATTCTTTGATGGAAGTAGGCGTGGTGTATCGTAAGACACTAGCAGTTCACTCAAATACTGCGGTGCGAGACCATGTAATGCTTTATATGTCAAAAGTAGTATTTTACAATTTATGAGAAATTTCACAAGGAGCCAATGCAGTGTGGATAAGATAGGGGTGATGTGCTCGTACAGTAGGTAGGAGACCAGAATGTGCTTTACTGTCACACTCACTGCCGTGACAAGACAACAGTGACAAATTTGAATATTTTGCCTTTTAAAGTCATCCCTGAAAGGCGAAAAGGGACATTTTTTCCAAAACAGCTGAAATCCCCACTGCAGAGGATATATTCACGTTTCATATGAATTACATCATTACATTATTTGTTAAATCGTCAACCTGTATATTAGACCCTATACCGACACATTTTCTCAAGCAGATAGTACCAGCAATAACAGAACCCCTGTTGAAAGTAATTAACTGTTCACTCAGTAGTGGGTATGTCCCCAAATCCTTTAAATTAGCCATTATTAAACCGCTAATCAAGAAACCTGACCTTGACCCCTGTCTGCTTTCTAATTACAAGCCGATATCAAACCTTCCCTTTATCTCCAAGATTCTGGAAAAGGTAGTATCACAGCAGCTATGTTCACATCTACACAGAAATAGCATAAATGAAGTGTATAAGTCAGGATTTAGGCCTCATCACAGCACAGAGACAGCACTTGTTAAAGTAGTAAACGACCTCCTATGGGCCTCTGATCAGGGTTGCGTCACTATACTTGTGTTACTGGACCTCAGTGCAGCTTTTGACACCATTGATCATAGTATTCTCCTTCACAGATTAGAAAAGGTAGTAGGAATTAAGGGAACTGCCCTCTTGTGGCTCAGATCCTATTTGACTGGTCGTTATCAGTTTGTAGATTTAGATGGTGACCATTCCTCATGTTCTCAAGTGGAGTTTGGTGTTCCACAGGGCTCAGTTTTAGGCCCACTGCTTTTTTCCCTTTACATGCTTCCTCTGGGCAACACAATTCGTAAACATGGTATTAGTTTTCATTGTTATGCTGATGACACACAATTATAT
Source organism: Clarias magur (assembly GCA_013621035.1). Taxonomy (NCBI): domain Eukaryota; kingdom Metazoa; phylum Chordata; class Actinopteri; order Siluriformes; family Clariidae; genus Clarias; species Clarias magur. The sequence continues at coordinate 10,031 of QNUK01000653.1, read as the reverse complement.
GTCTCAGCAAAACCAGATGAGAAAAACCAGTTTGCTAAAATTGAGCAGTGTGTGCAGGGCATAAGGACCACAAGTAGCTAGAAATAAGCTTTCTGATCACACTGTAACTTTAGATGGCCTTTCTGTTCCATCAAGTGCAACAGTAAAAGACCTCGGTGTGATGATAGATTCCAGACTTTCGTTTGAAGCTCATGTAGATAATATTACCAGGATAGCTTTCTTTCACCTTAGAAATATTGCCAAGATAAGAAACATATTGTCACTAAATGATGCAGAAAAACTAGTTGATGCTTTTATCACCTCTAGGTTGGACTATTGTAACGCCTTACTGTCTGGCTGTTCAACTAGGTGTATAAACAAGCTTCAGTTAGTACAGAATGCAGCAGCGAGAGTCCTCACTAAAACCAGAAGATACGAGCACATCACCCCTATCTTATATACACTGCATTGGCTCCCTGTGAAATTTCGCATCGATTTTAAGATACTACTTTTGACATTTAAAGCACTAAATGGTCTCGCGCCGCAGTATTTGAGTGAACTGTTAGTGTCTTACGATCCGCCATGCCTATGCAACAGGTATTGAAAGTAATGTTCATTTTATATATAGAATTACACAAAAGAAAAAATGCAAAGTATACCTGATATGCCTATCGGTGTGTGTGCATCTTTCCCTTTAAATTTCTATGGCAGCAAAAATCTTAATTTCCTGTCTATGTACCACCTCTTCCCTTTCTGCACTGTCTCTGCATGGGAGAGGTGGGTTTCTGTTAAACTCCAATTAATCTAATGTCATCCTTATTTTTTTATATTACTTAAAAAGTTAGTTTTCCTCTTTAAATACTCTATTTTTCATGTGTTTAATTATTTTCATGATTTTGTTTTAATTAAGATTGTGATTATGTATGTGCTGAATGCATTGCACTCTCTCCTTTAACAGAAAGAGAAAAAAGGGCGAACAGACTGCTAAAAAAAAAAAATCATATTCTGTGTTATCAGGTATGCTGTTTTGTCACTTGTTGAATCTACATTGTTTAGAAGTTGTACCACCTCTTCCCTTTCTGCACTGTCTCTGCATGGGAGAGAAAGAGAAAAAAGGGCGAACACACTGCTAAAAAAAAATCATATTCTGTGTTATCAGATTAAAGCAGCAGCTGAACCGTCACTTGATGTCCGTCTAGTTATTTGTGCATCGAAAAGAAACACAACGCAGACTACACCGGTTACACGTGGTGCCGTGACTATTCCAGATCATCAGATCAGCGCTTGCGGATCACCGTGGTTGCGCAACGGCTCGCCGATCACGTCTGTGAGATGGACAGCGCGTGACATTGCGGGACAAGCTGTGTTATCTTAAAGGAACGGTAAAACGTGTCATTAACTGACTGATCGCCGTTTTCTCTCGGGGGCGAGATTTCATTCATCATTGGTGCGTATTCGTGAGAGAGACTGTGTGATAGAAACCGCTGAACGCTTCACTGATTTTCATGCACCGTACCCTTCATCTGAACCGATTGTTGTTATTGACTGTCTGTGTTTTAAATGAAAAACGGTTGCTAAGTAACTTTGAGAGGGAAAATATTTGATTTCTACCACAAAGAGAGATCTGCATTATTTCTGATATTTCACTGAATTGGTTTTGTTTTCAAAGCATATTAAGTTTTCACATTTTATGTGTTTTCGGTTTATGTTTGAGAAATGTTTGAGGATTTTGATAAAGATGATTTCAGCCTTATGAAGCAACCTAATGTAACTTTTCCGATGGGCAGGGGTGGTGCACCTGAAAATTATCACAATGAGAGGATGTCTGAAATTACATCACGTTGTTATGGCAGGGGGAGAGCGTTAGCTAATGTGGGTCTTGATTCTATGCACACAATTGATTCGGCAGTCGGTGCTTCTGTAGGCCCAACAGCCAGCTCCACTCCAATCACTCACCCAGATGCTGAACGTGTCATTTCTCCCGAGGCATTAGGAAGCATAATTTCTGATTTAGCTCAGAAGATAGGGGAGAGCATTTCGGCCAGCCTTAATCTTGCACACCAGCCCAGCCCAGTACAGCATAATCCTCCTTCCCAGTCTCAGCGCTCCAGTGAGTACACGGATGCATCTAAACTGAAGGTGATAGTTCAGCAAGATTCAGCACCTCCACCATTCTTCAGGAGCGATAAGAGCGATTCGTTTACCATCCATGAATGGGAAGATATGATGTGCAGTTATTTAAACAGAATGAGATGCAAAACGCAAACAGATGTTTCAGATCTCATCTTGAGCAGACTGGCTGGAAAAGCAAGAGATGTTGTTAAGGTGTCCCTACGTAGCTGCCCTGAACTGAGCACCAGTGAGCTTCCAAGTGCAGTGTTTGACATATTGAAACACAACTTCAGTGAGTTGGCTTACTCAAATATGCCTATGGCTGATTTCTATAATACTGTCCCAAGAGCTAACGAAAGTCCCATGGATTACTGGATCTGCCTTAACAAAGCCGTAGATGTTGATGAGTGCTTGCGCAGACGTAATAAGAGTGTTGAGGATCCTGCTGCTGAGGCAGTCATGATGTTTATTTCACATTGTCCAGACCCTAGTCTTTCTTTGTCTTTTCAGTTTAAACCAGCAGAGAAGTGGAGCGCCGCTGAGGTCCAGGAGCGATTGGATAGTCATCAGAGGGATCTTAAGAGATTCTCATCAAGGACACAACACGCTATGTCTCTGTCAACTTGCAACCAATGCTCTGTTACAGCATGCCCAGACTCAGCGTCCACTTCTCCTCAACAGCCTGCTTCCAAACCAGCCCAACCTCTGCCTTCTGATAGTCATCTTAATCCTAATGCTCTTCCATTCTCTCCAGACGCCAGGCTTCAACATATGGTTGGCATGTTGGATAGAGTCCTGTCATTGTGCACTGCCTCTTTGACTTCGTCCAGTCAGGTTCACGCCGGCAAACCTTCAGACTTCAAGACGAACTTCAGCTCTGCATGTAGGGTCTGTAGATCCAAGGAACACACCACATACTCACATAGTAGACGTCACGGGTTATGTCGCCACTGTCTCAGTCCTGGCCACTTTAAGAGTGACTGCCCTAAAGCAGCGGGCCCTGCGACTCCCTCAGATACTGCTCAGTTAAACTAAACAGCCCATGTGAAGAGAGGGGTAACATGGGCGATTCTAATGAAAACTCCCTCACAGAAGAAGCAGATGTGCAACATGTTTTTGTGAACAGCTGTAAGTCATGGCCTGAAGACAGAAATGTTTTATATGTGGGATCCCAGAGAGTAGATGGAGCGAGTGAGTTGTTTTATGCTCCAGTGACAGTTGGTGGCCATTGCACATTAAAGGGTTTACTGGATTCGGGTAGTATGTCCTGCACGCTTAGTGAAGAGGGTGAGTCCAAGCTGCAAGCTGATGGTCTTCTTCCACATCCTCAAGCGATTCCAAGTAATGTAGTTCTGGTAGGATGCGTTCCAACTCTTGTGGTGCCTGGACAAAGAGACGAGTTCATAATTGGAAGCAACGTGATCAAATGCATTCTGCAGAAAATGAAATCTCATGACAAGTACTGGGAACTTGTTTCCTGCAGTAATAGTGATCCTGAGTGTGAAAAATTCCTTGAACTTTTGAGCTGCATCTCCCGATGGCCTGGCCCTCAGCAGCCTGATAAACTTGGTACGGTGAAACTCTGTCAGGCAGTCACTCTACTCCCAAGACACGAGTATCTTGTCTGGGGTAAATTGCCCACAAATGTCCCTGTTTCACCGGGAAGCACCGTACTTGTTGAGCCTACCACGGCACGTTCAGCACCTAAAACCATTCTTGTTGGCCGGGTAGTAACGCCAATGTGGGGTGATCGATGGGTACCAATGAAAATACTCAACCCAAATGCAACAGCAGTAACACTTCGCCGCAACTCTAAACTGGCTGATGTTTCTTCCTGTCTAGCTGTCGAAGACCTCACAGTCATGCAAGGATTGAATAGAACCCATCGCGACATTTCAAGTTCAAATCCTCTTGAAAATACCTCGCCGTCTGATCCCATGCAGTTGCTGAAAGACTATGGTCTGGGGGATGTTAACATAGATGGATGTGAAGTTTCTGAGGTATGGAAAGGAAAATTGGCATCTCTTATTGTGTCTTATCATGATATTTTCTCCAAGGATAAGCTGGATTGTGGAGAGGCAAAAGATTTTGTGCACAGAATCCATCTTTATGATGAGCGCCCATTTCGTCTTCCCTATCGCCGCATCCCTCCTGCCCACTATTAAAAACTGAGAGAAGTGTTGTCAGACATGGAGGAAAAAGGAATAATCAGTAAATCCGTCAGCGAATATGCATCGCCTTTAGTGATGGTTTGGAAAAAAGATGGTAATTTAAGGGTTTGCATGGATTTTCGCTGGCTCAATGCTAAGACCATCAAAGATGCCCACCCTTTACCACATCAATCTGACTGTCTTGCAGCCTTAGGAGGTAATGCGTTTTTCAGCACCATGGACTTAACTTCAGGGTTTTACAACATCCCACTCCATGTGTCTGACCGAAGATACACTGCCTTCACAACGCCAACGGGGCTATATGAGTATAATCGTCTTCCTCAGGAACTTTCCAATAGTCCTGCTTTCTTCATGCGCATGATGCTAAGTATTTTCGGCGACCTTAACTTTTCCGGTCTCCTTTGTTATCTTGATGACCTGTTGGTTTTTGCTCCATCCGAACAGGAGGCACTGAGGCACTTGGAGATCGTGTTTTCTCGATTGAAATCCAGCAACTTGAAACTAGCTCCCAAAAAGTGTCACTTTCTGAGGAAGTCTGTAAAGTTTCTAGGCCATGTGATCGATGATACGGGTGTTTCAGTCGATGAAGAGAAAGTGAAAGTCATCTCTGCTTTTCAAAAGAAGGATCTAATGAAGGAAGACAGAACCACGCCTTCACAAAAGAAAATTCGTTCATTTCTCGGTATGGTCCTGTACTACCAAGCCTTCATCCCAAGTTGTTCACGTATCGCCAGACCCTTATTCAACCTAACGGCTGGTCAAAAACGTTCAGCGAAAGGTGCAGGTCGTCGTAGGAGAGCAGGAACATTTCGGGAGTTGACACCTCAGGACTGGACCGTAGACTGTGATATGGCCTTTGAGGAATTAAAGAGGGTTCTTGTTAACAGTGTGGTACTGGCTCATCCAGATTTTGAACGTCCTTTTCTCCTCTGTACTGACGCTTCGTTACACGGCTTAGGTGCTGTGCTTTCTCAGATTCCCGCTGATGAGGACAAGGCAAGACGGATAGCGTTTGCTAGCAAGGTTTTGAACCGCAGCCAAACTAAATATCCTGCACACAGACTAGAATTCTTGGCCCTTAAATGGGCGGTGTGCGACAAGTTCAGTCACTGGCTTAAAGGCCACGAATTTACAGTGTGGACGGATAATAATCCGCTTACATATATCATGACCAAGCCGAAGTTGGATGCATGTGAGCAGCGCTGGGTCTCGAAACTTGCTCCATATTGTTTTGAGATCAAATATGTTCCTGGGAAACTCAATGTGGTGGCAGACGCGCTCAGCAGGGATCCATTTGTCAGGCCTGTGAGTCAGCGGCTCTTGTCGGAACCCTATTCTGAACTGTTGAGGCAAGTGCGCAGTGTTGAAGATGAATGTGTGCAAGAGGCATTCCGACTGACCTGCCAACCACAAACATTAGGATCAGTTCCACTTGATATTGGGCTAGAAACATCAATGTCCACTGATGACGTGTCTTCCATTTTGTCCTCTTGTGATGAATGGGAAACCAGAACAGAATGTAGAGCTACATCATTCACCAAACATCTTAACTCTTTAATCAGCGGTAATGAAGTTTTTTTTCATTCTCTTTCACTTACCGACTTGAGAGAACATCAGCACAAAGACCCCGTCATTACCAGAGTATGTTATTATGTTGACAGAAAACGGAGACCATCAAAACGTGAATGTGCACATGAAAACCTGTCTGTCTTGCGGATCCTGAAGCAGTGGGACAAACTTTCAGTGCTTAATGGACTCCTGTACAGAGCTATTAAAGACCCGCTCACTAAGCACATGAAATTCCAATTTATTTTACCCGAATCTTTGAAACGTCAAGCACTTTCTGGTGTTCACGACCTGGCTGATCACCAAGGGCAGCCACGCACCTTGGCTTCGGCCCGTCAGAGGTTTTTCTGGCTTGATATGGAGCGCGAAGTGCGAGATTATGTGAAGAAGTGTTCAAGGTGTGTCTTCAGCAAGACCCCAGAGCCTGCAGCGAGAGCCGCTTTGGAGAGCTTTAAGACCACAGCCCCGCTGGAGCTCGTTTGTATTGACTTCTGGTCTGCTGAGGATTGGCACAACAAATCAGTGGATGTTTTAGTAATCACTGATCACTTCACAAAATTGGCACATGCATTTCCATGTCGGGATCAAACAGCAAAAACAGTGGCCAAGAAAATATGGGATGGCTTTTTCTGTGTCTATGGGTTTCCCCAACGTATCCATTCTGACCAGGGTGCTTCATTTGAAAGTGAACTGATCGCCGAGCTTTTCAAACTCGCTGGCATCGACAAGTCTAGAACCACCCCTTACCACCCAATGGGGAATGGTGGTACTGAAAGATTCAACAGGACATTGGGTAGCATGCTGAGGTCCCTTCCACCTAGACCTAAGCAGAAGTGGCCACAGTTGGTTCAGACCATGACATTTGTATACAACTGTACAGCACACGAGACGACAGGTTTTGCCCCTTTTTACTTGATGTTCGGCCGAGTACCACGGCTGCCAGTTGACCTTATGTTCCAGAGTGCTCTACGAGACAAGTCAGTTTGTGATTACGACCAGTATGTTAAATCGCTCATCAGTGACCTCCAGTCTGCCATGACTGTGGCGCAGAAAAATTCAGTTCAAGAACAGAAACACCAGTCCAACCAGTACAACAAAAGAGTCAAGGGCGGTCCACTAGCCATTGGAGACCAGGTGCTTGTGGCTAACAAGGGTTGCAGAGGGAAACGGAAACTTGCTGACAGATGGGAATCTGTTGTATACACTGTCATTTCCTCAAAACCTTCCATACATGTGACAGAGCTTCCGTGACAGAGCTGGAAATGAGTGCACAGTACACCGCAATCTCCTGTTGCAAGTGAACTTCCTCCCCTTGCCTGATGCTGACTCTGATGATTTGGGTCAAGAGGACGCAGATGATGATCTTAATGAGGCTGAGGAATTCTCTCAAGCCGACTGTATATTCAATATCTCCAATGTAGCTGCATGCAATGATGACCGCACCGCTTCATGGGTGCGTTCTCAGTTGCCCGGCGGGCAAAAAGAGCCAAATTCACAATTTGCTGTGTCAGTGGCTGATGACAATACTGTGGCTGGTGCTGGTGCTGACCCCTGCCCCCTTAATCCCCTCTCTGACAGTATACCTGTTATGCACGATCCTGTGGCTGATTCACATACAGCTGATCGTTACTCTACCAGGTTTGGAAGAGTTATTAAACCGGTGTGTAAGCTTATTGAATCTATGGTTCAACTCGAAACCATGTTAGGTTTGGATTCTGGATCTGCGGTTATTCATGTTTGAATTTCGCTCTAATTTGGGGTTCCTTCCTATTTTTCATTTTCCTAGTGAAACTTTTCTTAGGTTGTGCCTATGTGGTAGCATATGTGTATGAGGTGTAATGGGCACCTTGATTATACCTATAGAATGTGTTGAAATTCGGTCAGTTTCAAGACGTTTTTATCCTTTAACTGGGTAGCTTTTAATGCTGTCTGTCTTCACTGATTGTTTGGGGTGTGGACCAAGTAATTCTTACGACCAGTGTACAGAGTTTTTCCTAGTGTTCTTAGAATTTCGTGTAATTTGTGTAACTGAGTGTAACAGGTATTGAAAGTAATGTTCATTTTATATATAGAATTACACAAAAGAAAAATTGCAAAGTATACCTGATATGCCTATCGGTGTGTGTGCATCTTTCCCTTTAAATTTCTATGGCAGCATGAATCTTAATTTCCTGTCTATGTACCAACTCTTCCCGTTCTGCTCTGTCTCTGCATGGGAGAGGTGGGTTTCTGTTAAACTCCAATTAATCTAATGTCATCCTTATTTTTTTATATTACTTAAAAAGTTCGTTTTCCTCTTTAAATACTCTGCAGGGCATAAGGACCACAAGTAGCTAGAAATAAGCTTTCTGATCACACTGTAACTTTAGATGGCCTTTCTGTTCCATCAAGTGCAACAGTAAAAGACCTCGGTGTGATTATAGATTCCAGACTTTCGTTTGAAGCTCATGTAGATAATATTACCAGGATAGCTTTCTTTCACCTTAGAAATATTGCCAAGATAAGAAACATATTGTCACTAAATGATGCAGAAAAACTAGTTGATGCTTTTATCACCTCTAGGTTGGACTATTGTAACGCCTTACTGTCTGGCTGTTCAACTAGGTGTATAAACAAGCTTCAGTTAGTTCAGAATGCAGCAGCGAGAGTCCTCACTAGAACCAGAAGATACGAGCACATCACCCCTATCTTATCTACACTGCATTGGCTCCCTGTGAAATTTCGCATCGATTTTAAGATACTACTTTTGACATTTAAAGCACTAAATGGTCTCGCGCCGCAGTATTTGAGTGAACTGTTAGTGTCTTACGATCCGCCACGCCTATGCAACAGGTATTGAAAGTAATGTTCATTTTATATATAGAATTACACAAAAGAAAAAATGCAAAGTATACCTGATATGCCTATCGGTGTGTGTGCATCTTTCCCTTTGAATTTCTATGGCAGCATAAATCTTAATTTCCTGTCTATGTACCACCTCTTCCCTTTCTGCACTGTCTCTGCATGGGAGAGGTGGGTTTCTGTTAAACTCCAATTAATCTAATGTCATCCTTATTTTTTTATATTACTTAAAAAGTTAGTTTTCCTCTTTAAATACTCTATTTTTCATGTGTTTAATTATTTTCATGATTTTGTTTTAATTAAGATTGTGATTATGTATGTGCTGAATGCATTGCACTCTCTCCTTTAACAGAAAGAGAAAAAAGGGCGAACAGACTGCTAAAAAAAAATCATATTCTGTGTTATCAGGTATGCTGTTTTGTCACTTGTTGAATCTACGTTGTTTAGAAGTTGTACCACCTCTTCCCTTTCTGCACTGTCTCTGCATGGGAGAGAAAGAGAAAAAAGGGCGAACACACTGATAACACAGAATATGATTTTTTTTTAGCAGATTAAAGCAGCAGCTGAACCATCACTTGATGTCCGTCTGGTTATTTGTGCATCGGAAAGAAACACAACGCAGACTACACCGGTTACACCTACTTCCATCAAAGGATGCAGGCTGCCTGTCAGTACCACGTATTATTAAAACTACAGCAGGGGGCAGAGCTTTTTCTTACAAAGCCCCAAAGTTATGGAATAGTCTTCCTATTAATGTTTGGGACTCAGACACAGTCTCAGTGTTTAAGTCTAGGCTAAAAACCTATTTATTTAGCCAAGCATTTTTGTAAATAGATTTGCTGTTTGCTGCTTGCACTTTGCACTAATATACATTCACCTTATACATGTTGACTGTGACCAGACCTAACTGCCATCTCTCCTTATTTTCTGTTCTCTCCTTTTCTGCTCTCTCTCTCTCTCTCTCTCCCTTTCTCCTTTCCCTCTCCCTGTCTCTATGTCGAGCTATACATGTTCGCTCCTGAGTTGCCAGTGATCCAGACCCCTTAAGTGTTTAACCAGTGCCCTCTCACGAGGGACCGGAAATGCACGGGCCATCCCTCGGGACCCCGCTCGCAGTCGATCCCCGGATCGAGTTTGTAGAACAGGACGTCGTCCCTGTTTTTTATAGTGGACCTCTGTCCACTGTTCTTGAGCTCTATAGCTCATGCCTTCAAATCTTTAATGAATTCAAATAAAATCAAATGAATTCAAATAAAATCAGATTAATTAGATTTTAGATAAATTAGATTTATTTTATACTATAGTGGAAAAAAAATATATTTATATGTCAAATATAAAATAAAAATTAAAAAGAAAAAAAAA